>CM053563.1:55133783-55225531 GCA_028646485.1 Cryptoprocta ferox | reverse complement strand
GGGGTGGGCGCTCGCAAGACACAGGAGCCACTGGGAGAAACAGCTTTCTGCCTCTCACCAGAGCCGGAAGTGTTTGCAAAGGAAAGGGGGATTATTGGCAACACGCAGGGGGCCCAGGTGTGGTTGGGACTCCCCAGGGCCACCTCCCTCGGAGGCCTCAGGAGGCCTCTGCCCCTCTGCCCGAAGGGACTCCCAGACCCTGCAGAGGATGAGCCTCCTCTGGCCCCTCCCGTGTGGACCTGTTTTGGGAACGCTGGGCTCCAGTCCCGACATCTCGAAGACCCCCCGGCGTGGGCAGGAAGACGGGGTCACAGGCTCACCCTATCTGGACGTCTCCCAGCAGCCGGAGCCCCAAACCCAGCACCCCGGTGCCCACGGCAGGACACGGTTGTGCGTCCCTCAAAGAACCCCAGAGGCCAAGACTCGCAGCCACCCCACGGGAGCCCGGCCGTGAACCACACCGCCACGTCCCGTGTCCCCTGTAAGCCCGGACTCCATCCCTACAGCCACCAGCTCATCCCCGGGTCCACTCAGCTGATGGCCGTGGGACCTTCGCAGCCTCGGCGGGATGGCCGCGTGAGCGCGTGACTGCGCGGCGTCCTGACTGTGCGGACGTGGAGTCGGCGGGGCAACCCCTTGGCGCCGGTCCCTCCGGAGGGCCCCCTGGATGCTTCAAGGAAGACGCTTCTCTTCCTTTCCTGAACACGGTCACGTCCACGTCAGACACTCCCTCTGGCACAGCGGCTGCTGCCACCGTTACCGCCGGGGAGAGCGTCTGCGTGGCCGCCCGTCAGGCCCAGGCGTGTCATCCGCGGGGACAGAGCACAGCGGCCGGCCTCCCGGACACCCCGCCATCCGCCAGCAGAACCACTGCCCTCAACTTTCTAAAGGGCGGGGGGGGGGGGTCACCGGGTCCCATGATGCAATCTCTAGTCCCGAAGCCGGTGGGAATCTGGTCCGCTGCCCACCCGGCTGGCAGAGGAGGGGGTCCTTGCCCTCGAAGGGGGGGCCGCTCCGACCCCAGGGGGACGTCCCCCGCTCGGCCCAGCGTCTCCGGGATGTAAAGGGAGCCTGCTCAGAAGCGCTCGGCTGCCAGCCGGCCGCCCAGACCCACAGAGGCCGCGGCTCAACCTCTGGGGCACAAAGGTCACTCTTGTCACACGCGGGATGCGCCTTGGATGCCGGAGCCCATGGCCTTAAATAACTCTGGGGAAGGGATCGCACCCTGGGCCCAGGCTGGGCCGGCAACGGGGTCGGGCGGGGAAGGAGAAGCCTTGTCCGCCAGCCACGCGTGCAGGTGTGGGGAACCCCCACGGCAGCTCACGGAATCGGGGCTCCTCACCGCCCCGAGCAGAGCGGAGCAGAGACGGCTGAGCTCAGAGACAGGCCGGGCGCATCGGCTCAGAAATCAGGAGGAAATATGGTGAATCCTTAAACGGAACCAGATGGGCTTTGGGAGATAAAGGGAGATTTCTGGAAGGTTCCTGTGAGTTCCTGGGGACTGGGGTAATGGCCAGTGAGGACAAGTTGGGAAAACATTCACACGGACTTCCTGAGGTTGGAAAGACTTGCGGTGGGGAGTCAGTGGGAAAAACAAGAGCTTGCCCAGGGCGGGGGCCGGGGAGGGGCCAGCACGTCACGGGGACAGGGGTGCAGCTGTCCCCACTCTGCATGCCTGAAATGAGAGGAGGGCGTTGTCTGCCCCGGGACAGGGGGCGTGCGGGGGAGACCCTGGGACCGTCTCCGCACACGGCAGGCTTGTGCTCCCCCTGACTTAAGGGGGGCCGATCTCCTCCAGCAATTCACCAGCCGACGTCTCCTGAGGGCCCCACTCTATGTCGGCCGGCAGGCGTGCAAAGGCGGCGCAAACACACGGACCCTCTAGCGCCGCACTTCACACCCGGGGAAAGGGAACGGCGGCCAGGGGTTGTGGGGGCTCCACTCTGGGGAGAAGGAACAAGGAGGCCCCCTGCAGGAAAGGTGATGACCGGCTTGGGCTCTGACGTACGTACAGGAGACTTCCAGGTTGGGGGCGCAAACCGGGAACTTCCCCTCGAGTCTCCGCTCCTGCTGACGTTCTGTTGATGCCTCCTGCCTGACCGGGAAGGAGCCAGGTCAGCCTGTGGGCACATTCAGGCCTGTGACTGATTTGATCCTCTCAGACTGTGAGTGGGGGGGTGCTGCTCCGTGTTCCGAGCAAGGGCCAGTCTATGCAGACACTCTCCTAAATTCTCTGTCCCACTGGCCCATCACGCGGCCCAAATCCCGCCGTTCTAGTCTACTTGTTTGGGTTATTTGGGACAGGAAAGCTCAGGCCGGGGGCTCTGAGTTCGGGGGGCAGAAGTGTGAGGGGTCTGCGATTTTATGTGCGTGGACGTCTTCTGTGGACAGGGTCCAGCTTCCAGCAGACACGGACGACACTGCCAGAGAACGAGGCGTTCCCTTCGTGTGTGTGTTCCGTGCTCACTGGGTGAGGTGACGCGCTCAGGTCTGTTATCGGGGGTGTTCCATGTCTGTCCTCGTCGTCCTTGGGGACAACAGCCCCGGAAATAGCGGTATGCCTGTTTCCTGGGTGAGGAAAGACAGGGCAGAGAGTGGAAGGACCACCAGGGAGAGCTGGGGCCGTCCCGGCCCTGCGCGGGTGCTGCTCTGCCCCATCCCAAGGGGCTTCCACTCAGCAGCGCCAAATGCTGGCGGACGACGTGGCTTTGGCCCAAGGTTTGAGGGCACGCCGGCTCGCTGGGCCCGCCCTGCCGCTCTGATTCAGGACGGCAGAGCTAAAAGCAGACAAGACAAAACCGCCCTGGAGATTCTGGCCGGAAGGACAGGTGGGGGTTTCTGGTTGGCAGGGGGTGGGGAGGTCCGGGTGTTCATCTCTGCCTTCTGTGGCCACCAGAAGTCCTCCTCCTTTGTCTTCTGTCCACACTTGGTCACTCTCTTGGTCACATGAAGTTCCTGTCTTGTCGTCACAGGAATACATGAAGTTCCCGTCTCCTGGCTGAGGGTCGGGCACCACGCTGCAGAGTCCCGCCAGGAGCCAGGCACGTGTGTGGCTGAGACGGTGGGTCTGTGGCCGTGGCAGCTAACCGCCCCCCCGGTGGTGTCACCTTGGTCTGTGGGGCATGCACACCTGACTTGGCCTCTCGGGCCTCGGATTTCTCTTCTCTGAGACGGCCCAGCGGCACCCATGCCACGGGGCTGGGAGGGTGAAAGGAAGGGTGTGTTTGGGGGAGATGATAGAACTGACCTTTCAGTTTTAACTCACTACTGGAGGAAAGTTCTCCAGTTTCCCCCAAATCTCCCAAAGGATCATATGGCTTTAAAGTCCTGTTTCTGATCCAATGCAAGCCCTATCCCAGCTTTTTTTTTTGCCAAAATTGCTAAGTTGACCCTAAATCTCATACGGAAATGTGAGGGACCCAGAATAGTCAAAACTATCTCGAAAGAGAAGGACAAAGTTGGGAGACTCCCACGTCCAACAGCTAAAGTCCACGGAAACTGTGCCAGTGTGACCGCGCCAGCTACAGGGACAAATAGAATAGAAAGGACCGGAATAGAGCCCAGAAATAAATGTGTACATTTGTAGTCAAGTGATGTTTGACAACGGGGCCACGCTACTCCGGGGGATGCGGACAGTCTTTGCAACCAAGGCTGCTGGGCCAACGGTTCGTCCACACGGGAGAATGAAGCTGGATCCCTACCTCACACCATACACAGTGACCGAAGGTCAGCGCCCTAAATGTACAACAGCAAAGTGTGAGACTTTTAGGGGAAAGCAGTAATAAATCTTTCTGACCTCGAGTTAGACAAGGATTTCTTGGCTCTGACACCAAAAGCACCAGTAACAAAAGAAAAAAAAATAAACAGGACGTTGTCAAAACGAAAACTTGTGTGCTGCAAATGAAGTCACCCCAAAAGTAAAAAGGCAACCCACAGACCGTCTATCTGGTGAGGGACTGGGATCCACGATATACAAAGAGCTCTTACAACTCAATGATAAAAAGGCAAAATATCCAATGAAAAACTGGGCAAGTGACCTGAACAGGCATTTTTCCAGAGAAGATGTGCAAATGGCCAACCAGCACGTGAAAAGATGCACAGCCTCCCCAGTCGTGGGGAAATGCACACCTAAGCCCCGCTGAGACCCACCTCAGGCCCACCAGCATGGCCAGAGTCAAAATAACAGACAGCAAGTGTGGGTGAGGGCCCGTCCTTCGGTGGGCAGGAGGGGACGCGGCCACCTTGGCAAACGGTCTGTCCGTTCCTCACGGTGTTAGAGCTACGGGATGTCCACCCCTAGGTGTGTGCCTGCAAGCGATGAAGACCTGCGCCCATGGAAACGTGCACCCACGACCCCAGCCAGACGTCCCTCAGCGCGCAAAGGGGTCGACCCGCTGCGGCTTGTCCACACAAGGAAGTAGTGTTTAGCTTCCATGTGGTGCTAACACGCCAACATGAAGAACTTGGGATGCGTGATGCTAAAGGGAAAGGGGCCACCAATTACCAGCTGCATTTCTGTGAATGCTGAAGCCCAGGGAACCCCAGGATGGGGTACAGGGGCCAGGGTTGGGGGCGTGCCTCTGGGCTTCGTGTTGGTGGCCGCACCGCTCTGAGCACACGGAAACCGCTGACGGCACCCGACGAAAGGGCACATTTTATGGGGTGTGAATTATACGTAAATAAAGCCTTCCGGGAAAAGTGTCATCTTCTCCCCTCTCCCTACCGTCAGAGCAGAGACAGGGTGAAGACAGGAGCCGGAGGCCCCTAAAACCCGTTTCGGGAGCGAAGATCCTGATGCTGGCTGGGGTTCTGGGGGTCACGCCGTCTGTGCCTGGCCTGGAAGCAGCTGAGTGACGAAGGGGAGGTTGGGGGCCCTCAGGCTGTCGGTGCTGGTCGGGGTTCGCAGGGCAGTGGGGGCCATTCCCCGCCAAGCTCTTGGGTGTGCGCGGGGGGAGGGGCCCTGCCGAGTGTGCCTGCGCCAGGCTGGGTGCGGGTGGCGGGGGTTCCCGAGTGCACCTGAGCAGGCTGGGTGCAAGGGGGGGCTCCCGAGTGCGCCTGCGCCAGGCTCCGGGGTGTGTGGCGGGGTTGGGGGGGTCCTCCCGGGTGCGCCTGCGTCATGACCTGCAGTGCAGCGCTGTCTTATCGCGTCCCCTTTGCTTTGCTCTTGGCCCGACCTCCCAGCGTGCCCTTGGGGACCAAGTGCGAGGTCAAGAGTCGTTCGCTCCACCGACTGAGCCAGCCGGGCGCCCCGAGGATGTGAATTTTTTAACTTTATGTCACTGTAATTCACTCACGTGGCAGTGGCCACACGGCCAGCGGCAGCTCTGAACCGCTCTGACCACGGCCTGCGACGCCGAATCCACGGACGGAATTTCAGGCTCGTTATCGGGCCCAGAGTTCACGGGGCTCAAAGTGCCGGCTCTGCAGGCAGAGACCAAGGGCTCAAGGACGCTGTGTCCTCAGGCTCCAGTGACACGAACGTGGAGGCTGGCGTCCAGCTGCGCCAGGGCGGGGAGCACTCGGGCCAGGGACCGCCGCCCCGCCGGGCTCCGAACGCTTCTCACACCTCTTGCCCTGGGAGGGTCACTACCCGCCCCGCTCCGCATGGCAGCCCTGGGGCCGGTTCTGGGCCAAGGTCGTGGGGCAGACTCAGCGGGCATAGAGCCGAGCCGAGGCCGGAGGGCGGGGGTCTCCGGGAGCCCGAGAAGCAGGCCGGGGCCCCCGCCACCCAGACGGGGCGCCCGAGCCCCGAAAGAGAAGACGCGGCCCGCCTCCTCTCGTCCTGATGATGTGCGTTCTCGCTCAGCCAGCGAGCATCTCCGAGCACCTTCCGGACGCGCGGCCTGACCCGGGGCCTTCCCAGCCGCGGACCCCAGGGGCGCACGCAGCTGTGAGCAGGGGGCGGCGGCGGACGCGCGCCCCTCCTGAAGGGAGGAAGCCGGCCGGGTGGGCCGCGCTCGCTCAGCCAAGGGAAGCCAGCACTGAGGCCGGTTGTCAGCGCGCAGGAAGCGCCGCATTTAAGTAGATTCACTCTTAGAAAAACAAAAAAGGAATGAACTTTATCTTGAGAGACTCGGACAGATTCAGAGATGAAATATTTTTACCATTAATACCGTCTGGGCGCGTATGTAACTGTTTCATAAGAGCTCGGGGCCTCCCCAGCCAGCAGCAAGGACAGCGGGTCAGACGCAGATGGCCAGACCTGTGTCCCGCCTCTTCCCAGGCCCGCCCTGGTGTCAGGGACATCCTGGGTCCCCAGCCACCAGGACGACCCGGGCCCCTCCTGGTCAAGACCTCCGGGGGCATCTGGGTTTTGTGGGCCCCGAGGGGACAGGCCGCGTTTGAGCTGGGCTTGGCCACGCCAAAGTGGGGCCTTGGGCTTCTCTGAGCCTCAGTCTCCTTGTCTTTATTATTTATTTATTTATTTAATTTTCATCTATTTTTGAGAGAGAGAGAGAGAGACAGAGCGTGAGCAGGGGAGGGGCAGAGAGAGAGGGAGACACAGAACCCGAAGCAGCTCCAGGCTCCGAGCTGTCAGCACAGAGCCCGACGCGGGGTTTGAACCCATGAACTGTGAGATCATGACCTGAATTGAAGTGGATATTTAACCGACTGAGCCACCCAGGAGCCCCTCAGTGTCTTTATCTTTAAAATGGACATAATTACACCCTTGGCACAAGCACTATTGTGAGGATGAGGGCCTGGAAGTAGCTGGCGAACTAGGACTGTCGCCCTGACAATAATCCCCCACTGTCTCGCACTGGGACGCCGAGCCCTGAGCGGGCCTGGAGGGGCCAGGGAGGCAGGGGTGAGAGCGTTTCCCAGCAGCCCACAAGAAGGGCGCGCGCAGACGGAGGTGACAGACGAGAGGGCAGAGACAACGCCATCCTCCCCAGGGACACCGGAGGGGATGCCACGCTGACCAGCAGCCGATGCCTCGAGAGGCTCGTCCAGTGGAGCCTGGGGGTTTCTGCCCTGCAGACCCTCCCTGTGCTGCACGCAGGTGCGTCGCGTTCGGGAGGAATGACATGGCCCAGACACGGGCAATGGCTGTGTCCCCCACACCCCTGAGTCTCGTGTGAAGCGTTGGCAATGGCTTTGTTCCACTGAGTGCTCTCGGGTCACTGCGGAGGCCCCCTTGGGGCTGGGACTCTAAAAGGCAGGCCACTGACACTTGCCTGTTAAGTGTTCCAAGGGATGCCGGTCCTCCCTGCCACGGTCACATCCAACAGTGGCCAACCGCCAAAGCGCCTGTGTGTGCAAGACCCAGGGGCACCATCAAGCACTGTCGAGACTCACTGGGGTGGGGGGGGACTGCACCCTGTGCACCCGGTCCAGCTCCTCCAGAGAAGAGAAGGCGTGTCTGGAATGACCTAGGCCGAAGCTGGTGAGGCCACTGGCTTGTGCGGGGACCAGGCTGTGAACTTGGCTCCATCCACAGACACCGTCCACCCGCTGTTTCTGTGGGTGGTGGGCTGCTTACAGGACACCTGCCAGCACTGCTGAGCTTAGGCCTCAGGGCCGAGAGGACTCATCCAACGGCAGGTCAGAGGGCGCGAGCCAAGTGCACGGAGCCAGGCCTCCTGGCTTGGCCCCGAGGCGTCCGGAAACCCGGGGTCCCTCCTCACCTGCAGGGCCGCACTGTCTCCACCACAGCATCCAGCAAAGAGACCGTGTACAGGCCGCCACGTAAAGACACGATTCCCTCAAAGTAACATCCTGGGAGCCTGCAGCTCTGCCCTGGGCAGTGCTGGCCTTATACACCCAGAGCGGGGCGCTCAGGGCAGACGCTGTCTCCCTGGGCGTCTCTCTGGCACAAGGGGCCTCGGCCTTCTTGACCAGAAAGCTGGAGCCTCAAGACGAGCCCCCGTCACATCATCAAAGATGCTGTCCTTGCCACGTGTCCACGGAAGCTAGAGCTGCGTGGCGTGTTCCCTGTGGCTAGGGAAACCTGCACATGCCTGGAGTGCCCGCTTCTGTCCTGTCTGATCTTTGCTCTGTCCCCCTCGGCGCTGGCCATCCCTCTGCAGGCAGGAGGCTCCGAGGACAGGCCCGGACTCTTTGCCTTGAGCAAACTCCTGCTCTGCGTCCGTGGCCTCCCAGCTGCACCGCCTGGTCCGGAGAAGCTCACAGTCAAAGCCCAGAGTCAGAGGGGCCGCCACGAGGCCGGAGGGGGGCTGCTCCGGGGGGGCGGTGTGGACCCTGCGGGGTGGGGGGCGTGGCTTCAGAGCGGGAGGAACTCCCCGCAGACCCGTCCATGACGCGTGCCCTCCTGCCCACACTGGGTGGGCTCTCTGTCTCCGGAGGGACGCACTCGGGAGGGCGGGGGGCACACGACCTCTCTGACGGCTGCCTCCCTCGGAGGCCCAGGGCCAAGTCCCCTCTGCACATGACGGTAGCTCCGAACACGAGTCTGAAGTCACAAGAGCTGTAAGTGCCTCCGTGTCGTGCACGCCTCCTCGCGCTTCCCAGTGTGACCTGTGGGAGCAGGAAGAGCCGCCTCTGGGTCTTGCCTCCCGTGGCTTCCGTCCGGGCCACTGTGGACCCGTGGCGGCCTCCAGCCTTGCTCCGGACGGAGCTTCCCAGGTGGGTCCGGGCAGCAGGGCTCCTCTGGGAACAGGGTGGTTGTGGGACGAGGTGACACCGGCTTGGCGAGCCGTGGTCGGGGGTCTGCCCCTGGAGGAAGGCCCCTCCGGGCCGCTGCCACTCAGGGACCAGAAGCCATGGCCCAGAGGCCGGCCCTCCAAGCCGAGGAGGTGAGTTGGGGCCACGTGGGGACTCGCAGTTCGGGACCCAGGGCCACTGTCCCCAGCCTGGGCGCTGGGGCAGGGCTGGCGATGGGCCAGAGGAGGGGGGGCTGCTGTTTGCAGGTGTGTAGGATCTGGACCATTTGCAAATCTAAAGACAGGGAAGGATCTGCGCTCTGGGCAGAAGGCCCCGTGTGCCCGCCCTCCCTTCCTCTCCTTCCGTCGGCTCAGGGCCTGACCTCCCTCCCAGCTCCCAAGTCCAAGGTCAGGTGCAGACAGGAGGTCAGGGGTGCGGGGTCTGTCCCAGCTTGCTGTGTGCTGTGGGTGGTGCCCGGGGCCACATGGGGAGGCACACGGGAAGCATCACTATGACGGCGCATGGGAAATGTGCTCAGGAGAAGCAGGGAAAAGTTGGTGTGGACAGCGGGTGGGCCTGTCACACAGGGGCCATCACCCCGTCAGGTCTTGATGGACACACTGTGCGCTCGAAGGGCATCAGCAAGACCAGGGGCCTCACCTGCTCGCCGCCAGCACCTGCCGAGGCCCGACCCCTCGTGGGCCCCTCCTCGGCCAGCTGGGCTGCACCCATGCTCACTGCAGGTCACGGGGCTCCTGTGGGGTGCGGTCCCCACACGTGAGAGGGCGTCTGGGATTGTGGGCCACCGGGCGGGAGACAGACAGGTGGCTGTTTGCAGAGAACTGGAGTTTGGGAGGGAAGCTGGTTCTACAGCAGTGTTCTCGCCTCTGACCCGACCGGCACCACATGCCCCCGCCTCCAAACAGCGGCACAGCCGAGCTATGCCAGTGCCACTCTGCCCCTCCCCCCGCCACAGCTGGAGCCCACCCGCGCCCCGGGGCCCCGGGATCCGCCAGCAGATGTCCTGCTCTGTGGCCTCAGGGCTGTTGCAACACATCAGGGTCTTCACTGCCAGGCGGGGCCGCTTCCTGCCCTTGAGGGGCGATATCCTCTGCAGAGCAGGGCCTGGGGTGAGGACCAGGCCCCCGGACACGGGTTGCAGGATGTGTGCCTCGACGGGCAGGAATCATCTGCTGTCACGTGCAGCGTGCGGGAGGCACGGGTCCTGGTCACGTGATTGCCAGCTCTCTCCTGGAGAAATGACTCTCCCGCCAGGAGCCCTCCCAGCACCACAGGGCACAGCGATGGATGAGGCTGACGCCGGGCATCGCGCAGGCCCCTCCCCGTGTGTCTGCCGTGTGCTCAGGCGCCGTGTCCACACACTCGGCCGTGCTGCTACATCGCAGACCGGGGCCCCCAGCACCTCTAACCAAAGCCTGCAAACAACAGGACCGTCACAGCCGACTCGTTAGCAGAGGGACATCGAAGGCCGCTGGGGTCCTCCATGCACCTCAGCCGTGTGGTCCCGGGGACGGAGGGGCCCTCATTGTCACTGGGCCGGCGGTGACTCCTCCGCGTGGGCTGTAAACTGTTCTGTCACCCCAAGGACCTGCTGGTTACCCGTACAAAATAAACCCGTCTTCTGTGTGACGCCCCCAGTGTTGAGAGATCTGGGCAAGTGTCCTTGGTGTCAATTTACTCAATTATTTCCTCCCTCAAGGACTGGCCTGCAGGGACGGCCAGGGCCCAGGTTTAGGGGCTCCAGGAGCTTTGAGAGGAAGCAGGTGTTTGCTTTTAGCCCCTGGACCGCAGGAGGCCCTGAGGAAAGGGCATCAGGTGATCAGGAAAGGCTTTGTGGATGGGTGGTCGCTTCCTTCGGAGGACGTAGCCACCAGCAATGTGAGTCAGTACGTTGTGGCTGTGTCCTTGACCAGACTGGGCGTTTGGAGGCCGAGGCCACGGCCAGCGGAGTGCCGGGCACTGAGCGAGCAGGTTTGCACATAGCCCAGGAGGCTGAGCTCACCTGCCCTACACCACAGTGATGACAGCACTAGGCAAGTGTTTGTGGAAGGAGGGAAGGGGAAGGAAGGAAGCATAGGCGAGAAGGAGGGAAGGAAGGAGGACTCCATCCACCCACCCATCCATCCATCCATCCATCCACCCATTCATTCATTTCTTGATCTACCAATTGATCAGTTTATCATTCCATCCATCCATCCATCCATCCACACATCCATCCATCCATCCATCCACCCATACATATATGCATATATCCACGCATATACCTACCCATTGACCCACCCACCAATCTACCAGTTGACCTATCAGTTGACTGACCAATCTGTCAGTCAATCCCCCTATCCATCTACCTACCCACAGGCCTCGTCGAGGCAGGAGAGGGGAAGGGAAGTGTGTGCGTGTTTCCGGCTGCTGGGAGGGCCCCTGCTGGTGATCTCCATCATTCTGTGTGAAGAGTGAAGATGACCCCAGCGCCACGCCAAGGACACTGGGCTAGAACTGTTGGGACTGCTCAGACTGTCTAGTGGGCCAGCGTTGGATAAACGATCCAAGACCAGGGAATTAAAGTTCAAATAAGCTTGGATGCAAATCAAATTTAGCTAGAAAAATAATGCTTTATCACAGGCCAGAGGTGCTGGTACACGGAAAATGGTTCAGGGTAGTGACCGGAGAGCGCTGGACACTTCCCTGACGCGGTGTGGACACAGCGGCCCAGAGAACACTCAGCAGTGGGTCTGGCCTCTCACCCAGCTGCGCCCGGGGTCCAAGGGCTGCCGCCTGCCCCCACGTCAGCCCCCACACCCGGCACCCCCTCTCTCCTCCCCGCCTTCCCTCCGATGTGATCCGGCACCTTCCAGTTAGGCGCTGCCACACGGGGCACTCACGGACTTCCCACCACAGCCCTGGTGAGGCGGCTCTGTCAGCCCCAAGCATCTCCTTCCGGGATTACCGCAGGGACGCGCGGTCAGGCCTCGCCAACCGCGCCCGACCAGCTGCGGCTTCACTCATTCACTCATTCGCCCATTCACTCTTTCATTCCACAGACGTGTTCAAAAGCCACAGGGTGCCACGCGATGACTGCAAAGCTGTGCGAAACCAGACCTGGCCGAGTGGCTTGCGGCTCAGCCTGGGGGTGGCCGTGGCGCAGAGACCTCGGAACCCACAGCCGCACCGGCTTTCCGCCGGCGCCTCTCAGAGCCAGGATGGTTTACATGCCCCACACTGGCCACAGTGAGGTCACGCAGGAAAGGACAGGGCCCTCAAATCTTTAAGAATCCTTTAGGAAGAGGGGCGTCTGGGGGGCTCAGTCGGTTGAGTGTCGGACTCTTGGTTTCCACTCAGGTCATGACCCCACGGGTCGTGAGTTCAAGCCCGTGCCGGGCTCTGCGCTGGCTGCGGGGCCCGCTTGGGATTCTGTCTCCCTCTCCCTCTGCCCCTCCCTGTCTCTCTCTCAAAAATCAATAAACATTAAAAAAGCAAAAGACCCACTGAGGAAGAGCATGACTCAGGCTCAGACATGCTGCTGTTTGGGGCTCTTTGAGCTGAGCCCCACTGGCCCCACGTGTGAAGGCCAGCACGGACCCCGGCGCCGTGCGGGGTGACAAGTCCCTTGGAGAAGGGGCGTCGCCTGCCGTGCCGGAGCAACTTGCAAAATCCACCCCTTCTCTGAAAAAAATTGTATCTTTATCCCTCCTCGCCGGCTCAGCTCAAGAGGAAGTGGGAAGCAGCCAGGAGACAACGGCAAGATCAAGAGCACAGGAAATTTTGCCTTTCATCTGAGGATCCGTCAGCTGCAGAGGAAATTCGAGGCCAGGAGGCCGTCTCAGCGGCGGCTCAGAGCGCATCTGAGATCCTGCTGGCGAGAAGGAGCCCGCGGCCCCAGCCCCGTGTGCGTGAACCCCTGTCTCCCTGGGATGGAGTCACCCACCCACCCGTCTGCAGCGTCCACTGCTGCTGTGTGAGCCCCAGGGGAGCACATGGTGGCTGCGGCTTGGGAACACGTAGTCCTCCCCCCCCCGCACCCAGCCCTGCCCCAGTTCTGAGATGGCCCCGGGCTCCGGACACTCTGGAATGCCCATCGCCTTAAATGACCGAATGAGCTTTCTTGGCCCGAGAAAGCTGTTTCCGGGCAGACAAGGTTGCAAGGGGTCCCCTCCCCCACCACACAAAGCACGCGACGGCATGTGGTTGGAAGGTTAAGTACTTGGTCCCCAGATCCTAACGTGGAGTCCGCTGGCTTGGGCGGCCTGGCGTCCGCTATGAGATCTTGAGGCGCGGGGACCGAGAGGGCGCGCGCACCCGGCTCTCCTTGGAGGCTGACCCCTGCCGTGAGGCCCCAGCTCCATCACTCACAGGCCAGGCTGTTCCGTCTGCCTCGGTTTCCTCACTTGTAAAATGACTAACGTAATGCCGATCCCTTACGGCACGAGGGTGGGGTTTTGGGCGGATTTGTCCCATACCGATGCTAAGCTGCCTCTAGTTACTAGCATAGGAAGGCAGGACGCCTGGGCTGGATCCCTCCTGGCCCAGGGTGTCCCTGAATCCTTTGGGTCTCTGTCACTCCCTGTACGTGGCAGGGGTGACGCGGGCTGGCATCCAGGGGCCCTCCTAGCCCTAGTGTTCTAGGATTCTCCGTGGTGGCAGGGCCTGCTCTTGATTTTTTGTGGAGTCTCTGCCACGGACACCTGCGTCCGAGCCCCGTCTGCACCCAGCCCCCCACTCAGCGGGTGATGTGGAGCCACCCACACGAGGGAGAGGCACCTGGCCTCAGCTCGGACGGGCAGGGCCCTCCACCCCCGGGGGCCGTGACCCGAGGGAGCCCCGCAAAGCTCGGGGGCCGGTGAGGGAGGACCAGACCCCGAAGGCATCATCTTGCCTCTGAGTTGGCAAAGCCGAGAGAGCGGCCCGGGAGACCTGCAGAGTCACCCCCGTGCTCACGCTGCGTGTCACCGGCTCGCCTGCCTCGCCTCCCCTCTGTTGGCCCCTTGATCCGTCTTCGTTTTTGACACATTTCAAAGGAGAAGGGCCGACAGCCACACGCACCGGGCCTGAGCGCTCCGGGACGCACACGTTAACCGCAGTTCAGTATCTGCTTATGAGGTTTTCTGTTCTTTTTCGGGGAAAGTTTACATACGGCAAAGTGCACACGTTGTAAGTGCACTAACCACTGCCAGGGTGACTCAGACCCTGTGGAGGTCTGGACCGTCTGCATCGCCCCAGAAAGGTGGCTGTGACCCTCCCACTCCTCACCCAGCCGCCGCTCACCACTCAGCGTCCGCTCCCGTAAACATCAGAGGCTAAAACAGACCGTTTGTGCAGCGGTGTCTTGAATCCTTCGACACGAGGAAAGAGAAGGGGTTGGCAGATCTCCTGATGTAACACGTTGGCCCCGTTCCCGACGGCCTTGCACGGGCCCTGCTGCTTCCCGAGAAGCTAAACGCCAAGGTGCTTGGGGTCCTGCGTGCCTGCCGGGAGGTGGTGCCCCCTGGGTCACCCTGCACCCCCTTATCAGAAACAAGCCCGGGAGGCCGGGAAGTCGCTTTCCGGGGGCGGGGTGTACAGGCGCAGGAGCCAGAAGCTGGCCCCCCTGGGGGACGCGAGATGCCGCTGCCGCTGGTCGTGGGCAGGACCACCTCACAGGTGTATGGGCCAGTGCTCCCTCAGGCGGGCACTCAGACCAGCCTGCAGGTGCGGGCGTTGGGGCGCAGGCTGGCACCTGGACCGGCGCTGGTCGGGTGCTCTGCGCAGCCCCGTCTCTCACGCGCGCCCACCGCACACAGTGGCTCAGGTGCTCCCGTCTTCGGCAGGCGGATGTCAGAAAACTGTTCCCTCCCTGAGGGAGACGGAAAGGCGGAGGCCAAGGCAGCTCAAGCATCCTCCTTCCCCTCCAGGCCCAGCCAGGACCCCGGGGTGCTTCTCAACACAGCACCCGGCCCAGCTTTGGGGGGACCCCTGTGGCTCATGGTAAAACCGCAGGCCCCGAGGCGCTATTTCTAACCACTGTCTGTGGCCTGCAGCACCCCCGGGACTGCCTCCCGCCCTCCTGCGGACGGAGCCCGCACGGCCGCCAAGCCGTTCCCGTCGATCGCCTGTGCTGGGGCTGATGACAATTTCCCACGCTTGTGTCTTTGGAGAGCCACTCAGCTGTCTGGGTCACGTCTCCTTGTCCGTGGTCACCCAGCCCTTGGACCGACATCCGCTCAACACTGACCATACACCAGCATCAACGCAAAACCGGCCCGCGTCCCCGCGGCAGCGCAAGCCTGACCACACACCAGCCCTGGTGGGACACACGTCCAGCGTGACCTGGGGCCACGCGTGTCAGTAAAATGAGGCGGGAGGTGGCGCCAAATCAGCAGAGAGAAGAGGACACGCCTTACCTTTGCGACCCCCGGTCACAGCCCAGCCGCTTCTTCCGCTGGTCGCTGTCCACACCGCTGCCGCTCAGCCGCCAGCAGGCTCTGTGGATTACAAGCGAGGGTTTAGATGGAAAAGTCCAAGCAGCAGGACCAGGGCTGCCGGCCTCAGAACTGCCACCCTCCAGGCCCAGGCGCACAGGGACAGGACCCTACCTAATGGCTCTCCCCACGCTCACCCTCCCTGTCCACACCCCAGGTCCATGTTAGGAACCCAGTGGTGTTCCAGTTCCCCTCCACACTGCCGTGGCCACATGCAGACACCCATGGACACAAGAGGTCGCCTGCAGGCACAGGTGGATCAAGCTTCTTGGCTCCCTTCACGACGTCCTTCTTTCTCTCGCCCAAGTACCTGGGCAGAAATCTAATGTGCTCTTGTGGTCACTGTGTGGTGTCCCTGGGAGGAGGGTCTCCCTCTCTGCCCCCCTCACCACGGGCGTCTGCTCGCTGCCCTGTGGAGGGGCTCCTTTCCAGGGAGGGGTCTTATGCAGGCTTCCGCCAGCGGACCCTCGTCCGTGTGGGTCTCTGCCGCTCGGCCAGCCCTCTCGTCCTCCTGCTCCAGGACTCCGTGTGTCACTCCGGACCTCCCGGCCAGCAGCGGTGCTCTGGGAACCTCCCAGGGTCCCTCCGCCCTCTTGGTGGGTCCTCTGTGAACCTGCTCATCCCCTCGCCACACAGCCAAAGTGGCAAGAAGCTGGATGCCAGCCAGACACTTCCTCCCCGTCCACAGTCCCAGGAGGCTCTGGGGGAGGGGCGAGTCAGCCCTGGGACAAACTCAGAACCGGTGAGGAAGTCAGAGTCGACCGTGTTCTGGAACAGCCTCTGGGCGGACCTGGAGGGAGCCGCACGCGCCCGTCTTTCAGAGCCTCAGGCCACCCACTCGGGGCACGAACGCTAGAGCCGTGCTGGCCTCCCTCCCAGGACGGCCACGGGGGAGGGAGGGATGGGGCCGTGGGGGCTCGTGAAGTTCTGCGGTGGGCGTTCTGGGGGCTGCAGGGGCGTCATGGAAATGCCGCGGCTCCAAGGGCGCTCTGGGGGTGCCGCACCCTCTGCGTCCCCCCCAGCACCCACCCTGCGAACGGACTCTCTCTGACTGGAAGTGGTCCCTGGAGACGTGGTCTCCTACCCTCCGGTGACATTTCACATTAGTAAGGAACCCTCGGGGCTTGGTCTTCAGGCTCAGCCTCGTCCTCGCGAAGCTGCCCCCCCCCCCCGCCCCGGTTTATCTGGAATCAGTCGGACTGTCAGCAACACGTAAAAAACAGCTGCTTTCAGAACCCAAATACAGCGCGGGCTTCGAACCCATGTGCTGCCTGATTGCTAGTTCCCAGGCCGCCCTGGCCCGTGGGGACATCTGGGTCCCAAGGCTCCAGGCCCCAGACCTCGAGGGAGGGGGGCACGGCTCTCGGAGACCCTCTGCCTCGCTCTTTCTTTTAAATCTCTAAATCGGAGGGCGCTGGTGTGCGCGTTTGTAAAACAGCCTGGCTGTTTGCACGGCGCACGGTGGTGCCCCATGAGCCAGTGTTGTGCAGGCCCCGTCGGGGCCGAGAACACGTGCTCTCACACCACGGAGGTGAGGGAAGAGCAGGGGCGTGTGTGGCGAGGCCCCGCGGAGCTGCTGCCTGTCTTCTACGAGGGCCCATCCGTGTTGGCGAGGCTTTCCCTGGGGATGACGGACACGCGGACAGGCGGACACACACGGAACAACCCGTGTAAGCGGAGTCCGGGGAGGGGGGCAGCCTGACGGACGGAGGGGCCGGGCCGCTCAGCCGGGCAGCTTTCCCCTCATTCGCGTGCGCTGACGAGCATCATCGTGTTTTTGTTTGTAACTGTGGTCAAGTCTGCACGCGTCACGTGCGCCGTCCTGCCCGTTTTTAGGGGTAGAGGTCGTGGCACGAGGTTCGTGGCCGATGCCGAGCGGCCGTCCCCACCGCCTGACGGTTCGTCTCGTAAAGCGGAAGCTCGCCGCCCACCCTCCGCGCCCCTGCTCCCACATCTCCTCTCTGTGTCTGCGAGTCTGACCCCCCCGTGGCCCACAGGGCTCTCCCTGCAGGGATGCCCTCAGGGCCCACCCGCGAGGTGTAGCTGGGTCGGGGCCCTTTCTCTGCCAGGCTGAGCACCGCTCTGTCGTGTCGCGCACGCTGTGCGGACCCACGCGTCTGCCGCTGGCTGCTGTGAAACGTGTGCCAACAGGGGGTGCTGCGGGCCCCCTTCCCACAGCCGCCGCCCGTCGCACCCCGGGCGGCGGGGCTCCAGGACGCGGCCCTCCGCAGCCCCGCCAACACCGTCACTGTCACGTCTCCTAACAGCGGCCGCGTGGACGGCAGTGAGCCGGCGCCTCTCTGCGCGGCCCTGAGGACGACCGACGTGCGGCGTCTTTCATGTGCAGGGTTTTCCCATGTTTCCTGCACATTCCGCCGCATCGATGAGCACATCGGGCTCCCAGCCTGGGGCTCCTCGGGACAGCTCCTCACCCGCCCGCACCCACCCAGGAGGGGATGGACGGGCCGCGGGTGAGGATGGCGCCGGGTTCCCGGTTTCTGTCCCCCGAGCGTGCTCGCACCTTCCAGTTCTCCGAGTCACCCCAGGGCTTCTGGAACGGCCGGCACTTCTCACAGGCTTTTAACTACGTTTCCCGACAGCTGATAAACTAATCGAGCGCCTTTTCTGACATCTACTGCTCGTTCGGGTTTCTTCTCTGTGAAACGGATGGTCAGCACTTTTGTCCATTTTCCTCGGGTGTTTGTCGTTTCCTGCAAAGCATGTGCCGTGCATCACGGCCCTTCGTGGGCGAGTGTGACCTGGGAGCCACCGCAGGGGCAGAGCCGCCACCGGCTTCCTCCCAAGGCCGCTCTTTCCCTGACGCGCCCTCTCGCCGACCGCAGCAACTGGCCTCTACTACGACTTCATTCGTGCATTCATTCATTCACCCGAGGTCGAGAGCCCCACCGCCACCCCCGCTCTGGTCTCAGACACGGTCCGGCCGGTGCAGGCGCCTTCCCTTCCGCGCTGTGCAAGCCTCCCTCCTGCTTTCCAGCCCTCCGCCCTGCCCTCACACCCCTTCCCGGGCTCGGGAGCGCCTTCCCCGGGAGCTGACCCTCCCGAGCCCCTGCCTGCCCCTCCCTGCGCTCCCGTGTGGTCCCTCAAACCACGGGACCGTTATTAGTAACAAGGACCAAGACGACACAGGCTCCCATTCCCGGGCTTTGCCGGAAGCTGCGTCTCACTGACTCCCAGCAACCCCGTGAGGCAGGTTCTGTTATTACCACCATCTTACAGACAAGGAACCCCAGGCCCAGAGACGCAAAGCACAGGCCTGAGCCACACAGCGAGTAAGTGACAGTGCTGAGTCCACGGATGGGCAGGGCCACGCCTGACGCCCCGGAGCGGGCAGCCAGCATCGAGGAGCCAAGGGGTGAGTGGAGGCTCAGGCAACTGGCACCATCTCAAGGCTCAGCAGTCAGCCTCCGCCCGGAGCCTCCCAACACGACCCGGTCCTCCCAGCAACCGGCCCTGTTTCCTGGAAAGAAATGATAAGAAGGAGGGAAAAGCCAAGAGAAAGAAACAAGCAGAGACCAACAGCCTCGCAAAGCTTCCGCAAATCGAGCGCGATCGCTTTGGGATTCTGGACTCTGCGTGCACTTGGGGCCACAGCAGGCCACCCTGGGGTCCCATCTCAGTTGTGCAGGCGGCACAACAGGGACCGAGTGAGGGCCGGAGGGAGGCCGTGGCGATAAACAGGCCTCCTCGGGAGCCTCGGCGCGCGCTCTGCAGACATGGGGAAGCTTGATCCCCCGGCGCCCGAGGCACTCGGACACGGATGGACGCCGCACTCCAGCCCGTGTGCTCCCTCGAGCGGCCTGGGGGAGGTGGGGGGGCTCCTCGGGGCTCCCAGAGCCACCAAAGCAGCGGGGTGACCGCCTGGCTCTGGGGCTCCAGAGAAGGCCCCGGCCTGGACATGACCCCTCGCACTGCTGTCACCTCCTCCCCAAATAAAAGTGGGAGCCCATAACCTCCACCTCAGCTCACCCTTCTGGAGCACCGGCCAAGGCGGCCAGGGGCCACGGGTCCACGGCCACAGATCTCTGCCCCAGGCTGGAGCCAGACTGGGGGGGAAACAGAGGCAGACACAGGCCGTGGGTGGGTGGGTGCGGGGCAGAGCTCTCCTGCAGAGGCCTGAGGGTCCCGTGCCTCACGTGTCCCCCGGGGCCTAGAAACACCTCTGATAACGTGAGGATCAAGGAATCTGAGAAGCGGAGAGGCCACTCCAGGCTCCAGAGCGCCGCGCTCCGTGTTGATTCAAGGCCTGACCCGGCCCTTTGGGGGAAGCCCGGCCCTCCTGGGGCTACGACCCGCAAACCTCCGCATGGCGTCACCGCCAGCCGGGAGCTGGGGGTCAGACGCACCCCCACGGCTCCGGCCACGCCTCCGCCAGGGTGGGACGTGGGGCGTTACCGCCTGTAATCTCTAGAGCGACCGAGACCCAGGCGTCCTCACCCCACGGCCACACGAGGCCGAGAGAGGGACCTGCTCACCAGGTCACAGCACGCAGAGCCCCCACGGTCTCCTGCGCTGGATGGCCGGTCCGTCCAGTTCCGTCCAGAGAGGCGCCCGGGCAGCAGCGCAGGGTGGGGGGTTGAGACAGTCAGTGAGGAGCACCTCCTGGTCTGCGGGGACGGGGGGCCCAAACCCACGCGGAGAAGCAGGACCTCAGGCTCCTCCTGACCCCTCGTCCCGCACCTCAGCCGCCTTGGTGATGGGGCGTGGGCCCCGGGGCAGCACCGCTGACCCTCCCCTGACACCCACACGGGGTGGTCCTTGCAGATCAGCATGGGCGCACAAGCGTCCGTGTGCACACATGTACGTGCACCTTGTGTCGTGGGGATGCTGCCCCCGCGTGAGAGGCACTCCCCAGCCGCCCACCCATGGAGCGGCTCTGCCGGCTCTCCCCGGGGTCGTGTGGGGGCAGGGACGGCGCAGGGGGCCGGCCATGCGTCTGTGTCGTCCACGGCTGTGGGCGGCAGGGGGCCCCTGAGTGGCCAGCGGCTGCATCACTCGATGCCAGGAATCCTGCCAAGCCTACTGGGGGCCTGGCCTCACAGGACTCCACGGGGGTCCCAGGGGCCGCGGTGCGAGCTCGGGAAGCAGGGTCGCTCACCAGAGCCCTGTGGGGCGGGGACGTCCTTCGCACAGGTTCCCCGGTGCCTGCTGGACTGGGTGTGGCAAGCCACCTAGGGGGTCGGCCCAGGAACCTGCATTTGTTCAACCTCCTTGGTGGCTCAGGGGTCATGCTTTGAGGAACACCTCCTTGGGCAGGACCCTAAAAGTGGGGGAACCAGAGGGTGGGGACCCTAAAAGTAGGGGGACCTGAGGGGGGGACCCGAGGGTGGGGGGACCTGAGGGTGGGGGACAGTGTGCTGCCTATCCCCTTCCCAGGGGGCCCATCATGGTGGGCTTGGAGGACGGGCTCTCCTCTCACTCGGGTCAGGGTCCCTCTGAGCAGGAGCTGTTTGTTCAGAGCCGAGGTTCTCCAGATGGGGTCCCAGCGCCCCGGGGAACTTGTTGGAAATGGGACCATATCCCAACCGCGCCGGAGTCTCTGGACGGGTGTGTGAGCGCCCAGAGAAGAGGGATGTCCCGGAGCCCTGGCCTCAGACGGCAGGGGAGGGACGGGGGCGGCAGGGGTGTGCGGGCCCGGCGCCCTCGTCCTGGAGTGCGGGCCTCTGTGTCGATGGGGGCTGGCTGCATGCACCTGTCTGAACTTACCCAATAGGACCGTTAAGATTTGGAATTTCGCTTAGTTCCGTGTAAGTCATTGTCTGGTTGGCTCACGTACGGGGCGTACAGTGTGCTTCTGGCTTCGAGGACGGATTCCCATAGTTCATTGCTTCCCTGCCACACTCGTGCTCGTCCAGAAGCTGCCCCCTCGGTGCCCATCCCCCATTCCCCCACCCCCCCCCACCAACCCTCTGTATCTGAGAGTCTCTCTATGTTCAGTTTGGCTCCAAAGAAGAGAAAGAACCACTAACAGATGCCAACTCCAGTCGATGATCTTCCCGAGGAAGAATTTGGGGAGAAACGTACTGATGTCTACAACGAAACGCACTGAACATTGAGAAAAGAATGGATGCGGATCGGGAAGAAAAGATGAACCACAGTTGAAACCTAGGGAGGTGGGGGGAGTGGCGCCCTCAGTGTGACCCTCGCTCCCCACACGTCCCCCCAGCACAGACGGCTCGGAGCCACCTGGGCCCCAGGACCCTCACCAAACCTCGCTAGGCTGAGCGGACCCCACAGGCCCTGGGAGAGTCACCGTGCCCCCTGCCTGGGCGGGGGGCTGGTGGCCGTGCACTGAACGCATCACGCAGACAAACACGACAGAGGAGAAATTTCGCCCGTGGGGAGGCCACGGCAACAGCTACCGCGGAGACTCGGAAAATCCAGACTAACTGTCCCTGGAGTGAGGCGTCGGAGTCCACGCCGGGGACGGAAGGCAGCAGGTGGCAAGGGCTCCCCTCTCCCGGAGCCGAGCGCATGCCCCCTCCTGAGACTCCTAAAGGCCCCACCTCTCCATGAGGCCCCCTGACCCGGCCCGGCCACCGCACGTCCAGCACGTGGTCACTCCCATGTCCCTGTCCACGGCGGGACCCCAGGACTTCCTCCTGGAGGTGGAGCTGCCCACACCTCCCCTTCCGTGGGGGGGCCCAGACCCAGCAAGCCCGCCAGCCCTGGGCGAGCAGCCGCTTCCAGACCTGCGTTCCGTCCGTTCCTCTCCTCTAACCCCGGGCCGGGCGGGCTGGAAGCCAGCAGCCAATTCGGTTCGCAAAACAACCAGTAAGACAAATATCTGCACCGCCGCGGCTCCCGTGGCTTCCCTGACTAGCCTGGCGGGTCCCAGCGTCCCGCGGAGCTGGTGCGGCGGGGCTGCCCGGAACTGCGCCCGGGAAGCCGGCTGCTGGGTGCCGAGCTGCACCGAACGGCCCACGTGAGGATGGCGCGTGTCTCCCCTCTCTCCCGGCGCCACGGAGGCTCCGGGAAGACATGTCGCGCCCCCCCCCCCACCGTCGCCGCCCCTGGGCTCTGCTGAAGCCCGAAGCGAGATGCCCCCGCCTCCCGTGGGTGCCCGTGCCCACCTCGGCGCCAGGCCCCCCGCGGCAGGATTTCCCGCCCTCCCCGCTGACCGTCACTCCACGTGTGCGGTCTGGCACCGGGCGGAGGGCAGACACCGGCAAGGTTGCTGTTTCCCCCACGGTGGCACCCGGTGCCAGTTTTCAGAAATGACACGTTGCTGGGGGCTTCAGAGTGGAGAAACCAAGTCCGCAGACCCTGCGTGTTCTCTGCAAAGTGAGACCCTCCACCGTCCCTCCCAAGTCCTGCACCTTCTGAGAGCGCGTGTGGCTGACGTCGAGTCACCGTGCTGTCACCTGTCTCACGCGGCGCTGCGCCCCCCAAGCCCGGAGCTGACAGACACTGCCGCGACTCGCACGGCGCAGGGGCAGAGGCTGATGCAGGCACCAGAAGCTTAATGTGGAAGGAAAAAAACCAATCTACTGGGTTTTATCAAAATGTTTAAATTTGCTCCTTGAAAGGCGCTGTTAACAGAATGGAAAGACGAGTCACAGCCCAGGAGAGAACAGTTGCGGGTCACGTTTCTGCTAAAAACGCGTTTCCAGAACGTGTAAAGAACGCTTAAGACTCAACGATGAGGAAACAAGCCAATTAAAAAATTGGCAAAAGATGTGAGTGGGCGCTTTACCGGAGAGCTGCAGGCGGCACGCGGAAAGATGCTCAACGTGACCCGCCCGTAGGGAGGCGCCAGCGACCACGCGGATGCCAGTCTACACCCGCCGGAGCTGGAGCCCAGGACCCCAGTGGCACCTGGCGCCGCGCTCACGGCCGGAGGGACGGCAGCACGTGGCGGCCCCTCGCACTGGCAGCACAGACGGTACCGTCCGGCCCTCGCACTTCTAAGCGTTCAATCTGATGAACGGAAAACGCGTGTTCACACAAAAACTCGTATGTGAACTCTGATTACAGCTTTACACGCGATCGCCACAAACCAGGGATAACCAGTGTGTCCAGGCTCGTGGAGGGACGAGCTTGGCGCCTCTGCACGAAGGGACAGCCTCCTGCGAGGCTCCGCGTGGGTGAATCTGACCCGCACTTTGCTAAGTGGAAGAAGCCAGGGCCCAGATGCCGTGGGTTGTGTGATTCCACTCCTGTGTCTTCGGAACACACAGCCACAGGGCGGGGACAGGCTGGTGACGGCCCGGGGGCGGCAGGGGCCGGGGGTCCCTTACAGAGACAGGCAGGGGGTGTTCGGGGGGAGAGATGGTGCTGGGCTGGGGGATGCACGACCCCAACTATTTGTCACCCAGAGAACTAGACCTTCATTCAAGAGTGAACTTGAATGTCCGTGAACCGAAAACCAACCAACCAGGACAACGGGACGCAGACGGTGCCCAGAGCACCGGACCGCATCACAAATGCTGACACACCGTCCCTGGAGGGGTGGGGAAGGGGGGGCCGGGACCCAGGTAACCACGGAAATGGACGCCGAAGGCTGGACCCGACTGCCCATCCAGACCACGGCTCGTAGAGTTGTTTCTCGTGGGGACACCACTCGGTTCTCAGACTGTCCTGCGTGGACGTGGGCTTGGACAGGAAGTCAGCGGTGGTTGGTGGGTGAGGGCGCCGCCCGTCTGCCTGTTGGAGCTGGAGGCCGAGGTCACCTGCCGGCACACGGAGCCGTGAACCAGGCTGGGTGGGTCTCCTGGCCCCACGGCACCGACGGGAGCTGAGCTCAGTGACACTCGTGCTGCCCTGGGGCTGGGGCTCCGCGGGCAGGCTGGGTGGTGTTGGGGCCCCTGCCCCAGTGCACTGGGTCACGGAGGTCCCAGGGTGCGCCCCGTGTGCTCCCTGAGTACTTGGATCCTCTTCCTTGGGCCATTTTCTCTTTCTTGGGAGGATGTTGGGTCTCGGAGCCAAACCAGTGAATCACACAAGGGGGTTGTTGGAGGACAGGGCTGGTGACTCAGCCACACGAGAGGGATGGGGCGCGTCCAGGCCGGGCGGGGAGGCCCCGGGGCACAGCTCCTCAGTGCCGTGGTGTCCCGTGTGGGGACACAGCCGCTTGGGGTCTCTGCTCACTCCTCCCCTCCCTGCACCCTTGGGTTCTGTCTTGGCGAGTGAATGAGGACGGAAGGCCCCGGAGGCCATGGCTCGTGGCTCGTGGCACTTTGTGGAGTACACGCTTGCCGCGCGCCACCAGGAACACAGCCCAGCAGACCTGAGGAGGCAGCGATGTGTGCGGCCGGGGGGCAGGAGTGAGGCCAGGCTTGGTGCGGGGCCTGGGCCGAGTTCTAGAAGGATGAGTGGAAGCTTGGACATGGAGACGGAGGGCCCAGGCCCAGGCGGCCAAAAGGGTGGGAGCAGGTTGGGTGGGGCGGGGGCAGGGGGCAGGCGAGGACTCCCAGGATGGAGGTGGCATGGGTGGGATAGACGGGGCTTTGATGGGGGGCTGGCCGCCACATACCCCGCCTGGAGGAGGCCTGGGGGGAGGGCGGGGGCCAGGGTGCCACGGAGCATCCCCTCCCCTCTGCTGGCTCCCAAGACCGGGGGAGGAGCAGGCTCCCCCGGGAAGCAGAGGGACACAGGGCGCCGCTGCCCGGCAAGGGCTCCTGGCATCCAGAGCGTGGGCAGGACAGGCCCGGGCTCTGTGGGCTCGTGGCGGCGACCCTGCCTCCTCTTGCAAGGATGGCCGGCTGGGCCCGGGCCCCTGAGAACAGGGAAGGAGCCTGGCAGGACAGGCCTGCCCACGTGAGCCCCGAGCCTGGAGCCCCCAGGGTGCACATCCGGCCGCCTGCAGAGCCTCTCGAAGCTTCCCTTCCCTCAGGAACCACATGGCCCACGTGACCTGGGAGTGCCTCACACGACTGACCAAACGGTCCTGGGCAAAGCCGTGAGGACAGACTTCGGAAGAGGCCACTGTGCGTGGCCGGGCTTCCCGGGCAGCCAGAGTCCAGACCTCTCCTCAGGCGCCCCCCCCACCCCCAGGTCTCGTGCAGGGCACTGGGGTCTCGTGCAGGAGGCCTGCCGTCTGAGCTCCGCCAGGCTCCCCGCAGTGGGGGCTCCCCCGCTGACTCGGCCTCCCTGTGTAGGACGGCACCTCGTGCACCTGCTGACAGGGTTCAGGCCACACATGGGTGCCACGGGGCCCCTGGGAGGGAGCTCGGAAGCGGCCCGTGTCCCTCCATGAGCCCCGAAGCAGCTCCCAGCTGCCTTCAGCGCGAAAGCCAAGCTCCTGAGGAGGGTGGGGCCTCCGCCGTGACAGGTGCACGCCCCCCCCCCCATCCTCAAACGTCCCTTTGCTCAGACAGGCTCTCGGCGAGTGGGACCCGGCCGTAGGCCACCCCTGCGGGAAGGCGGGGGGCAGGCAGCGGTTCCTACTCCTCTACGAGACCTCCAGGACGCGCGGCTCTGGGAGGGCCCGGCCAGTACAGGTGGGCCGCACGCCGATGCTGGATGAGCCAGTGGGTCCACGGGGGTGGGCAGACTGAGAGCCGAGAACCCCAATCCCCATGCCTGGGGGACGAACTGGGGCAGCCAGCCCCCTGCCGGCAGACACGGGTCCTTCGCGGACACAGCCCCAGTTGTTTTTCTCCATCTTGGAAGACCGGGTCCTCTCAGGGGCCACACCTTTGTTTTCGTGGACAGCGGCCACAAGACGCACTGTCTCTAAGGAAACACACGCTGCTCCACCAAGGAACCCGGCCTGGCTGCGCGGGCCCCGTGCCACTCACGCCACCACATGGCGCGTGTCTCGTTGCCTCCGTTTTACTGCACTTTGAGTGATTTCCCAAGACAAACCCCCAAGAGTTTCTTTGTAAGCACTCAGGCCTTTGTTTATAAGAGTCTTCGATCCGATAAGAGTGTCTAGAACCCCTGAAACTTCCTCCTGCCGTGAGCACCCGCTGGCGGGAGCTCGGCTGGGTGGCGGGGTCGTCGGCCTGTCCCTGGTCCCCGAGAGAGAACGCCCGGAGGGAGGAGGGGCCCTGAGGGACCCCACAGGCTCACGGCTGCCTTTCCAGAGCAGAGGCCTGCCCCGAGCCCTGCGTGGCCACGTCGTCATCCGCCCCCACTTCCCCCCTGCGCCTGGCCTCCGGCTGCAGCTCGGCGTGAGGCCTGAGGTGAGCATCTGCTGCCCGGGGACCCCCCTCCCGCTGCTCGGGTTTGGGGCACCTGCCCTGTCAGCCCCTTGCCCGTGGGACCGGCCCCCGGAGGCCCCACCGCTCAACTCCTCTCAGTGACCCTCTGCTCTTCCCACTTGGGGTAACGTTTTCTCCAAAGGCCTTTACAGGCGACGCGGTTCCGGTCCCTCAGGTTGTTTTATTTCCAGCACGGATTCCCATTCCTTCTCCCTCGGAGGCCCACACCCCAAGATTCCTGATCCTTAAATAAAGCCAAGTGCGGTTTGGGGAAGAAATAGCCTATATGATCCAGAAGAATGTGGGGGTGGGCGGTTGTGGGTGCCTGGAAATGCTGGCTCGGAGCTGAGGTTGCCCAGCTGGGGGTGGCAGCGAGCCCTTGAATCTGCACACCAGCCACGGGGGGGGGGGCGGCGAGCCCTTCAATCTGCACACCAGCTCAGGCCACGGGGAAGCTCGTGCGGGGGAGGGCGGGTCCACCCGGAACCTGCATCCGGCTTCTGCCGTGGGTTCTCTGGGGCGTGAGAGGTGTGAGGGCTTCCCCGGGCTCAGGGAGTAAACAGCTCCCACGTCCTTACGCACCGAGTGCCCTCGGGGCCCCTTTCCAGCCAGTAGGGCACCTCCAAGGAAGGGCTGCCATGCCTCCGGCAGCCCAGGGAATGGCATGGTCCCCGCGGTCCCCACCACACGCACAGCAAGGGGCTTCCCAGCCGCGGGACGTGGGGAGGGCTGGGAAGGGGCGGCTGGTAGGCCTCTGTGCTTCCCACCCCGTCCAAACCAGTTTCGAGCCCAGGGCAGTGGTGCGGGGCAGCGCCACGCCTCCACGTACAGGTTCACGGCTCCAAGAGGTCGAGATTCGGGGTGACCTGGAGGCAGGTCCTTGGGGGGAGGGATGGGTCCTCTCTGAATGTCTCCCTAACTCACACTGAGGGGAGGACTGCCCTGGAGCCTAGAGGCTGTGAGGAAGCATCAGCACTCCCTCGTGTGGCCACACCCCAGGATGGGGGGAGGGGGAGGGGGCACCGGTGGTTGGGGGTCGGGTCCAGGGCTCTTCGCAGGAGGGGAGAGGACTCGTGAGCAGCATGGGCATTACGGACTCCCTGCTCGCGGGGGTGAGGCTCCCTTCGTCCCCCGCCCTCAACGTCAAGGCCCCGGAGGGTACCCCCAGCCCTGCCCGTGGCCGGGCCTGTGAGAACAGGCCCACAGGCAGCATGCGCAAAGCTCTGCAGGCCCCCTTCCAGCTCACGGAGCCAGGAAGCCCCCCAGGCAGGCAGGAGACCCTCATTACGCTGTCCCGAGACCCCAGACTTCAGCTGAGCCCTGACAGAGATGGCGCCTTCCAGCCTCTGGAGGCCCCTGGCCACACCTGTGTGGGCGGGTCTCTCAAGTTTGCCTCTGTCTACACAGCCTTCCCATGACAGGGTCCTCCTCCTGCATCACTCAGCGGGCCCTGAAGCCCACCTGGGGAAGGCATCGGGCGGGGGGGGGGGGGCTTCAGGCAGGAAGGGTGTGCTTGGGGACTGTGGAGACTTCGAGAAGGTGCAATCCAGCAAGCTGGGAGGAGTCAGCGATGGGAGACGGGACGGGAGCTGCCTGAGAGAACACAGGAGCTAGCACTGAGGGTGCAGCTGTCACCCTGGGGGTCACGGAGACCTGGGGGTCAGGGGGACCTGGGGGTCACGGAGACCTGACAGCCACAGGGACCCCGGGAGTCATGGGGACCCTGGGGGTCTCGGGAACAAGAAGACTGGGGTCATCCTGGGGGGGGGTCACAGGGATGGACGATCTTGGGGTCATCCTGGGGGCCCGGGGAGCAGGGCTGTTTGGGGGCAGGAGCGTCCCCAGCTGCTGTGGTGTGGTTTCGGGGCTCCAGAGCCCTGCCGTTCCAAGTTCCAAGAGTATTTCCTCACCGGCTGAACAGAAGGCCACAACTTTCAGCCTGTGGAGGAGAAAGCACGCAGTGTATCTACAGCTATAAAGGCTCCAAAGTGGAAAAACCTGTTGTTTTTCCTGAACGCAGCTTGGATGGAAACAATGGCGGTTTTGTTTCACAGACTCTCCGAGAAATCTGGCTGTTTACTCGCCGGGCGGGCTTCCTGGTGGGAGAGGGCCTGCGTGCGGGGCCGGGAGGCGGGGGAGAGCCGGTGCCAGAGGTGGTCCTGCGCCCCTCTGCCGCCCCGCGCAGGGTGGGCGGCCACAAGGCCCGGAACCAAACGGCTTTCTTCCCAAGACTTTCTTCTGCTTCGTGGACATGGCTTTTTTTTTTTTTTAAGTCTGCTTAAAGCGGAAGAAACAAATACGCCATTCTCTGGTCCTCTGAAGAGCCAAGTTGGGTCGAGAAGAAATGGCTCAATCATCCCGGAGAGCAGGTGCTCCAGGAACCTGGGCGGGGCAGGTGCGTGTGCTCGGCCCGGGTCTGCATGCACCCCGCACACGGGGGGCTTCGAATCCAGCTCCACGGGGACCTGCAGTGTAGTTTGGGTGTTTTTTGACGCACCTGAGGCTCAGCTCCTGGGTGGGAGCCAGCTGTGGGGAAAGCACCGTGTCCAGGACTAGCGAGGAATGTTGTTTGCGTGCACATCTCCCTCGGCTGGGATTCGGGCTCCGTGAGGCTGGGGGGCCTCTTCCGTTCACTGCTGCCTCCCACAGTGACGGTTATCATCAGTGTTAACCCAAAGGCTTCCATCTCCGAGTTTCTAAAAGAAGCAGAGGGCTCATGCCAAATGCTACAGTGCTCAGCATCCCTAAAGCTGGCCCTACCCCGAAGGAAGTCTGCCCTCCCGCAGGACTGAAATTTCAAGCCCAGAACCTTGAATGAACTCGGACCCCTTCTGGGCTGGCCCTCCTCCAGCCGATGGCTCCGGGGCCCGGCCGAGACCGCGAAAGCGGATCGGTGATGAAGGACGGAGCCCCCAGGCAGCGGGGAGGGGAGGCGTTCTGCCCCGCTGAACTATGCTGTCACGTGGGAGCCATCCCTTTCCGGCCAGGAAACCTTCCTTGAACAAAATAACTAAACATCATCCACATGGTCTTGAACTCCTTCCTCTGTGACCCAATAATTCGGATCTTGATGATGTTGCCCCGGAGGCAAAACAGTGGCTGTTTCTGAACCCGCACACACACACGTGCATGTATGCACACTCTTTGTCTGTTTGTCCCCCCACAAAACTGTCAATGCCTAGTTCCATCGGCCCGTACGAGGTTCTCTTGAAATAACCTCTGGCTGGGTCAACTGCACATCTAGTAATTTTATGAGTCTCCTTATGCTCACAGCACCAGAGCCCTTGTGGCATTTGTGAAAGTGATCAGAGAATGCAGACTGAGATGGAAGCTTCTGGGCCATCCAGTCTGTAATTCTGGACCCAGGGAAGGGTGGGTCGGTGTTCAAAAAGGGAAGGGACTCAAGAGCCTTCCCTGGTATCTTCCACAACACTCAGTTTCCATAAAGCCATGCCCGGCTTAGCCCTGTGGGTAAGAGCAAGATTTGGGATTCCTTTTCTGATCAGCTGGGGGACTTTGTCCAAGTCGTTTAACTGCCCAAAACATTATCTGCTATAAAAATAGCACTTGTTTGGGGCGCCTGGGTGGCTCAGTCGGTTAAGCGTCTGACATTGGCTCAGGTCATGATCTCGTGGTTCGTGAGTTCGAGCCCTGTGTTGGATTCTGTGTCTTCCTCTCTCTCTGTTCCTTCCCCGCTCACACTCTCTCTCTCTCTCAAAATAAAACATTAAAAAAATAAAAAAACACTTCTTTAAGGCATGTGGAGATGAACTGACAGAACACAAAGGAGGCGTATAGACAATGCCTGACATGAGGAGTGTCAGATATTAGACAATAAGGAGTGTCAGATAGTATTTAATTATCATTCTTTCATCGCAGGACTGCACCTGGCTCGGCACCATATTCTCAGTGTTCAGACACATAGTTGCTGCCTGACAATCTGAAGAATGAATAGGACAACGTGTATAGCGTCTACACGTCGGCAAGAACAACCCACAACCCGGCTGTGAGCGACACCTTGTCTTAGATTACTTGGGGCTGATGTCCCAGTGTCGGGCTTGTGTCGGCTAGCAGTCCCTAACAACCTGAGAGCAGGACCCGTGTCTTTCCATGTCTATGTCTCCAGGAGCTGATGAACAATTCCACACGGAAACTACAAAACACTACTGAAAGGGATGAAAGGAAACCTGAATAAATGGAGAGATATACCATGTTCATGGATTCCAACACTCAATGCCATCAAGAGGTCAATCTTGCTCCGAATTTATCTATAGATTCAAAGCAGCCTGATCAGAATCCTGGAAGACTTTCTTTCTTTTTTTTTTTTTTTTTGGTAGAATTGATAAGCTGCTCCTAACAGTTACATGGAAATGCAAAGAATCTAGAATTACCAAAGGATCTTTACCAAGAACAACTTGGAGGAGCTACACTATCTGACTTTAAGTCTCACTATAAATCTATAGGAATCAACAAACTATCATATTGGAGTATGGATAGGCAAGCAGCTCAATAAAACCAGAATAAAGAAACCAGAAATAAAACACATGTACGTAATTAATTGAGTTTTTAAAAAGGTGTCATGGAAACTGAATGGAAAAAAGCAAAGTCTTTTCAACACATGGTACTGGCACAACTGGACATCCTCTACCTCACTCTGCACACAAACCTTAATTTGCAATGTAATGAAGACCTAAGAGAGAGAGAGAAGGGGAGAGAGGGAGAGACAGAGGGGAGGGAGAGGGACACGCACACAGAGGGAAATAGGGCTGGGCATGGATGGGCCCCTGGAAAGACTGTGGGGTGCACAGTAACGTGGAGGGAAGGGCACAGCCCCAGCCCAGCTGTTTTGCTCACACGGGTAGCTGTGCCTCTGGGCCCTTGTTTCCTTGTGCATCACACACAGGAGCTGCGCCCAGTGAGGCTTCCAGCTCCCAGGTTCTGCTACACTCAGAGCACCCACGTGCTCCCACAACACCCTCTGTCATGGCAAGTCACAAGGAGCCTGCCCTCACATTCAGTTTTATAAACTCAATGTAAATAAAATTAACTGGAGAGAATTTTAAGACGACTGTGGCCCTGAGAGAGAAATGGGACCAGCCCTGCGGGTGTTGCAAGATTCAAGAATGTCTGCAGATGCCCTCAACCCACTTTCTCACGTTTGCCCCTATCTGCCCCAGTTCATCCATGAAACTGTTTCTTGGTAATTTCCACAGTGCCTCCTCAATGCCTCTCACGTCTCAGTGAAGTCACTCATCCTGCAAGTTCTTTCTCTGTCCCCAAGACATGGCCGATCGTATTTCCCATCGGTGCATCCCAGTGGTCCGCAAACCCCTGGGGTCTGACACTGACGACGGCCAACTATCCAGATGGCGGCTGTGTTGTGCTGGGGAGACAAGTGGGTAGTGCCCCGAACACAGACATTTAAAAAGAAGTTCTGGCACTTCTCCTGCCTTGGGCTTTTCCAAATGAGCATTTCCTCCAGGCTAGTGCAGATTTCACCACTGGCCATGCAGCTTAATCTCCAATCTTGTTGAGTGGTTTGGTTAGAAACTTCTGGAACACGTCTGGTGAAGTCGTGTGACAGTTCATGAATTTGGACAGTGGACAAGCTATTCCCAGGGCACGTGCATTACCTTGAATTGACTTGCCTGGGCCAGGAGAGGGGTCCCTAACCACTGGCTTCCCCAGCACCTCTCCGCCTTCATCAGTTCCCCTTAGGTCGAGAGGCTGCTGATTTCTCTGGGAAGCAACACAGCCCTCGGGCTCTGAGTGACAACGTTCCGGAAAGCCAGTCCCGCAGGCCAGCGAACACAGGCAGGGATGGTGTCTGACGAACAGGGATGAGGGTCAGCTAAAGGAGAGCAAGGGAGGAGGTGCTGTGTGTCCCCTGGGGGGTGTCACGGACGCGCTTGCACACTCCAACTCTTGCCGGGGAGGGTGCTGGCCTTAGCTGTGGGGTGAGGTCCCATACCCAGTCCAGGATGACCTTCCGATTGTGTGGTTCACATGGCCGCCAGCCTCAGCCCTGTACACACGACCGTGCCCCTTGGATACGAGAGAGGAAACTGATCCACAAAGACCCAGCTACATCGTGAGACAAGCAACTCCAGGCACATTCACTCACTCACCCACTCATTGACTCACTCATTCACACACTCACTCATTCAGTCACTGACTCATTTACTTATTCACTCACTCACTCATTCAGTCATTCATTGACTCATTCACTCATTTGTTCATTCACTCACTCATTCACTCACTCATTTACTGGCTCATTCATTCATTCATTCCCTCATTCATCCACTGACTCATTCACTCATTCTCTCATTCATTAATCCTCTCATTCACTCATTCATCCTTTCACTCACTCATTCACTCATTCATTCATTCATTCACTGACACACTCATTCACTCACTCAGTCTTTCACTCACTCATTCACTGACTCACTGACTCACTGACTGACTGACTCACTCACTCACACTGTCACCTCCATCCTGCGAACACGCTGCTCCCACTCTCTACAACAGTGGTTCTCCACAGCATCAGCACAACTGGAAATGCATTAGAAACGTGACTCAGACATGTGGGGGCTTTGGCCCAGCCATCTGTGTTGTGACGAGCCCTCTGGCAGCCCCGGATGCACTGCCTGCTCCCCCAGCCCCTCATGTGCCTCCGCCATGATACTTGTCACTCCTGTTCCTGCTGGTCTCCCAAGGCAAGTTGCGAGGAAGGAGCCTACACCCGGACTAGCAGGAGCACAACAGAGGTGGAATGAAGGAAGAGACGCATGAGCGAATGAGTGAGAGAATGCGGCCTGTACTGAGCCTTTCCTGGGGGCAGAGCCGGGGTTCTGAATGTGAGCAGGGGAAGCTCCTGCTGTCAGGTTGCTCTCAGTCCATTGCGGGAGGCAGAGAAGAAATGGATGGACCCCTCGTGGGCCACAGAGCCAGGGCTGACGGCTATCGGGTAGTTGCTCTGGGAGCACCAGCTGACCCTTCCGTGTCCAGTGACATCTGCACGGCGCCCAAACAGGCCCTTCTAACTGCTTTCGTTGGCTGAGCCAAAGCAACCATTCTGGCTGCTGGAAGACGTCCAGTGACATGAGGCTGCTCCAGTCCTAGCCTCTGTGGTCAGGCCAGGCTGCCATTGTCACCAGGGCACATGGCTTCTGTCCTTCCTCACTGCTCTTTGTTTGGAAGTCCATGCTTGGATGGATGATTCCCAGAGCAGCTCTGATCCAGGGTAAACAGGCCTTGTCTGCCATGACAATCTGGAGAAATGGCCTAAAAATAGGCCAGGAGGCTTGACTCATGGAGGGGGGGCACTTGGGGTCCAGAATTCCCCTCTCTGGAGATGACTTATTTGGGCCTGTGGAGGATGAGGAAGGTGACTGTCATGTGGTGACTCATCTGGGAACTCTTGGAGGCCTTTGATTCCTCCCGGGCAGCTGACCTCCTGGCCTGGGAACACATCTCCAGACCCACAGAGGGGACAGTAGCAGGGGCCGTGGGAGGACACAGTCCAGGGTGGGAAAGGCCAGGCGCTGACACATCCTCTTCCCTACTCTTCTGGGCCATGAGAAACAGTCCTGCCTCCATAGCCAGAGGCCAGTCACGGTCTTCCCACTACTTACTCACCCTCCTCACATCCCGAAGTCAGTGCTTGTGTCTGTACCAAGTTCCTCAGGCTGCCATGAGGCTGTGCTCATCCCAGAGGGACAGCCTCGTCATAACACACGCCTCTCCCTTTGCTCCTTCATGAAGTGAGACTCTTGATGAAGCCAGTGACATCACATAGACACCAGATGTGTGGGAATGGAAGGCAAAGTCTAGTCTTCTGGTAAGTCCTTTGACAGGTTCATGGTCTTCCCTTCAGCAATGATGTGTTGGTGAGGATATCTCCTTGTCACTGGCAGTGAGTTCCAGGTCCTCTGAGGATAGCCAGTTTCTCTGCTTTACCAGGTCGTGAACTGTCTTACCCACACCACTGGGCACATAACATGGCCTGGGTGTCACAGTTAGGTGACTGCTTTATATTCACCCACCTAATCCTCCATCCATCCATCCATCCACCCACCCACCCACCTACTCATCCACCCTTTCATCCATCCATTCATCCACCCACCCACCCATTCATCTATCCATCACCTCATGCATCCATCCAACCAAAAACACATACAAGGTAGCTATTCTTCTCTACACCTGCACTGGGAACACAGGGTTGAATGAGATACTCCATTCCCTATCTCCTGGAACACAGGTTGGATGAGACGTGTCTCTCTGTCCCTGAGAAGCGCGGTCCTCGGCTGGTCCATCAGCAAACAGCTGAAGGGCAGGAGGCCAGCGCCAAGTGGGAACACAACTAAAGGGCACTTGCTCTTCCTGGAGGGACATAGGGAAAATGGGTTACATATGTCTTGCATCCCAAAGTCAGAAGCCACTTGCAGACAGGCCGGGGGCTCTGTCTGTGTGGGCGCGGGACAGCTCAGCAGGACAGGCTCACGGACGACTGTCCACAGGCTGTGAACAGACTTACTCAGCAGCCGTGTCAGTGTCACGGCTCAATGGGCCTCAGGTAGGTGCCCTGCGATGGAGCTTTTGCGTGGAACCCGTGAGTCAGCAGCCGGCCAAGGACACTCCACTGTTTTTCCAGACTCTGAGAGCCACCTCCTGACATTTTGTGCCATTATAAGCAGTGACTTAAGCATCTGGATAGAGGATACAGGGGAATGCAGACAGCCAGGGCCAGGACAGGGCAGCGAGCTGGGGGCGGTGAGGATGGTAAACATTCCCAGCCCCAGTCAGCGTCTCCCCACGGGGGGTTGGGGGGGACTCAGTGAACAAGTCAAATGGCTTTTGTTCCTTTTGTTTTTGTTCATTCCATAAAGGATTTCACTTGACTCATGATTTCCCAACCAGCTCCTTCTGCAGCTTAAGAAAGCAAGAGTGAATAATTGCTCTGGTTTTTTGCTAGTTGGGTTTTTTCCTTCATTACTGGAATGTGTAAACACCCTGGATTTTCAAAGATGAGCTGCCAGACCCCGTGTGTCGGAGACTCCTGCTTTCGGGCCATGGCTGGCGTCCTGGCTGGGGAAACCGGATTGAGCCTTTGGGCAAGATCTGATCCTCACTACGCTATTGGGGACCCTGGCCTCGGGGGCCACTGGCCACATTCGGACATCAGATCCATCTGTTATGAACTGAGCCATGGCCCCCCAAGATGCCTGTCAAAGTCCTAATTTCTAGGACCTCAGAATGTGGCCACATTTGAAGACAAGGTCTTTAAAGAGGTAACTAAGTTAAAATAGAGTCGCTGGGGTGGTCCCTGATCCAATATAACAGTAAGTGTCCTTTTTTCTTTTCTTTAAAAAAAATTTTTTTTAACATTTGTTTTTGAAAGACAGAGAGAGACAGAGCATGAGCAGGGGGAGGGGCAGAGCGAGAGGGAGACACAGAATCTGAAGCAGGATCCAGGCTCTGAGCTGTCAGCACAGAGCCCGATGCGGGGTTCGAACCTACAAACTGCAAGATCATGACCTGAGCCGAAGTCGGATGCTTAATCGACTGAGCCACCCAGGTGCCCTTAAAAGTGTCCTTTTAAGTGAGATTGGGACACAGACGTGCACAGAAGGACGGCCGCGTGAGGACATGGGGAGAAGTGGCCATCCGCAAGCCGAGGAGACAGGCCCGGGAGGAACCAGCCCCGTCCACATCTTGATCCCAGCTTTCAGGACCAGGAGAGAGTAAATATCCGTGGTTTAAGTTCCTGGTCTGTGGTGCTTTGTTATGCAGCTGGAACTGACTAATACACTGTCCTTCCCCACTCTGCACCCACGATGTGGACCTTCCCTGCCCCCACCACTCCCGTAACTGGGCGGTAAGTCCCCTCCTGGGTGTGACTGATGGGCCCCCACCCAGTCCTGCTCCAGCCCAGGGAGAAGGCGGCTCAGAGAGGCCCAGGTGGGGAGTGGGGCCCAGGCAGAGAACGAGGCCAGGAGGAGCTGTGTCAGCCTGGCCCTGGTTCCAGAAGGACTCACACCCCCGGGCTCTCCCCACCATTGCCTTGGGAAGGTGCACCTGTGGCATCGCTCGGGGTGGGAACACAGGGCTGGGAGTGGAGGGAAAATCAGCTGCTGTTTCTGGGAGATACACGCGCACCAAGCCGGGCCCACCTCCTTCTGCACCAGATGCTATGGGCCATGAAAACGACATTGCGACCCGATCCTCCCCAGTCATCCTCCCTGTGGGGCCAGAGTGAGGGCGCACGGGTCTTCCATGCCAGGTCTGAGCCCCGGGTGGGGGCTGCATGGACTTGGGTGGGGCGGGTGCCGGTGCCCCTGCCACCAGCCGGCTGTCAGATGCCTTCACGACAGCGCCGCGTCCTGGGGAAGGCGCCTTTGTCCTGTTTGTGCAAAGCCCTGCCGAGCGCCCCAAAGGCCCCACCGCTCGTGCTCCGAGGTGCTCGGCCAGGTCCCCGAGGGCTTCAGTGCCTTGGCTACGGAGCAGGGGGCTGTGGGGTCCCCCCACCGCAAAGCAAGCAGCTCCAGGGATGGGCCCACTGCCTGCTGTCACGCCCCCAGGCCCCTCGAAGCCACCCCCTCCTGTATTTGGCGCCTCTGCAGACATCTGCTGGATCTCTCCCACGGTCTTTCCAGGGCAGACGGTCCTTTCCTCCCAAGGGGGGGCCCGACCAGAATTGGGAAAGGGAGGCCCAGCTCCGGAGGGCACCCGTGTCCCGTGTCCCGGCCTTGCTGCAGTGGCCCCGTGTCAGGAAGCAGGCAGCGTCGACCATCGGGTGCTGGGGGGCAGCCCGGCCACCTGTCTTCTCCGCAGTCGGGCTGGGGGGGGCCGTGAGGAGAGTCAGGCTTCCCCACGTGGTGTGGATGTGGTCTGGGCACCAAGGTGGAGCCTGATGTCACCCCTCTGGGCCGCGGTGCAGACGGCGGAGGCCTGTGGGTATGGATGGTGGGGGCCCGCAGGGCGGACGGCGGAGGCCTGCGGGGCAGACGGCGGAGGCCCGCGCGGCAGGTGGGGACGCAGAGCCCGGGACCCCAGCGGCTGCCCGGCTCCGTGCCACAGGGGTTCAGGCTCGAGGAGGCCATGCCTTCAGGCGTGTCCTCAGGATGGGACGGCTCCCAGCCTGCTGGCTCTCTGGGGAGAGGCCGCCGGGCTCCGGGTCCAGCCCAGCCTCAGGAGGCCCGCGCCGCTCCGTCCATGGTGCAGGAGTCCCAGGAACAGGCTTCCTTGAGTGCCGCCCTCAGCGTCGAATGCCCAGGGTGGCAGCACAAGGGGGAACAGCTCCTCCCACCACCAGGCATTTCCAGAAGGCTGAGCGCCCTCGGCCTCCTCCCCCGCCTGTCCCCTGCTGTGGGCCCTCACAGACCTCTCATCCGTCCTCAGTGAGGAGGCAGCAGCGCCGGGACTCGGGTCCCTTCCGCAGCCTGCATCCCGAGGGGCCAACGGGGGCAGACCGGGCCCCTCTCTGTCACCTCCCCTCCACCCCCTCCGGTCCACGTGGCGGGGAGCTCAGGTGGCGTCCTGCCAGGACGGGGTAAGACACCAGCCTCCAGATCAGAGGATGCCGGGGACCTGCTGCCACGCTCCCTGCCCGGGGGCTCAGGCACACTCTTGCCGCCGCACGGACAACGGGAGACCCACCCATCACAACAGCACGCCCGTCTTTTGGGCCATATCCCTGGTCCTCACCTGGGCCTTGAGAAGTCCTGAGATCACCCCCTAAGTACTGAGAGTCAGCCCCGAGCAGGGGACACACGGGGTCTGACCCCCCGAGCCTCTAGGTCCCAAACAAACACGCTTCTCCTGAAACAACAGAAAGGCTTTGAGCCCAGGCCGCTGCCCCGTGAGGGAAGACCCACCAGCTGAGCGCGCGAGCACACATGTGGCGCGCAGACGTGCATGTGAGCAGATGTGCCTGCGGCGGGTGTGCACCACGGGCACCAGGACCCGTGTGGGACGCTCACAGATGTGCGCGTGAGCAGCTGCTCCCGGGGCGCGAGGACGCGGGTGCAGGCGGGGTCTGCGCCAGGCCCGGAGGAGCTGTGGAGTGTGTCTCCCTCCCATGCCCCGAGAGAGGGTCAGCGGCCCGGCGGGACGGGACATAGTGAGGGCCCCTGGGGCAAACGGGAGGGGCCTTCTCTCTCTGACAGAGCCCCGCACAGGAGGCCTCGGGCCTCGGACGACAGCTGGCTGACGCGCCCCCAGTCGCAGAGCCCCCTCCAGGCCGCCCGTCCGTCCCAGCTCGGGGCGGGGGAAAGGGGTGCGGTCCCTGCAGCTGCATCGCCCTGGACCCCGAGGTCCGCGCTGTTATCCCCTCCGCCCCCTCAGTTCCGACACACGCTGGGCGCATGGCGGATGTTGAGGCCGAGCGGTCAGCTCGCTCACCACAGTGGGCTGCACAGAGAGCCCGGCACCACCCCCCACGGCCCCGACAGCCACGACCTCCCCTCCCCCGCCCTGCACTCCTGCCCAACCCCCGCCTCCACCATCATCACACAGGGACCTCTGCCCCCGTCCCTCCAATGCGTCATTTCCACACGTCAGGAGTGGCCGCGGCTGGGGACAGGTGAGTCCGGCTCCTCCCTGCCCCCAGCCGACAGGGACAGGCTCACAACCCAGCTCTGGCCTCTACTGCTAGAGAGGATGGGGGTCCAGGCTGTCTTCGGGGAAGACAGGAAAATCCCAAGGTCACTTCGCAGCCTTGGGGCCGGCTGCTCTCAGATCTGTGCATTTTCGAGTTTAAATGAAGTGGGGATCTGCAAACCTCAGTCCCCAGCCCTGGGAGACCGGGAGGGAGGCATTGAGCCGAGAGAGGCTTCCGCAGTGGCCTGAGGGGGAGTCACTTCGGGGTCTGCCCCTCCCTTCGGGACCCCTCCTCCAGCTGTCCTCTGTGAGGTGCCACTGCTATGGTCCCGCAACCCTGTGCAAGGACATCGGGGCCACTAGTCCCTCCCTCCTCGTCAGAATCCGCCCTCCCTTCAATCCCCACCATCCAGGCCAGCAAATATGGATGCAGCAGCCACCCATCTCCCTTTGAGCACAGGGACACGATTATGCAGGGACCCCTGCCCCGGGAGCTCACAGCCTGGCATGGGCCACCGAGAACCTGACAGGAAAATCCGACGGAAGGTTTTATTCACAATTGCCACATTCCAGAAGCCCTCCAACTGGTGAAGGGATGAGTAAAGTGCGGTCCGTGCGCGCGGCGGAACCGCATCTACATTGGAGAGAAATGAGGCGTCAAGGCAGGCGCCAAGATGCATACCGCCGAGCGCAAGCAGCCAGCCTGGAAAGCTGCGCACCGTGTGACTCCATCGACGTGACGTTCTAGAAAAGGCAGAACCACGGGCCGGGAGAAGGCTCAGGGGTTGCCAGGGGGTGGGCTGGGGGCGGCGGGGAGGGTCTTTAGGGCAGGGGAGCCACTCTGTGCGACACCACAGTGGCGGACACGCGTCCTCGCACGTTTGTCTGAACCACCGACAGCGGCCCCAAGGTAAACTGAGCGGGTGGGGGCGGGGCCGGAGACGGCACACGGATGCTCTCTGGATTCTCCGCACGCTTGTTTACGAACCTGCAGCCGCTCTAAAAAACAAAGTCTATTAACTATGGCAGGGGCAGGGGTTTGCTCCCCACACCCTTGTGCGTCCGGACGGGGAATGTGGTTGGTGCCTCCCCTCCGATCCCGAGTTCATCTGACGCTCCGGCCTCCGCACTGTAACTCAGACGGCAGAGGTCAGCGACAGGGACGGGGATCCTGGGGAGGTCCCGTCTCCCTCTAGTGAGACCCCTCTGGGCTGAAGGAGAGCGGGGGATGGGGCCCCACAGGGAGGCTTCAAACCCGGCTCCGGGTCTGGTCAGGGGATGAACAGACTCCACCCCCCGAAAGGACTGGGCAATGCAGACTGAATCCAGGCCAGCTCCTGCGTGTGCGGTCGGGGTGGCTCACGGGCAGAACTGGGGACGCCAGGCCTGTTCTGGGGCCCATCCCCACAGGAGACTAACCCAAAGACACGAGCTATTACATAGGAAGGACACGGGGGCTCAGTCTCCGAGGCCACAGGCTGGAGGGGCACATGGACAGGGACAGGGCCGCAGACGGTCACACAGGTACATGCCATATCAGGGCCCTTGGGGGTCTGAGACCCTGACTGAGGTTTCTGTCCTTCCGCAGAGCCCTGAGCACAGGCAGTCTCATCCATGGACACTAGGGAGGGAAGAGGGAGGGGATGCTGGGGGCGGGGGGGCTGGGGGAGGGTGGGGGCGGGGAGGGTGGGGGGAAGGGGAGGGCGGGGTGGGCGCCGGGAGAGCAGGGGAGGGCATGAGCGCTGCTGACCGGATGCGGGTTTTATACCCTGCTGAGCGGACACACACTCTGTCCAGACCGTCCCACCCTCATCTGACGGGAACGAGGCCTTGCTGACAGCCACGCGGGGACCCTCAGGGCTTCCGGACCCACAACAGAAACACTGCCGACTGCGAGGCTCTGAAACTCACCCGCCAACAACGCATGTGCGCCAGGGGCCCTTTCCACCGGCCTCCCCCAGACAGGCGGACCCCAGGGGCCCTCGGAAACTCCTCCCCACACGAGCACGCTGGTCCCCAAGGCCGACCCGGCCGGTCCCTCGGCGCCCTGGGCCACAGCCCGAGCCGTGACCTTCCTTGGCCTGGCGCCTTGTGCCTTGCCCCGGGGTCAGGCCGCCGGCTGCTTCCGTGGGTGTTGAACCCCAGCCCGTCTGAATGTTTGAGCTGCAGGTTCTGAGGCTCCAGCTCACTTGGGGAAGCTGATCTAAGGGCGGAGCAGGGGGCTCTGGAGCCCGCGGAGCTGCGGGGGGAGTGCGCTCCAGCCACGCGGGTCAGAAGTGCGCCCCGCCAACGCCGGTGAGCTCGTTCAAACAGGAAAGAGATAATTTCATATTTCAGAAAAGCACTTACATAGCACGTGGAAACCACAAGTGGAAAACCCACTCACGAATGGGCCGGATCTCCAAGCGGAGGCTCAAGCCTGCCGTGGATTCTCCTGGTTCTGGGGGTGGGGGGCAGCAAGAGAGCAGGGGTGAATGGCAGCAGCACGCCCCTCACCTCGTGGACGAGCTCGCAGGCCCTTGTTGGATGTACATGTCCTGCATCCCATTAGGGACAGTCCCCACTGCTGGGGGGGGGCCGCCAGGGACAGTCCCCACTGCTGGGGGGGGGACGTGGGCCGTCGGGGACAGTCTCTACCGCTAGGGGGGACGTGGGCCAGTTACAGGCCCAGGCACGGGCTCCCATTTCACGCCTGGCTGGGGGGGGTTCTCTGAGCTTCATCAAACGTTTCCAAACTGCGTGTGGTGGGGAGACTGCGTGCCGTACGTCCTGACACCTGTGTGCACGGGCCCCTTCTTCTCATAGAAGCCTCCAGAATGAGGCACTCAGGTTGTGCGGCAGTGTGGCCTCTGCTGGCTGTGCCGACTCTGGCCCCCCAGGCCTGGAAGGCCCACCCCGGGATGGGGGCAGGGCTGGGCGCTGGGAGGCTGAGCGAGCTCCAGGGCCCCGGCACAGGTCGAGGGCAGCTGCATCGAGCCAGCTGCTCTCGGCTGGGAGCGGCCACCCTGGCCTGCTCTGCTGCCGGACCACGTGCACCCCTGCTCCCGGCTGTTGCCCGTCCAAGAGGGTGTTGGCACAAGTAAGTGACCTGCTCAGAGGCCGAACATCACATGGTTGGGGGCTCCGAGGGAGAAAACGTACCTTTGCTTGAGGACACATTGGTTGTATTTGGAGCAACTTTGCCACATGTGCCACATGTGTTGCCACAGAGCATGTCCCTGGGGTCAACACAAGGCACCGCAGCGGTTTCTCTGCAAGCACGGACAGCACCTGCGGGTGGCCCGCCTGGCCGTGTCCGGGTCTCGGCTGGACCACACCCCAGGTCTGTCGGTGACCTTGGGGGCACAGACGGCAGAGCCTCCCCAACGGGGGGCAGAGCAGGATGTGAAGTAGGAGGGGTCCCAGGACACGGGGCCTTCGCTGCCAATCCCAGACTCAACCAGCATGGCTGGGTTCTCCGACAGGGAGCTGGTCCCCCGGAAGGGCCGCCCACCTGTCCTCCCTACTAGAGACCTTCTGGGGACAGCAGGTCAGGGGGACGGCGGGTCATGGGGACAGCAGGTCAGGGGGACGGCGGGTAACGGGGACAGCAGGTCGGGGGACGGCGGGTCATGGGGACAGCAGGTCAGGGGGATGGTGGGTCATGGGGACACCAGGTAAGGGCCGCAGGGCGGCTGGATGGCCACTGGGCCCCTTGAGCGCCACCGATGAGCTGGGAGAAACATGCACACACCACTGGTGCTCTGGACAGGCCGGGGGAGGGGCCACAGCCTTGCACCACGACCGCACACACGCACAGTCACACGTGCACATACAGTCATGCACGCGCACACATGCACAGCCACAGTTGTATGCATAATGCGGTCACACACATGCACACACGTACACACACGCACACATGTGCACAGCCACACGTGTACAATACAGTCGCACAGTCACATGTGCGTATAGTCACACGCATGCACACCCTTGCACACACGCACTCACACCCTCTCAGGCACGCACCCTGCACCACAAGGAGCCCCACCACAGAGGTGGCAGAGTTCCCACCAGCCCCGCGCTGGCCCTGGCCCGAGGGTGCAGCGGCTGGCGTCTGTGAGCGGTGGCACAGGTCCGCGGGCCACCCGGCCGCCAGCCTCATGGTCATCACGCGAACAGGACGCATGATGGCAACCTCACGTGCCTCCCAGCCGACTTCCTCCCCGCGTCTGACAGGACGGTGGTCCCGCCGGGCAGGGGGCGCAGTGCAAGCACACATCTGAGCCTTCAGCCGAGTCCCCCCACTATCTCTTCTCGAGGAAAAATACTGGAAGATTGGTGAAAATATTCACATTATTTTATCTCTTCATCCTGGTTTTGACTTTTTAATTTTCCTTTGGTTGATTCCGTTTAGTGAGATGCAAAGAAACCCGTTTATGTCTGAAGTGTCGGAAAGACGAACTTCTCGAAAGCGAGACCGGTGAAATGCCGCGCACGCGCTGCGGACGAGGGCGGGCGTCGTGGGGACCGTGCCAGCCTGTCCTCGGACGCGGACGCAGCCCCGTGTCCCCGGCGCACCGGGACCTGCTGCCAAACCTTTGTGTCTTTGTGAAAACTGTTTTCCGGCTCAATCTCAACCACTGAGACGCTTTACAGGGGAAAAATGCTGGACGCGTGAATAACCGCTGTCCTTGGGTGTCTTTTTGTTCTTTATCTACTTTTCTGTGTTTTCCAAATATTTTAGAAGGAGAATGTGTTAGAAAAACAGAAGTTACCGGCTTAGAAAGTTCAGGGTCAGCCTCCGGAATCTGCTCCCTACCGAACCGTCTCGGAGCAGAGCAAGAATGCAGGGGGCACTGAGCGCCTGTCCCAGGGGTCCGGCTGCAATCAGGCGCTGGGACCCCCATTTCCAGGAGGGGAGGACGAGGCCCAAAGACACACGGCCCGGGTCCCAGATGGCTCACTCGTGTGGCCTGCGCCAGGCCGCATAGCGATGCGGCCACCTGCCAGAGACCCTGCACCAACCTTGATTTTGGACTCTGCCCCCAGAAGTTTGAGAGAAGACACGTCTGAGGCCGTAAGTCCCCAGCTCGCGGTCCTTTGTTACGTCCGTGGTGGGACACAGCACACTTTCAGTCCGTGGGGACATCGGGGGAGGGAGGGGTTAGGGCCCCGTAGAGACGCCGCTATGGAGTCGGGGCAGGGTGCCGGGCCCTGTGTGGGCCACCGCGGCCAGGTGAGGAGGGTGAGACCCTGGGCGCCCTGGGCCCCCTCCCTGGGTCGTGCACGCATCCCCGGCTCCGGGCGTGAGTGAGACACGTGTGGCTCTGCCTGGATAAACCTCACGGTGGGCAAGCGGCTTCAGGGACGCCCTCGACAAGACCTTCGCTGTCGTGCGAGCAGTACCTGCGAAGTGCGGGGGCTCCAAAGAGGAGGCGGCGCAGGGCCTGCTGGGGCCGGTGAGAATTCCGCTCGCTGTGTAATAATTTCCCAAATGTCTGTTGTTTGAAATCCATGCTTCTGGGCTCGCAGGTGAAGTGTGTGGGGTGGAAAGGAGGCTGTGAAATGACCCAAGGGCCGGAAGAGGACGCGGCAAACAAGAGGGCGGACGGGTGGGCTCGTGCCGCGGGCGGCGGGGGGCAGAGGGCGTCTCAGTGCTGCCCCTCTCCCCAAGGACCCGCAACAGGCCCCGCACTGGGCGCCCCGCACCCGGAGACCTACTCCCCTCGCAGACCCGACGTCCGCAATCGATGGAGGCTCGAGGAGGGCTGGCTGCCACCCGGGCAGGGAGAACGGCTCCTGGTGTCCCCCCCGCTTCTGCGGCCTCTCCTGGTCGGCTTCTACGCCTCTTAAAGGGCCTGACCCTAATGACCCCACGTCCTCCATCACACCTGCGAAGCCCCTATTTCCAAACGAGAGGGGGACCAGTCTCATCAGGGGACACAGACCAGCCCACAGCAGCTGTGCAGCCACTCAGGCTCCCGAAGTCGTGGAAGGTGTTCAGATCCCCCCCCCAAACGCACACCTGGGGCAAGCCTCCGGCTGTGGCTGCACGGGCTCGGCTCTGGGAGGGGGGCCGCTCTGTGCGGGGACCTCAGGGGCGGCGGCTCCGCGGGGTGCCCCTGCACTCATCTGCTCCCCACTCCCCTGGGGAGTCTCCGCGGGTCCCTGACCCCTCCTCTTCCTTCCATTAAAAAGAGCTTCTTTATCTAAAGGCTCCCTTGAAGTGCTCGCCCAAGATCTAGGATAAGGGCAAAGAATGCGTCTCCAGTGTAAGCCCTGGGGATGTGCACCGAGGAACAGCACGCATTCAGCCTGGACCCGGCCAGCTTCGGAGTCAGGGCCAAAGTCTTACCAGGGTGCCATCCGCCAGGATTTTTAAAATATTTAAGGAAACTTGAAGACCACTCCTTGGGGCAAGGAGCCTGAGGGCACTGCGGGGAGCGGTGGAGGAGGCAGGGCAGGCGGCTGAGTCGGGGCACCTGAGGCCCCGGGGAAGAGACGGGGGCGGGGGGGGGGAGGGAACAGCCCAGAAGGAGGGTGGGGTCAGTCCTGCACCGAGGCCGAGGTGGCTTCCTGCTCCAGAGCGAGCACACACCTGTTCCGGCTCAGCTCCCACAGGTGACCAGACAGCCGGAAACCTGCGGAAGGCTTCACGGGAAAGGAGCTGAGGGCCAGGAGCCCAGGGCACACACGGGCGCTTGTACACACACATCCTCACACCACGCACCTCACACGAGGTCACACACAACACAGTGCACACCCACATGTACACACGTGTGCGCGCACACACATACACACATGCATGGTGTGTCCCTGATTGATGGGTTTTTCCACGCGGACTAGGTCTCGAGGGGGCTGGCGGCACCGGGACGGGCATACCCGACTCCCCTGCGCCCCCGCCAAGCCCATTCCTGGCGGGAAGGTTGCACCCTCCTCTGCTCTGTGGCCGTGGGAAGCGCGGCCCGTTCTCGCGTCTGCGAGGACTGCTCCTCCGAGGCTCTGAGCTCCGGGCAGCAGCCCGGCACCTGCAGTGGCGGCTGAGCGGACGGGGCTGACCCTCCCGCGCGCGGCCTGCGGAGACGCTCTCGCGGGCCGCTGGGAAGGCTGTGCGAACCATGCCCGACCGGCTGACACACCTGCCAGGGCCCGGCCTCGGGGCGTCCAGGGTCAGCCCAGGACAGCCCATCCGCCAGCCCAGGGTCAGGGGAGGACAGCCTGTGTTGCAGGGGACGGATGGGCAGGCCTGGGCCGCGGGGCATCACCTCACTACGTGCCGGCGTGCCGGGGACCTTCTCCCTCCAGCCCCTCCCTGGGGCCCGCGGACGGGCCTCGTCTCCAGAAGGACTCGGTCCCGACGGGCACCTGTGTTACAGATGATCCGGCCAACAGGGCAAATGACAAAAAAGCCCCATCCGTCACTCCACAAATGCTCCCTGGCCCCCGTGCAAGGGGCCGTGCGGAGCCCCAGCGTAGGTGTGCACCCCCGCGTGGCCTGCATTTTGGGGGGCACGGCCGACCGGAGAGCAGACTGGCCCCGCGGGCGAGACCGGCCTGGAGGCGGCTGGGAGGGGTCGGCGTGCGGGGCTCCTGGCGCTGCGCCCACATCGCTCGCTGATTCATTCAGCAAACACAGGCGTCCGCCCGCACCTGGCGCCGCTCCGGGCCCTGCGGCCGCAGCAAGGACCACGTGCACATCCTTCTTCGATGCTCTTCACCCGACACTAAGTCAGGAGCCGTTTTCCACGTTCCCGACCCACTTCTAACCAGGGCCGTGGGGGCCGCGTGACGCCCAGCGAGCCCCCCCACCCCCTGTTACCGGACAGCTGGGTGGCCCCGTCCCTCCGTCCACAAACACCACGGTCCCAACCGCCTTCATGCGGAAGGTTCCCACAGGCGAGAGTGAGGTTTCAGCAGCTGGCTTTGACGCCCTCCCGTCAGTCCCGCCACCTCGGCGTGGAACCGACGGGCGGCGGCGACACAGAGGGCCCGGCCCCTCCCGAGAGGAGCCTTTGATCCCGGCTGCAGGCCACAAGGAGGTCAGGGGGTCGACTTAGCGACTCTGCAACTGGACAGAAAACGGGGAGAGGAAATGTAACGGCAAACACCACGTTTGCCACCGAAAACCGGGGCGGAGCCGCACGAACTTCACTCCATCTGCCGTGGTGAGTGCGTGTGCTTTACGGTCAAGGTGAAGAAACGCATTCCTTGCTGTGGGTCTCAGTCAAACCGTGTGAGGGGCGCTGGGGGCTCAGCTGGTTAAGCGGCCGACTTCAGCTCAGGTCATGATCTCACGGTTCATGGGTTCGAGCCCCGCGTCGGGCTCTGTACTGACAGCTCAGACCCTGGAGCTGCTTCGGATTCTGTGTCTCCCTCTCTCTCTGCCCCACCTGCTCACGCTCTGTCTCTCTCTCTCTGTCTCAAAAATAAATTAACATTAAAAAAATTTTTTTTTAAAGTGTGAAAGTGAGAAATTTTGGGTTGAATGGTGGCTCCAAGAGAGAGTCTCATGCCCAGGACCTGTAAGCATGACTTTATTTGGAAAAAAAGGTCTCCGGGGATGATTAAGGATATTGAGGTGGGGTCACCCGGGATTCAGGAGGGCCCTACATTCATCGTCCGTAGAAGAGAAAGAGGAAAGGACGCCGGAGGCCCTGGGACAGGCAGGTGGAGCTGGGATCGGCCTCGGCCGGCACACGCCAGGGTGGCCCTCCCTCGGGGCCAGCGAGGAGGCAGCCGGGTGGCGCCCTGATTCGAGGCTCCAGCGTCCACACTGCGGGGCAGGTCTGCACTGCTCTTGGCCCCACATGTGGTCACCACGGGACTCAACACCTGGGTCCCTGCTGGTCTCAGATGGCACGCGCTGCCCACACAGCCGGCAGGGCTCCCGTGCCACGGTGTGGCGCGGGCGCACAGGAAGCTTCCCTCATCCCTGGGCGTGGCCTCGTTCAGGCTGTTTGGAAAAGCCCTGCTCCCTGGTCCTGAAACCCATGACGGGAAAATGCCCCCATGACCAGGGAGCCTCTGCTGGATGGGAGAGGAGCACCACCCCGGGGAGCAGGAGAGCAGCACCCCGGGGAGCACCCCCACCCCGGGGAGCACCTCCACCCCAGGGAGCAGGGGAGCACCACCCTGGGGAGCACCTCCACCCCGGGGAGCATCCCCACCCCGGGGAGCATCACCCCGGGGAGCATCTCCACCCCGGGGAGCAGGGGAGCACCACCCCGGGGAGCAGTCTAAAGTGACAAAGCACTTCCTCTATGCCATCGCCCTTGCGGCCTCACCGCTGTGGGAGTGGTTTTGTGGGTCTCGGGACGGGAGCAGCAGCCCCGGGAAGACACGGCCGGTCTCCCCCGAGTCCTGCTTTATGAGCGACATGTCAGAGGGCTCTGGGCTCCGTGCCGGAGCGCCCCCCATGCCCCACCTGCGGCGCCAGTGCGGACAGAACGAGCCCCGCCCAGCGTTCTGGCTGCTCTCCCTCCCGGGACCAGCACCGGGCACGGGCCGGGGGGTGATGGGGGGGGTGAGACATCTGGCCGACGTGTGCAGAGATCCGCAGGCTCGGGGGGAAGAGCAGGTGGGGCTGGTCTGGGAGGCCGGGTCCCGGGGAGCCCTTCAAGGGTGCTCGCGGTGCCCGGCCACCCGCGAGGTGCACACCTTGGACCTCGGGCCCGGAGGCCGATACGCTCAGGCTCCAGTTCGGGTCCCGCCACTTGGAGCACCAGGCCCTGGGCCAGCGCGCGGCCCGCCGCCCCATCTGCGGAACAGGAGCCAGCGGCACTGGCTTCACAGCTGTCACGCGGATGAACCAGATGGATTGCACGAGTCAGTGGGCTCCAGGGGCTCGTGAGCGTCGGTGACAGCGCCCAGCTCAGCCAGGCCCATTACGGGCCAGGGTGTCAATCCCCCCTCTGGCCGTCCCTTGCCTCCAGCGCACCTCAGCGGGACGAGGGAGCAGCCGGCGTTGTTCTCTGGCTGCGGGAAGGCCGGGATTCACCACCCTCACCCCTCACTGCGGATCCCCGAGGCGTCTCGGCGGAGCGGAGACCTGGTAGTTTTTCCACTTAGAAGCAAAGCTCAGCACAGCGGGGGTGGCATCGGGCCCACGTCGCGGGCCTTTCCCATCCCCTGAAGGACGCAGCCATCAGAGCGCCTGTGGAGAGGCCCCCTTCAGAGCCCCGGGAACGGGCTATCGGGGGGAATGAGAGCCGGCGCGAGGCCATCATTCCCACTGAGAACAACCAGACAGCTGTCCGGGGCCTGGGGCTGCCTGCTGGAAGGCGGCAGGGGGAGGGGCTCAGAGAGGGAGGCGCAGCGAGGCGAGCCAGCTCCTGCACCTGCTTCGCTTCTGGGAGCACCCGTCGCGTGTAGGCACTGGCGGGAGGCTGAGAGCCGTGTGCCGTCAGGGGGCCACCGCCAGGGACAGAGAATCAGTGGACTCTTCGTGGCGATGTGGAGTGTTAGAATGGCTAACGGTTTCCCCACAGGTGACGCGGTGAGTTCTGGGGTGAGGTGGAGATGGGGCAAGTGGAGCGCCCTGGAGAAGCTAAGCTTAGACTCTGGGGCCCGCCAGCCTGAGGGGGATCAAAGAGAGCACGTCAGACTCTCAATTAAAACCCTAAGGGCAGCCAGAGGGAGAGGGCTGGCCAGGGCCACAGCCCCAGGCGACCTAGAACACCCGACAGATGGAGGTCATCTTGGCGGAGGGAGGGGCAGTTCCACTTGGAGGAAACGGCATCAACAGGAGCCTCGACAATGTGCTTTACTCACAAGGATGAACATTCAATAAAAAATGACTTGTCATCGGGGTGCCTGGGTGGCTCAATAGGTTGAGTGTCCGACTCTTGATTTCGGCTCAGGTCATGGTCCCAGGGTCATGGGATTGAGACCCGTGTCAGCCCCTATGCTGAGTGTGGAGCCTGCTTGGGATTCTCCCTCTCTCCCTCTGCCCCTCCCCCCTACCCACACACACGCTCCCTCTAAAATAATAATAATAAATTACTTGTCATGACAAAAGACAGGACCACGTGTCCGAAAACCAAGAGAAAACACAGACCTTAGAAACGGGCCCAGAAATGATCCAGGTATCAGATTTAAAAGGCAGACTTTAAAAATTACCATGCTGAGTAAGTAAATTTAAGGAAACGGAGGGAAAGATGGAGAAATTCAGCAGAGGGCATTCTAGAACTGAGGGAAAAAATACAATATCTGAAAAAGCAGAACACGGGTTAGACAGAGGAGAAGACAGAACTGGTGAACTGGAAAACAGGCTAATAGAACCTAACCAAGTTGCAATGGAATACTGCTTGGCAATGAGGAAGAGTGAAATCTGGCTACCTGCGGCAACGTGGACGGAACCGGAGGATGTTATGCTGAGTGAAATCAGGCAGTCAGAGAAAGACAGATCCCGTATGTTTTCACTCATATGTGGACCTTGAGAAACCCAACGGAAGACCATGGGGGAGGGAAGGGGGGAAAGTTACAGAGGGGGAGGGAGGCAAACCACAAGAGACTCTTAAATACTGAGAACAAACTGGAGGGTGGATGGGGGGTGGGGAGGGGGGAAAGTGGGTGATGGGCTTGGAGGAGGGCACTTGTTGGGATGAGCACTGGGTGTTGTATGGAAACCAACTTGACAATAAATTATATTAAAAAAAAGAATCCAACCAAGTGGAAGCAAGTGGAAAAAATAATGAAAAAAATGTCGGGGACAGAAACGACGTGGTTAAAAGGTTAAACGTGCAGTAACTGGAGTCTCGGGAGAAAAGATAAAGAACAACAAAGAAGTAATACTTGGAAAGATAATAAAAGAAGCCAACCTTCCAAACCCTGCAACATCAGAAGCCTGATAAATACGAAGAAAGCCACACCGAAAGCACTTCGTGTTAAGACTTCTTAAAACCAAAGACAAAATCGTAGAAGTAGCCAGAAAAAAGACTCCTCGCCTTCAAAGGAGCAGTGATGAGACGGACTGCCAACCCTCGGTCGAGACGCTGGCAGCCCAGAGTCAATAGTTCACATCGTTGAGGTGCCCAGGCAGCAGCCGCCAGCCTAGAGTTCTGTGCCCACTTACGTTGTCCTCTAACAGTACAGGTGTAATGCAGATGCGTTCAGGCAGGTAAAAACCGAGAGGCTCTGTCGCCAGAAATCTGTTCCAAAGGAAATAAATACTAAGGGGGTTCTTCCGACAAAAAGAAAACGACCCCAGAGAAAAATGTGGAATTTCAGGGAGGAACAAGGACGCAACGGAAAAGGGAGAAATGTGGACACATGCGAATGAACACGTCCTGGATGCCGGCTGCACGAGGCAGCAATCAGGGTGAATCGTGGGGTCCAAAGTACGCGGGGGATTAACAAGTACGGTCTCAAAACACACGGACCAGCTGGGTTTGAAGAGAGTGAAGTTACTCCACGTTCCGAGCATGAATGGGGAGTGGCAAAGTGTATTAGATCCTAACAGATCTGTGTGCCTCTAAGTTACCGCTAAAGGGCCAGTAAAAGTTAATGGAGGGAAGTAACGAAATACCTAAAATTTTTATTGATCCATAAAAGGCAAGACGTGAGAGAAGAGAGTTTATAAAAGAGATGAGTCAAATCGGAAACAACACGGCGGTGCGAATCCCAGCGTCTCAGTGATTCGCTGAACGCGGATGGACGAGTCCCGTTCGAAGACGGGTCAAGACTAGGTGAGGAGGTAAACACCGGACGCCATCTCCTGCGCTGATCACAACAGACGTACCGCATCATAAGGCAGAAAGTCTGAAAGATAAGCACCTGGGATGGAAAACCATCCAAATGGGAACCGGAAGAAAGCTGGCGAAGCTATACCGCCAGGACCTGAGTGAAGCCCTAAGGAGGGAAGCATCACTGGAGGCACGAAACGGTGAATCCGCCAGAAAAACCCTAGAATCCTAAGTTTGTGTTTATCCATGAAAAGGTCAACAGAACGAAAAGCAGAGGCAGAGAAACCCACAGTCGCGGTGGGGACGTTAACACGCCTCCTCCAGGACCCCGGCACGGCCCTGGTTCCTCTCATCTGGAAACTCTAGCTTCTCCAAAGGCGAAGCAGGAAGTGAATGGCGCCTTCACGGAGGGCGTCCTCTTTGTCGGAATCTCTGCTTCGAGCCAACCGCAGATGGGACATCGTGGGGACCCGGCTTGAGATTGTCGGGCGCCGAGTGAGGAATCCCTTTGGAGGGAACACAGCCTCTTTATGGAGCAGGCTAGCTCTGAGTGGCACACATCCCCTTGTGTTGACTTCCAAATTCTTTGCTCTTTGTATTCTTTGCTCTTTTTATTCCTCAGGGAAGTACTGAGGTTACACGTTTCGAAATACGAACAGTCCCCTATCAGAAAGATGCGGGGCAGGGGCTGGGACTTCCTGGCGGGCACGAGGGGGGTGGCCACTTACACCTGAATCTTTCCGAACACCCTCTGAAACCCACGCAGCTGGAGGAGAGCCCACATGAGTTCCGCGCCGTGAGCACGTCCACGTGATGGCGAATACTAAAAACTCACAAGTATCCTGTAGATAGAAAAATAAATGCTAATTTCAGAGCTGTATCTTGCGTTCCCACCTCAGAAAGCTGGGTGGCAGTGGCACGAGTTTGGGAAACAGGGGGCCCAGCTAGACGCACCCCCAGGAAGAGGCAGCCTGTCACTGGGCTGGGAAAGTGATGGAAAGAGAGTTCTGATAACCCAGAACGCTGGCCACAGGAGAGGGCCTCAGACATGCAGGTAGGGTTTGAGAAGGCAGCGTCAGCAAGGCAATTCTTCTGGGGGGAGAGGGCGCGGTGGTGCGGAAAATCTGCAGGGAGGTTTCGGTCTCATGGGAGAGCACGCACCCGCCCCGCGCGCACTCAGGGCTCTGCGCTACCCGGACAGGACGATTGAGGATCTCATAAGCTGCCACAACTTGACAGCCGTGTCCATAACATGCAGATTGAATTCTTTACCTAGAAAAGGAAGAAGGTGACACCTCTGAAGGGAGAAAAAAAATGTAGTCTGGAAGTCCAAACTTCTTGATTTTCCCTTCTCAGCCTGGCTTGGCTACTTTCAGAGCCACCAAAAGCAGACTCTCTCTCTCCGTGTGTGTGCACACATGGGCATGCATCTGTGTACATGCGTGGATGTGCACACACACACACACACACAAAGTCAGATGGAGGAACAGAGATTTGGGGACACTGTTTAGCAAAAGAAAAAAAATCAAAAGCTGTTATAAAAAGGGAAACAGAGCATGGGGATCAAACCATTTCAAGTGGAAAAACTTCCTATCCCCTTGAATCAAAATAAAGCAGAAGACAGTAACATAACACTCCAAAGGAAATTAAATATTCTCAAACAAGCATTTGAGCGTATGACGATCACTTTGAGCTGTAAATTCAAAAACTAAGAACAGAAATGACCCCCCCCACACACACGTCCAGGAAGAAATGAAGTAAATATGGACTGAACTCAAGAAAGAAATAAAGGAAACAGAGTCACATATGAAATGAAGACTTCATTAAAGGTGCTCACACAAGAGCAGATGTGAGTGAAAATGTAACGATACCATTGAAGGAGAGAAGAAAAATGAACCAAGGGAATGGAAAGGAGATAAAGTCAAAAAAGCAAAAAGCGTCAGAGGAAAAGAGATTGGAAGAGAAGGCAGGGGGAGCCAGCACATGTAACTGCAGAGATAGAAGAGCTGAATCTAGTGCCCAGATCCACCGGGCGCCTGGAGAATTTCCCTTGGAGGACCGGCCCTGGCGTGCCTCCGTGAAGTTATCAAAATTAAAGATAGAGAAAAAATTCCCAGGTCCTCTGGGCAAAAGTATCAAGCAACCTGAAAGGCTAAAAAAAATGAACTGGACGAGCACCAACCGCTGGACAAAGACGATGGAAATCCTGCTTCGCGGTGATGGGGAATGAGCCTCCGTAGGGTTCACTCTCCCCCAAAGAGCCGCGAACTCCAGACCATGGACGAAACACGACACCTGAAGGAAGTGGGGAGCACGAAAAAGTGGCCGAGGATGGAAGTGTGTCTGCACGTGGACAAAGGGGGTGATGTTGGCAAAGCCCCATTTTATGATGTTCTTGCCTGATGGCAAGACCCAGTGGGCACCACACTGATGGCTAATATTGCAGTAGAAGGTGCATCAGCTCACTGGGTTGAGAAGCAACGGGAAACATTTACGGAGATCACAGAGCTGTAAAGTAATGGGAGAAATCCAGGAAAACACAAAAACAGAGAGAGAGAGAGAGAGAGAGAGAGACCAAAATATGTGTATAAACTCTGCCCAAATCCTTATCTGACACCTGAACTCTGCCTACCTCTGTTCCGCTGTATGAACTGCCAGGTAAAACAGACACACCTTAAAACCCTGTACACACCAGAAGAATTATCACAGCATCCAAGAGCTAAATGGCATATTAGTTACATTTGAAATATTTAATTTTTTAAAGAATACAAACCACATGAAAATTAAACCAAAAATCTGTAACAGAAAGTTAAGTTGAAAATCCCCAAATATGTGGAAATTAAATAATGCACGTCTAAATAACAAATGGGTCAAAGGAGAAATCTCAAGAGAAATTTAAAAATATTTTGAACTAAATGAAAATAAAAATACGACTTGCTAAAATCTGTGGAATGCATCAAAAGCAGTGCTTAGAGGAAAGTTTATAGCATTGACTGCACATATTACCAAAAAAAAAGAGCTAAAATCAGTAATTTAAGTTTCCATCTTAGCAAACTAGAAAAAAATAAGGGCAAATCAAATACGAACTGAGCAGAAAAAAGTAAGAATTAAAGCAGGAGTCAATGACAGCGGCCACAGGGAGTCAATAGAGAAAACCAACAAACCAAAAGCTGGTCTGTTGGAAAAATCAATAAAATCAGTGAGCCTTGGGCTAACCAAGCAAAGATGAGATGAATTACTAATCTCAGAAATGAATCATAAAAATATTTTAAAAAAGAAATGAATCACTACAGATCCCATGGAATTAAAAGCATAATGAAGGAATACTATGAAGAACTCTCTGATTACAAATTTGATGACCTAGATAACATGGACCAGTTCCTTGAAAGACGTAATCTGCCAAAACTCACAGGAGAAGAGACAATATGAATAGGTTTCATTTATTTAAAAAATTGCATCAATAATTAATAACCTTAAAAAACAGAAAGCACCAAGCCCAGAGGGGTTCACTGGTGAATTCTACCAAATATTTAAGGAAAAAATTATCCTCTACAATCTCGTTCAGAGGGAACCCTTGCTAACTCATTGTATGCGGCCAGCATTACACTGATACCAAAACCAAAGACACTGCCATTATCCCTCATGAATACAGATGCAAAAATCCTCAATATAATATTAACGAATTGAATCCAACAATGTATAAAAGAAGTATACACCAGGACCAAGTGGGATTTACCTGAGATATGCATGGCTGATTCGAAATTAGAAACCAATTAAAGGATCAGTCACATCAATACGGCTAAGAAAGAAAAACACGGGGTCACATCAATAGACGCAGAAAACACATTCCACAAAACCCAACACCCATTCGTGACAAAACTCTCAATAAAGTAAGAATAGAAGGATTTTTTTCGACTTGACAAAGACTATCTGCAAAAGCTACAGTTAAAATTATACTAGAAACTTTCCCACTAAGATCCTGTACAAGGATGTCCTTTCTGGGCATGCAGTCCTTCTCAACACCATACTGGAAGTTCTAGTTAATTCAGTAAGACAAGAAAAGGAAAGAAAAGGTACACAGATGAGAAAGGAAGAAATAAAACTGTTCACAGATGACATGATTGTCTACGTAGACAATCTGAAAGAACTGATTAAAAAAAAAAAAAAACCCTCCTGGAACTAATTACGGCAAGGTTGCAGGACACAAGGTTAATACACAGGAGTCGATTGCTTTCCCATATACCAGCAATGAACAAGTGGAATTTGAAATTAAAAAAAAAAACTTTTTTAATGTTTATTTTTGAGAGAGAGAGAGACAGAGTGTTAGCGGGGGAGGGGCAGAGAGAGAGGGAGACACAGAATCTGAAGCAGCTCCAGGCTCTGAGCTGTCAGCATGGAGCCCGACTCGGGGCTCAAACTAATGAACTGCATGATCACGACCTGAGCCAAAGTTGGATGCTTAACTCACTGAGCCCCCCAGGCGCCCCTCTAACAAAATACGTACAAGATCTACATGAGAAAAACCACAAAACTCTGATGAACACAATCAAGAGCTAAATAATAGTTATATTATTTAGATATTCCATGTTCATGGACAGGAAGACTCAGTCCTGTCAAGATGTCAGCTCTTTCCAACTTGATCTATGGAATTAATGTCGTCCCAATCAACATCCCAGCAAGGCATTCTGTGGACATGGGCCAACTGATTCTAAAGTTTATATGGATGAGGCTAAAGACCCAGAGTAGCCAAGTCAATATCGAACGGGAAGGACAAAGTCAAGGGCTACTACGACACTGCTAGACTCACAACACAGTGTGTAGCTACAGCACTCCGTGAGGTGTTGACACAAATTTAAACAACAATGGAAAGTACCACACACCCATCAGAATGGCCCAAATCCACAACACTGGCCACACCAGATGCTGGTGAGGGTGTGAGCAACGAGAGCGCTCGTGAATGCAAAATGGGGCAGCCACTTTGGAAGACGTGGGGGTGGTTTCCTACACAGCTAAACGTACTCTTGCCAACAGATCCAGCAACGTCCTCCTTGGTTATTTATCCAAAGGCACAGAAAACTTACGTCCACACAAAACCTGCACGGGGATGTTTCTAGCAGCTTTACTCCTAACGGTCAAAACTTGGAAGCCACCAGGCGTCCTTCAGTAGGTGATGGATAAACAAACTGTGGTCCATCCAGACAATGGGATCTTTCTCAGCGCTAAAAAGAAATGAGCTGCCACACCATGAAAAGACACGGAGGAAAGTTACATGCATCTTACTAAGTGCGAGAAGCCCTCGAAAGGCTGCATGTGGTGCGATTCTAACTCTGACATTCTGGAAGAGGCGCAACTCTGGAGACAGTAAAAAGATGGGTGGCTGCCAGGGGCTGGAGAAGGAGGAACAGACAGACTGCGGAGGAAATACTCTGCGTGGCGCGCTGTAAGGTGGACACACTCCTTACACATCCGTCCAAACCCACAGACGTTATGGCACCAAGCGTGAATCTTCAGCTACTGTGGACCGCGTGTGATCGGCACGAGCCAGGGTGGGTTCACGCTTGTAACGAATGTGCCGCTCTGGTGGGGGTGCTGACGGGGGGCAGGGGGGATATGGGAAATCCTGGTACCGCCCCCTCTAGTTTTCTGGGGAACTGAAAGTGCTCTAAAAAAAAAAAATAGAGTCTTAATAAAAAAATGTCTATGAGCCAAGAATTCAACAAAAATAATAATACTTTTAAAAGAGCAATATTTCCATGGTTTAAAAAATGCGCCCTAAGGAAATTCAAAGGGCAAATGGCAAATTGGGAAAATACACATATAACATATATCAAAAATACAGGATAACATCCTTCTATAGGAAAAATTGGGCTGAGGGCAGACCCAATAGAAAAGCGAACAAAGACGTGAACATATAATTCACCAAAAATACATTAAAACGGCCACTATCCACATAGAGTTTGTTCAACGTCACTCACAACAGAAGTGCAAATCAGAACGACCCTGTGATATCAGGGCTCACCTCTCAGGCTGCAGCGATTTAAATGCGTCCCTGCCGATGCCCCCCCCCCCCGCCCCAGGCTCACCGGGCAGGGTCCCCGTGCAGGGAACGTGGCCTGTCCAACACGCTGCGTGTCCGTCACCCGGGCTCCGGCGAGCTCACTGCTGGGACGTGTCCGCAGCCGCACCGACCGTAGCGAGCACGCGTGCACAAGGTGATTCGGTGCAACACAGAGCCTACAAACCCTGGTAAGAAGCTAAGTGCCCACGGGCGCGGCGTGGCTGAACACGCTGGGCACGTCCACGGGGGGCTCGCGCGGCTGCGAGAAAGAGCGAGGCCGTCGTCCGGGAGCAAGTACGGAGCGACCTCCAGGGTGGGTGCTCAAGTGGAAAAAAAGGCGCAAAAGACTATCCATCGTTTGCCATCTTCTGGGTCAAAGGAAGGGGAAGCAAGGAAACAGCATGATTATTTTTGCAAAGAGGATCTCGGGGGGAATCAACCAGAAACTCCTGAGATGGTTTATGGGCAGGAAGGGAAGGGCGGCTCGTGTGTCGTCTGCAGGCGCCATGTCAACAGTTCACACACGCGGAGGCGGAAAAGATGGGGAGGCGGCTCCCCGGGACCGCAGAGCCGACGGGGCCTTGGGGAGGGGAGCACTCGCCCGCGGGGAGGGGAGTACTCACCCGAGTAAAGTTTGAACAGCATTTTCATTAGAGACAAAAAGAAGTGTAAGAAATGGCAAACTCTGGTAACAGACTTGGTTTTCTCAGGGGTGCGCGAGCGACTCTGAAAGTGTTTCGGTTGCTCCAGAACTAAGTAAACAAGTCCGAGGACGGTGGGCGCCAGGCATCTCCCTGGCGGAGACGGGAAGGGACAGGAGTGACCCCGGGGTCAGGGGTCAGGCGCTGGGATTGGAGGGGCGGGTGTGAACTTGCGGTCTCCCACACGCGTGTGAGCCACACCGGCGCGGGGCTGGGGGCGCCGGTGTGTTCCCGGCACCTGGCCTCACGCCAGCCATGTGCCAGGGGCAGCAGGGCCGCCCAGAGCCGGGTTTCTGAAGACCTTTGCCCTGAACAAAGGCCTTTCGGGGAAAACGCCAAATGGCAGGGCCGTGGCAGCGGAAGGTGAGCTGGGAATGAATATCTTTCTTTACGAGAAACTAAGGAACGGCTCGAAGGATGGGACGCATCAAAGGGGCACGGGATCTGGGACAATTTCACCATCAAAACACAGAATAAAAGTAATGGCTTATAACCCGTCAGATGAAATGAAAACCCGAGTCCACACTGATGTGAACACGTAAACGGAGGAGAAGGACGCTACACGCACAGAAAAATAGGACAGCATTGGAAAATCATCGTTTAGCAATGGTGACATTTACTGAGGTTTGATGAAGGACACATATGTCCCCAAAGCACCCCACAAAACCCTCTTAGCTTCTGTGGTCGGCGACCGTGGGCCCTGACGCCCAGAACCTGGGAATGGCCTAACGTGGAAAGAGCCTTTGCAGGTGTGATCAAGTGATGGACCCCGAGACAAGGGGGTTGTCCAGGATGACCCGGGGGCCTGACTGCACCCACCTGGCCTCCTTATAAGACGGAGGAGGCCCAGCAGGAGGGGAGGCCACGTGGAGCCAAGACAGAGACCGGAGGATGGGGCCACAGCCCAGGGATGCTCGGCACCCCGGGAGCTGGACCCGGCCGGAAGGACCACCCCCACCCCCGTAGCCCCAGAGGGAGCGGGGCCCCTGCCACACCTCCAGACTCTGGCCTCCAGAGCTGTGGGGGGAGAGACGCCTGCATTTTTCAGTGGCCCAGACTGTGGTCCTTTGTTATGGCAGCACCAGAACCCACGACAAGTAGCCACTTCCCAGGGCAGGAACCCAGTGGAACCCTAACTGGTGGTGGGGACGGGGGCCGGCGTCAGGCACCTCCAGACAGGACGCACGGAGGAGGAGCTCGCCAAGACCTCAGCATCTGGGGGGCGTTCCCCAGACAGCAGGCCTGCCCCCTCCCGCGGGCCCCTGGTGTCAGCGACCCTGCTGGGACACTGGGCAGAGTCTGAGTCAGGCCTGTGGACTGCGTGACCGAGCGTGCGTTCAACATGGTACAGACCATGCTGTGGGCCACAGACGCCACACGGCTGAGGGGGGCAGGCCCTGCGTCCATGGGATGTCTGTGTCCTGCTCGGGGTCCCTGCCCAAGGCCTGCTTCACGACCTGGAGGCCCTGCCCCGCCCCGCCCCGCACCTGCCCCTGGGCGCCCCACCCTCACCCCTAATCCCTGGCGGCCCTCCCGCCGTCTGGGACCCTCCTCGGCCACAGTCCTCCTTCCTTCTCGGAACATTCCCGAGGCCTGGCGTCCCTGCTGACTTCCCTTGGTTTTCAGGACTTCTTTCCAGATCCATGTTAAATCCATCATTTTTTCTGGCTTGTGTGGGTCCTGACACACACCGCTCTTCCTCAGGATGCTCGGAAAACGTCTCAGGAGACAGCGCTCCTCTGACAGCTGACGGCCCGCGCTGTGGGTGGGGTCTCTGCCCGGGAAGGGGCAGCTTCCGCGGAGAAGACGTGACCCTCCGCTCAGCTCACTGTCAGGGTCAGTATCGCTGCTGGTCATGGCGTTTGCATTCAGACGCAACCCTGAAAAACAAAGCCCTTTGAAAACACAGCCAAAGTGGGGAAGTCCACCTGGAACGGAGTTTCCGGGCACGGAGCCGTCCTCCCTTTGCAGAAAGCGCTGGGCGCCCCCATCCCAGGGTGGAGGGGGGCGGGGGGCCGCCAAAACCTCCTCGAGCAAAGCAGGAGAGTAGTCGGGGTCAGGAGACGCTGACTTTCTATCGGGAAGCCTCTCCATGGCGGTTTGAGGTTATGTGTTCGGATATTATTTTCCGCGGTTCACCATTTATTTTCCTTAAATAACGAGCTCCCTCAGATTCTTGCGGCAAAGAGCTTCCAGTAACGTCTGGGGTGAAATTGGGGTGCTGGGGGGGGGGTCACATGCTGCCAGCAAGGATGCCTCGCGACAGGAAGCCGGATGCTCCGGGACACGCGCGGGTCTCTGCTCGCTCACCCACACCTCTGCGCCACTGCTTTTTGCATCACTCACGCGGGGCTGGCACACACGCAGCACGCCGCTCGCCAGCCTCCTAGACGCCCGGAGCCAGGCTGCCAGGGCCAGCCTCGCAGCAAACCGCTCCGTTTTCCGTGTCGCGCCGGGTCAGCTCTCTGGGACGATGGCAGGGAGCTGCGGCTTCTCAGGACAAATGCAGCCAACGCCCCTCCGACCGTCAGCCTTCCAGAGGCCAAGTTAAATCCGTGGGGACAGAAGCAGAGGCAGTGTGGCTGCGTGGAGGCCCTCCCACGCCCTTGCGCTGCCTGTGCCTTGCGCCCGACTGCCCCTCGGAGGGGCGATCCCGTGTCTGGCCAGTAAGGCTTTCCACCTTTCCTGGGAGCGTCTCTTCCTCTTGCCCGTGGGACCTTGAGGCCGAGCGTCTCTTCTCTCCACGCGCCCACAGTTTTCCACGAGGAGGGAGGAGGCCCGGGCGTCACCGACTGGGCGGAGGGCTTTGCGGGACGGCGCAGGCACGCGGGCGCACACACCCTCCCCGCAGGTTCCCAGGGATCCCGAGCCAGCGTTCTGGTAGCTTCTACCCCCTCCACAGGGCATATGATGGACTTCCTGTGAAACTCTCACCTTCAGGATCTGTACTTGTCAGGAGGCGAGTGGCCCCCCAGGGTCCACGTGGGAGCCCTAAGCCCCAGCACCTGGGATCGGGGCCTCATTCCGAAATAGGGTCTTTGAGGATGTGATTAAGTCAGGATGAGGTCACTAGGGTGGGCTCTCACCCCGCACTGGTGTCCCCAGGAGGCCAGATGAAGACGCAGAAACACACAAGGGAGAGGCCACGTGAAGGCGGAGGTGGAGGACGGGGCCACGGCCAGGGGACACGTGGAGACCCCAGGAGCTGCAAGCGGCGGAAAGGACCCTCCCCAGAGCCTGTGAAGGGACACGGAGGACCTACCAGCCATAGATCCCTCTGGTGCTCAGAGCACCCCACACCGCTGCCCCTCGAACACCCTCACGCCACCGTGCTGTCCCCGACAGACGCTCGGGGACCTGAGGACCCGGCACAGAAGGACGAGGGGGCATCGAGTGAAGAGTGTTGCAGGAGCGACCTGGGGACCGGAGGCGGGCGCTGGGAGCTGTGTGGGGCACCACCTCGGACTACCCCAGGGAGAAAGTTCTCGGGCCTCCAGCGCCGGAAACCTTGCTGCAGGTCCAGCCTGGCCCCTTACCGGAGATGAGCACTCAGACAGCCTGCCGGCCGGGGGGGGGGAGCAGGCACGTGTCCCCCGCGAGGCTCCCCACCTCTTTCGTCCCTGGAGGGCAGCTCAGGGCTCCTCCCCACCCCCGGGGCGAGCAGCGGAGGGTCTGTGAGACACCGTGGGAGTGCTCTGTCCCTCCCGTCCGCACCTCGCGTGCGGCCACCGTCCCCTTCCGCGCTCCCCAGGACAAAGGCATTTGTGGAAAGCAGGAACCCTGAAACCCTGAAATGAGATCCTGCTTTGCCGCGAAAGCCTGCGGGTGGTCTGGCCCGGCTGGTTCCTCGGGAAGATGGGACGCTCACCAAGGAATGTCCGCCGGGAGAGGCGGGTGCAAAGGAGCCTTTATCCAAACGACAGTCGGCGCAGAGGCCGGAGACGGCCCCTCACAGCCACCTGCCGTGGGCGGACCGCCTTCCCGCTGGTGCGCTCCCCACGGAGACGGGCACCAGGGGCTGCGCCGGCTCCGCTCTGGTGTATCAGCCACTCACCCGCTCTCGGCTGCGGTTTTCCTCTGAAAACGCTCTCTTTATAACTAAAAGGTCTCCTCTTTCTCTGGCAAAGTCCACCGTTTGCTCTCACGTGGCCCTTGGGTCCTCGGGCTGTGGGACGCCCGGAGGTGGCGAAGACTTGGGGACAAGCTCACAAGCACAGAGCTTCTCCCGCGGGCCGGGCCGGCGCCCCTCGAGCCTCTTCGGGAAGCTGGGGCTCAGCTGCAGCTCCCTGATGCCGCCCAGCCTCTGGGACTGGGAGGGGGCACTCTGAACCCACAGAGGAGGGTGCCCAGGACTTGGCCACGGGCCCGGGCTGTGACGCACAGAGCACCCCCCCCCCCGGGTCCGTGTGACTGGCAGGTGCGCAGGGGCTGACAGGTGTCCCTGGACAACACCCCTCAGAGCCGGCGAGGCCTGGTGGGCGTCCTCTGCAACCTCTCCTGGTGAGATCAGAGTGGGAATCCGGGAGGCATTTTGGGGGTGTGTGCGGACTGGAGCTGGGGCACTAGGCCACGGCCCCCCACGGATCCTGGTGAGTCCCCACGTGGGGCCCTGCAGAACCTGGGCCGACTCAGGTCACCAAAAGGACACTAGGAGGCAGCGACACCCCCTGACGTGGGGGAGGGGCGCCTGAACGACCGGGCCGCCAGCCTCCACTCGCTGAGTCTGAGCCACGCGGGCTTGTCACCTTCGCATCTGGGCTCCACGATGCGCCTGCGGAGCCCGCACAGCGGTCACCGGTGTTAGCGGCTGAGACAGACCCGCTAAGGAACAAGGCCGGAGTTCAACGCCGGAGGCCACGGTGCCGAGGCCCGGGCACCTACCGCCCGACCCGCGCATCCAGCCCGCAGCTCACCGGCCCCGCCCTCGAGTGCTCCCGGCTCCAGCCACTCCCCACCCCTTTGGCTGCTGCCATGTGCCTCCAGCCACCGCTCTCTGACCTGCAACTGTCCCTGGTGGTCACCGCTTGTCACGGCAGCTACTTAACTCATTCAGAATGAGCTAGAATTAAATAAAACCAAACGTTCAGCTGTGGGGTTGCCGGAGACACATCTCGAGCGATCAGCAGCCACGTGGGACTGTGGGCGCAGAACACCTCCATCTGGGCAGGAGCTTCTGGGGACGGGGCAGGCGGCCCTGCTGCAGCAGCTCCTCACCTCTCACCCCCAGCCGGGCCCTGGGGGATGCACCCCGAGCCGGCTCTGCCCTCTCTCCCCGCAGTGCTGTCTCCCTGGACACATCCATCCATTTCTCTCCTTGCCCGCCACACTGTGAGCTTTAAGTACTTTCTGCGTAAACGATGGCTGGCTCCATCCAGCTGCGATGGGCATGGCGGCTTTAAACCAGGCCCCCAAAACGGGGACACCCCTCCTCTCAGGAGTGGAGACAAGTCCCTTCCGCTTGAGTGTGGGCCAGGCTTTGTGGTTGGCTCCTGCCGCACAGAAGGCCGTGGACGTGATGGTGCATGATGTACAGGACGAGGTCGTCCCGCCCCCCTGGATGGCTCGCCCGGTGGGGGTCCACGTGGCCGGTGACCGAGGCCTCCAAGCACGAACTTAGAGGTGGACCCCCAGGGCCCCGGGGGCCTTCCGACGTCTGCGGCCAAGCTTGCAGCCCAGCTGAGAGACCGCGCGGCAGCACCACCCGGCCAAGCCACTACCGGGCCCTGGCCCAGGGAGAAGGGGAGGTGGTAAATGCTGACTGCATTCACCTGCTTTGGTTTGGGGATGGTTGTTACGCAGTGGTGTGTAACTAACACAACGGTCAAGGGTTTTCTCCGCACTGTCATCCCCAAACCCCGGCCCACAAGCCCCTAAGAAAGGCATGTGCTTTCCACTGAGCGTTTAATCCCACGTGACCCCACAGACCGTGTGGCTAGTGTGTACCCAGCACTGAGGACACAGAGATTAGAAATCTGGCCTGGTGGGCGACTCCGTGCAAAGAGCCCGCTCTTCCAATGGCCGGACCACGCGCCAGGGGCAGGAGCCCAGACAGCCCCTCCCCGCCGTGTGTGGGGGGGGCAGGAGCCCAGACAGCCCCCTCCCCGCCGTGTGTGGGGGGGCAGGAGGCCGCGGCAAAGGCTGGTCTGGGCTGTTCCCCTTGCCTGCCCACCCGCGTGTTCTTGCCCACACTTGTGCTCCGCCATGGAAGCCAAAAAGGGCAGCTCTCCCTACAAGTACGGTTTGTCCAGCGGCCTCTGGGGCAGGGACGCCAGCTTCCTAGACATGTCAGCCTCTGCAGCGGGGGCCAAGCCCAGTAAATCAGGGGAAGTGGGCGCTGCTGCGAGGTCCTGAAGACGGTTGGCCACAGAACAAATTACGACCAGCTGGATGAGATGGTCCAGCTCTGGACGGTCCGGATGGAACGTGACCCAGACGAGGAGAAACTGGTTTCTCGAGAGCGAGCTGTTGGTCCGAGGCTTGCCGCCCCTGACGAGCAGGGAGACGCTGGCCACGGATACCACGTGGTCCCAGGGAACAGGCCACGCACAGACCCTGCTCTTCCCAGCCACCTCGTGCAGTGGGCTGTTGTCTCTGAGCAGTCCCCTTTCCTGCCCACAATATCACAGTGGGAAGGGACATCGTGGGGGCTGTGGAGGACAGCAAGGGTGAGACACCCCTCGTGGATGTTTTCTGTCCCCTTAGCATCTTTCCAGTGACTTGCAGTGATTACTTCTCAGGGGGTCCCCTTCTCCTGTGCTCAGGCCCTTGTGGGTGCATCCAGGGAGAGCTGCCGCAGGCTGGGCGCCTCCCTCGCCGGAATCTCAACGCTGCCCCATTGGGGGCCAGTGTCTGACCTGCCCCGGCAGCCTCCCTCTTGCCCCCGTCCTGTCACCAGCAGCAGGTTTAACCCGGGCTGGCCGGCGAGGCTCGGTGCCATCCAGACAATCAAGGCTGGAGTTTGAACACACAGCTCCCGATCGCACCTTCACGTCGTCACTGTCCCCTCTGGGCCTCAGTTTTTCCCCACCTGCAAATGGAAAGCGTAAGGCTGGCTGCCGGGTGCAGCAGGGCAGACGGAGGCGAGTCAGCGCCAGTCTGCAGCAGAAACAGAACACACCGGTGTGGGGGATGCCTGTGTGTGGCGCGGCTGCCTCCTCTGGGCAGGACGGCCCCGGCTTCCCGAGCCAGGCACCGTGGGACCGGTTACGTGGCCATTAGTCATCCTCAGCGCTCTCTCTGGAGCTCCATCCTGTCTTCCCAAACCCACAGAGGAGCCTCGACCAGCTTACACAGAACACGAATTCTTCCGGGAAAGATTTCTGTTTAGATGGCTCAGCGTACAGAAACCAGCGAAGGGGCCACGGGGCCTCCCCCCAGTGTCCCTGCTCTGTTCTCCGTGACAGCCCAGGGTTCCCCCCCAGGTCACTCACACTGCCCCTTTTTAATGGAATTCCGTGTACCATGGTCTACAGATTCATCCCGTCGGCGAGGACCGTCACCACCGCGTGCCAGGCCTCCCTGGGCAGGGCGGCGCTGACAGCGGCAGCCTCCAAAGTCCTCTTGCTTCCCCAGAAAATCCTAGGCCTCAGGAGCCTCATTTCAAACCACCAGTGGAAGCCGAATTGTGGATTTTCATTTTTTAATTTTTTAAAATGTTTTATTTATTTTTGAGAGAGAGAGAGAGAGAGAGAGACAGCATGAGTGGGGGAGGAGCAGAGAGAGAGGGAGACACAGAATCCGAAGCAGCTCCAGGCTCTGAGCTGTCAGCACAGAGCCCGATGCGGGGCTCGAACCCACGAACCGTGAGATCATGACCTGAGCCGAAGTCAGGCTTAACGGACTGAGCCACCCGGGTGCCCCAGAATCGTGGATTTTCAAAACCACTACCCAGGGTGCCTGGGGGGCTCAGTCGGTTAAGCGTCCGGCTTCGGCTCAGGTCATGATCTCATGGTTCGTGGGCTTGAGTCCCACGTCGGGCTCTGTGCTGACAGCTCAGAGCCTGGAGCTGCTTCAGATTCTGTGTCTCCATCTCTCTCTGACCCTCCCCTGCTCGCACTGTCTCTGTCTCTCAAAAATAAATATAAAACATAAAAAAAATAAAAAAATAAAAACACCGCTACACAAGGCCCCCAGACCGGCTGTCTTTAGTGGCACAGTCCTGGTCCAAACACTGCACGAGACCAGAAAGGCAGGGCCTTCACCCCCTTGGCTTCCTTGTGCTTTTCTAAGGTGGGAGATTTGGTTTGTACGCACGGCAAAATTCATGCTCCTCTGAAAGCACATTCCGTGCACACATTATGAAGGTCACTTAGTTACAACCAAGCCCAGCTGTATCTGCAAACAGGCAGTTTGTAGGGAGGGGCAGGGGAGTGCAGGGAGAGGCAGGGAGGGACAGGGGGTGCAGGGGGTGCAGGGAGGTGGGGCCAGGGCTCTGCAGGGCTCCCATTTCTTTTCCTCTGGCCCCGCGGCTCAGATGAGACAGATGTCAGCGGCTGGCGCGCTCACGGACAAAGGTGATGAGCCGCGGGAAGGCGCTCCAGCCCCTCCCCCGAGGCCACCTGCCCCCCGCCCCCCACTGTCGCTGACCCGCTGAACCGCTGAGGAACAACGCCCACCAGCCCCAGACGCAGGGCCAGCTCGCAGGCCTCCTCCCGCTGTGGTCAGGAAGGGGCCCCGGCAAGCGGTGGCGCAGGGAGGCCCCAAGGCCTGCAGCTCGTCCCGACCCGGTGCTTCCTTTGGTTTCCGCACCAGGGCAGCTGCGGTCCCCACGTGCGGCTTTACTCCTGAGTCTCCTTCTGATAGATGACACGAGTTTCCGGATGGTAGAGGCCAGGGGACAGATAGTGTCCTCATGCCAAGAGGACAGGACACCTTAACATTCCTGCCACATGTCACCCGAGTTAGAGAGCAGCCAGCACACCTGCAGCTGGGCCAGCCCCGGGCCAGTAGCTACCTTCCTCCCTGCTGGGCAGTTCAGCGAGCCCTCCTCTCTGGGCCAGAGTGCTCCTCCCACTGCCCTACCCACCTCCAGCACCTGAGGCTCTGGGACCTGTCCCTTTCCACCTGGATCAGCACCAGCCACCTCCATGGGAGGTCATGGCCCTGGGATCCCGGCCAGTGCTGCTGCTGCTGCTGCTGTGGGCAAGGGCTCTGAGGCACAGTCTGGGTGACCTTTAAAAAATCATTTAACTTGTGAGGATTAACATGATAATGGCTCCGGCCTCTTGAGGCCATGTGGGGACAAGCAAGGTAAGGAGTGTTTGCTTTCTTTTTTTTTTTTTTTAATTTTTTATGTCTTTATTTTGAGAGACAGAGACAGAGAGTGAGTGGGGGAGGGGCAGAGAGAGAGGGAGACACAGAATCCGAAGCAGCTCCAGGCTCCGAGCTGTCAGCACAGAGCCCGACGCGGGGCTTGAACCCACAGACTGTGAGATCATGACCTGAGCCGAAGTCGGACGCTCAACCGACTGAGCCACCCAGGCGCCCCAGGAGTGTTTGCTTTCAAGAGACCTCAGGGCGGCGATCAGGACGGGAGCCCTCAGGGGCATTGAGTTAGGTAGAAAGACCCAGAGACATCAAATGGCCACTTCGGTAGCCGGACAGGAGACTCGCTCACTGCTACCCATCCATGCAAAGTACTTTCCTACAGCTGACATGGTTGCTCTCACGAGCGTGTCTCCATACCCTGAGCAGGGCCACCAGCCATGGCGGCCCGACCACTCCCCTGCAGCGGCACCACACCACCTCCTGGGCCCTGGGACACATGACTCGGTCGTCCCCAGAGGCTCTCAATCTTGGCAGAAGAGCACCAGCAGCATGTTGTGCTTGGCCCACAGGCCCTGACATGATGGAGGATGAGCTGGACAACCGCGGGGGTGCTGAGGCCAAAGTAGCTGACTTCACAAGCCAGAGGGCGACCTGCCGGAGCGTCCCGCCCAAGGTGGGAGGGAAGGGCAGGGCAGGGAAGGGGAGAGGAGGGAGGGGGCGGGAGGTGCTTGCGGCCATGTCTGTTCTCAGTGATAACACACCCCTGTCTCGTGGTTAGAACGCGAACCATCCTCTGTCTCCGGGGCCTTGCGCCGCCGCCGCCGCGCTAGGCGCAGGGTCTGGGACGGAAGCAGCCGGGGGGCCTGGGGGGATCTGGGAACGACACCTGTGGGGGTGTCACCTACGGGGCGGGAATGAGGTGAGCCTCACGGGGCTGGGGCGGAGGGAGCACGTGAGAGGAGAGCCGTCTGGAGCCGCTGGAGCCTCTGGGGAGCTGGCCCTGCTGCGTCCGGCACTCGTCAGAGGGGAGGAAAGGAAACCTCTGGAGGGGACGGAGCAGAGCGAGACGGCGTCACACCGCGGACCACGACTCCGCAGGTTCGTCTCAGGGAGCAGCGGCCTGCAGAAACGTGGGACGTCCCGAAAGTCTGCGACCCTGAGAGCCCGCCAGCCGTGGGCCGAGCCCGGGGTCGCCGTCTGGGACATGCAGCGCCCGGCGCCCACCTCGCAGCTGCAGGGGTCCTGCGCCCCCTCCCCCAGCTTCAGGGAATGGGGCCACGGCAGCGAACCAGGGTGGGCGGGGGGGCGGGGGCCCTCCCTGCTTTCGACGAGGCCCTGACTCTGGCCACGGCGCCACTGAGGGCTGAGACGATCCACAGACAGCACGCCCTGCTCCCGCCAGAGCCCCGCCCAGGATTCGCACCCCACTCACCAGGAGAACCCCTTAAATGCAGCATCTGCACTAAGTCCCACTGAGCCCTCTGCCCAGGCGGCTTCCGCCAGCACCCGAGGGCCGTAGAGGCTCCGGAACCCCGCTTGGCTCCCGATGCCGGGCAGGGACAGCATCCGAGAGGTTGTCTAGGAGGAGGTGACGTCCTCACCCGGCAGCGCATGAGGACACGGAAATGTTTCGACTGAAAAGAGGCACCTGACACGCACGCGTTCCCGGGGCTCGAATCCCGGTCCGGCACCTGCCGCTGGGCATTCCTCGGGCCTCTTCCCTTGCCTGTGCGTGGGGGCCGCTACACCCTCCTCTCAAGGTCGCCGAGGATCAAACGAGATTTCCGTCGGGCGGCACAGTGCCTCCCCCGCAGCAGATGCTCAGTGGCCCCCCTCCCCTCCCCCTTCGCTCAGCAGGATCTGAGGCTCACACACCACGGCCCGGGGCTCCCGGGAGATGCACATGGTGGGCCTTCCTCCGCTGAAGTCCAGAGCGTCCCCGGTCCTTGGAGAAAACCACGCTCACGGCAGACGTGTGTAACTACGAATTCATTTCGTGTGAAACTTGAGGCTTTGTCCCGTGCACGTCGGATGTGGTGGCCGCAGACGCCGGCAACTGTTTGCAAGCACACCTCCAAGGGCGCCGAGCCGGACCTTCCCACCCGACGCCCGCTCTCTGGTCAGGGTGGCACCGGCCCTGCTGGGCACCCCCAGGCGCCCCGACCGCCAGTGCCGGCTCCTCGGCTGTCCTCCCCCCTCCCCTCCTCAGGTCCGGTGGATCGGACCAGCTCCGAGAACAGCCACAGGGCCCGGCCCGCGAGAATGTCCGTCGCCGGGTCTCAGGGGCTGGTCCAGGGGCAGTGGCCCAAGTCAGGCCTACGAGGTGAGGTGCTGGGGCGTGGCTGGGGACCGCTGAGGAAGTGGCTCATGCCCCTGGGGCTTGGGCTGGAAGCTTCCAGAGGCCACGCTGCTGCCGTGAGCTCAGGGCCCTCTCGGGAAGGAAGTGGGGCTGGAAACACCGCCACGTGTGTCCTCTGAGCTCGGCAGCGGCTCCAGTGCCAGCGGTGCCAGAGGCCCAAACGGTCCGACTGCTGGAATTCTCTGCTAGCCTCCCCTCCCCAGCCGAGGGGTAGCCTGGCTTCTCTGCAACTGCCTCCGCCGGCGGCCCCGCCTCCCCGCTGCCCTGCCCACGAGCCCCGGCCCACTCACAGCGCAGCGTGGTCGCGCCTCTGGCCACGCAGGGGTGCGGCTGCCTGACCCGCATCCGGCTGCTGGGAGGATCAGAGGTCGTGGACACAGACGCGCTCCCCAGGGGCAGGTCCTGGTGAGGTCATCGGCCGCGGAAGCAGCTGCCAACCGCCGGTGAGCCAGCACGCGGACGCAGGGTGTCAGCTGTATGCGTGCAGCCCCAGAGACCCCCCGTCCCGACCTGCACCCAGAGGTGCTGCGACACGGCCAGGGCTCCGCTCAGCAAGTCCGGGCACCGAGGTCACCTGGAGGCGGGGCGGGGCCCCGCGGTGATCACAAGTGTGCTTGCGGGGCGGAGGCAGACGCTGGAGGGACGCAGGATGCTGGGAGCCCCCAGGAGCTGGGAGAGGCAGGGAGGACGCTCCCCTCGAGGCTCCAAGGCACTGTCCTGCCCACACCTTGACTTTGGGCCTCTGGCGTCCGGGGGACGAGAGGATAAACTTCCGCCCGGTTTGTGGTCCTTTGTCACAGAGGCAACAAGAAGCAAACAGTACAACTGAGTCAACCAGAAGTGTGACTTCACAGCAATCAGCAACAATTCCGTTTACGCATTTATACGCACACTTCCCCCGTTCAAGCCAACGGCGCCCCCTCCCAGGTTCTGCACCCGCCTCACCTCAGCCGCCAGATCAGCCCCACCAAATCTGACAGGGATGCTCCTAACATACAGTTTTGCTTGTGTTGCTCCCAGCCTGGAGTCTTCAACGGCTCCCTACTGCCCTTAGGCCAAGAACTAATCTCAGAAGTGCAGTATTCGGTCTGTGTGACCTCACCCCAGTTTACTTCTCTAGCTCAGCGTCTGCTCTCCCTCCTTCCCGCCCTCCCTCGTCCAGCAAGCAGGAGCCTCTCTCTGCTAATGCCACAAACCGTGTGATGAAGAGGGTGAGGCCTGGCGCAGTGCCAGGCGCGCAGGGACCGTGGAGGGACAGCGGAAGGCGCTGGGCCTGGCTCGGCCACTAGCCAGCAGGCGCTCACGGGCTCCTCCTTTCTTCCCTAGAAAATGTCGCTTGGACATCAGCCTTCAAAGGTCTCCCCTGTTCCTGTGAGTCTATGATGCTCGAAATGTTCCAGAACGAAGGAAGGTACGCCCGGAAGACGGGGAAAGGCTTGGACCTGGTTTATCCAGATGAACCATTTATACGGACCTGGACCCACCCGCCCGCGGCGCCAAAGCCCACAGCCCCGCGTCTGGGAACCTCTTCCCCAGTACGCAGAATCAGAGGGGGGAGACGAGACAGAGGGGGGCAGCTGCCGGGTGCAGGTGGGGCTCCTGAACGTCCCCTCCTGGTTGGCTAATATCCCCATGGCTCAGTCCACAGTGACACGTAGCGCAGGGCGCAGTCCCTTCTGTGAGAGCACGGCCCCCGAACCCCACCCAGGGCCCCGTATACAGGGGGAGCACAATCAATGCACATTGTGTAGATAAACAGACCCAGTGTTTTCCAGAGAGGGGTTCCCAGAGCTGTGCAGGCAACGGGGCCACAGGTCCCACCATCCCTCCCTGACAGTGACCGGGTGTTGCCACGGGAGACCCACCCGGAATGAACCACCCAGGCGCCGAGGCCTCTGTGCCCCCTGGCTGCTGGGTCTGGGCCCCTGCGTGTGGCCAAGCTGCTGGGTCTGGGCCCCTGCGTGTGGCCAAGTTTATCTTTCCAGCTCTTCCCTCTGGCGCCCCGTGGAGAAGTGCATTCAGGTCTTTGTCATCCTCAGAAGCGGCAACGGCCGAGCCGCCCCCGGGAAGGCCCAGGAAAGGTCTGCGCGTTTGCCGAAGTTACGAGTTCTTGAGCCTCCAGGATGTCTGGAGGGGCAGCCACGCAGCAGTGCCCTTCCGGGTCTGACGGGGCGTCTCCCCCGCAGCGGGGACACTTCATACACAACTTGGGAACGACGGGAAAGTCGGGGGACACGTGGCTCACCGAGCAGTCAATCTCCACGCGTGTGGGAGGGGCCTCCGCGTGCAGAGGTCACAGGACAGACAGGACGCGACCCCGCGCCAGGGGCTCAGGGTCCAAACCAGTGCTTCCCAACTTTGATATGCACAGAAGCCCCCCCGGGGGGCTTCCAAAATCAGACTCCCACGCAGGAGGTCCGAGCAGGGCGAGGGTCTCCCTTTCTAAGAGGCCTCGGTGCCCCCGGCCTGGGACAAGCGCCGGTGCCCCCGGCCCGAGCACCTCCGGGACGGACGGCCCCGGGGCCCCAGCCAGCTCTCCGGAAGCAGACGCTCAGGGAGCGGGGCCCCCGGTCCAGGCCTAACGGGCCCTCCCGCAGATTCGTACTCTAGCAAGTCTGCACATCGCGGGGTCTGGACTATGTCCTCCTCCCTTGCACACGGTGACATCACTAAACAAGAATGTCCTGTCCTGCTGAGTCACACGGAGCCTCAGAACCCTTCTCCACACGGCAGCCCAGGCGCCCCCGGGAGCCGGCCCTCAGGATGACAGCTGTGATGTCCCGGGTCCACGCTAGACAGACAACAGATGGCCACCCGCGCCGTGGACGCTACAGTGACAGGACGCACGGTGCCGTGGGAGATGAAGGGAGGGGGAGGAGGCGTCACAGGACAGACACGGGGAGGACGAGTGGGAGCCCCCGGGGCAGGAAGGAAGGCGCTCCGGGCAGGCCTAGCAGCAGGGTTTGCTTGGAAACAGGGAGCAGGAGTCCGCCCCGGGCCAGACCGGACTCCCCAGGGGGCCAGCTCACGGAAGGGAGGAGGGAGGGGGAGCCGGGGAACCGGGGGCCTGCGTGAGAGAGGCGGCAGGGGGCGGGTGCAGGGTGGATGCCGTGATCCCGCGGGCCTGCCAGGCTCCTCCCCAGACCCCGCCGGGGAGAAAGGGCTGGGCAGTGGCTCTGGAGGAGAAGGAAGCTTCTATCACGGGACTCGAGACCCTCCAAGATAAACATACAGAGAAACTGAAAAAAGTCGGGGCCGATTATACTCGCCATGGGAAAAAAATAGCGTCAGGGCCTGCATTCTAATAACGCGTTCTGTCTGGTTTTGATTTCACAGATGTAAGAAATTGCAGGCAGTCTGGCATTAAGTTGGACGACTTCAGACTGTTTCTATAAACCACATTTGGGATTCTCTCAGCATTTCTGAGATTCAATTTACAGAGACTTCTCTGAGTCCAAAATCCCCTAAATAAATGCGGGGGGCGGGGGGGGGACGGTGTTGTTGGTTCCTTGGCGGGGAAGACATCACGGGAAGCATCATCGCGGAGGAGGCGGCCTGTCCCTTATTATTTTCAGCGGCATCGCCCGGCACTGTTCTACCTACAGAGACGCCGTGCTGCATCTAGGAGACTTGGGGATTTTCCTTCCTGCATCCAAGGCGACCTGCATTTTGATCAAAGAGAGCGCGGTCCTTCACAGGACGTGCGTGTTCCCAGGTTAACACAAGACGGCAGCCATGCACCTGGGGCAGGCTGAGCATCCGCTGAGGGCACGGGCACGAAGGGCGCTGCGGGGCCTCCGGGGACCCCGACAAGACGCGGGGCGCCCAGCTTCGCGGGCCCGTCCCGGACAAGCCCGCCTAGGCGTCCGCATGCCCCCCGTTGGCTCGGGGCTCCCCAGCCAGGAGAGCTGGCCCTCCCCGCGATCGCATCCGGGACCTGCAGGCCTGACCCCCCACAGGCGCCTGCCTCTGGCTGGGGCACCTCCGCGGCCCACCCACCCCACCCCGGGGAGCCGCACTCGGTGTGCAGACTCCAGCGTCCCGAGGGTCGGTCTTGTAGCGGCCGGTCTGGGACTCACCCCGAGTCAATCGCAGGCCGCACCCCAGCCCAGCCGGAGCCCTGGAACCGGAGCCCTGTTCTGTTTGCTTTGCATACATTTTTCTGACACAGAGAGTCCTGAGCACAGGCAGCAGGGCAGTTGGCACGTTCCGGCAGCGGCCGGTGCCTCGAGGGCTGAGCCACCTTCTGCGAGAAGTGGGGCCCCCGCGACCTTCCGGGGGCACCGTGGCTGGCACTTATCTTTAGGGATGTCTTCTGACTCCTCACCCCAGCTGGTCTCTGGGAAAAGAGGCTAAACGCCTCGTGAGGACCCCACGCCACAAACACTCTCCAGCGACAAGCCTGGCTCCCCTTCCGCCGAGCGCATCACGGAGCGGGAGCGCGGGGGCCTTCCCAGCGCCTCCAGTTGCTCCCCCCACAGGCTCGGCGGAGCAGCTCTCGTTTCCAGAGGCTTCTGGCTCAGTGGATGATTTATAAGGAAAGGGGAAAAAAGGGCCAGCTGTGGACACCCCTAGGCAGGACCTGATCTAGACCCTCTGACAAATCCAGTGTCCCGCCGGGAAAAGGAAGACACGCTGAGGGTTGCGACCTGGGTCCCGAGCTCCTCCCGGAAGGAAGGCCATTGGGCTGCCCGCCGCCCGCACTCCTTCTGGAATCTGGAGTCGGATAAGGAATATACAGACGTGATAAGGAACAGCCCCGCTGGTGGTGCGTCAGGTCTGCTCTGAGGGTGTAGGACATTTCTCGTTTCCCCCAGGCCGGCACCTGTGAGTGTGTGTGTGTGTGTGTGTGTGTATGTGTGTAAGAGTGTGCGAGTTTGTGTGTGGACCACGCACGTGCATGTGAGTCTGCAAGCGTGTGCGTGTGTGAGCCCACACATGTGTCTGTGTGAACCGTGCACATGTGCATGTGTGTGAATCGCGCACGCGTGTATGTGTGTGAACCGTGCGTGTGTGCACATGTGTGAGCCCACGCGTGTGTGCATGTGTGTGAACCGCGTGTGTGTGCATGTGTGAGCCTGCAAGCGTGTGCGTGTGTGTGAACTGCGTGCGTGTGCACGTGTGTGAGCCCGTGCGCATGACTGTGTGCACATGCACATGCGTGCACACATCTGTGTGTGCATGTGCGCGTGTGTGTCAGCACGAGCCCGCCTGGCAGGCAGGAGCCACGGCCGTGACAGGCCGTGTCCCCTGAATAGGCCCGACCAGGGCACGGTCGCAGGGCCGGCACCTTCCAGCGCCCTCATGGCAGCACCTCCGTGGACGCGGCCCAGGTCACCGCCGCGCACGCCTGCGGGACCAGAAGCCGTGGAGGCGACCACAGCCGCCCACAGCCCGAGATGCGGGGACCCGGGCCGGCGCGGCCGCTCCGCAGCGAGGAGAGAGAAAACAGAGCTGCCGCCAGAAGCAGAGGAAACTGAGACCACGCGGCCAAGAAAAATGGCCTTTTTCTTTCCAGTCTCTTGCTAAAATAGCTTTCTCCTTGGCTGCGACTTTGGGGACATGGCAGAAATAATACGTTAAACAGCGGGCTCCGCCCACTTTCCGGAGGGGTTTCCAGCGGCCTGCAGACGGCGAGGTGCCCACGGGGGCCCCGGGGAACCCAGGACGGGGAGCGCGGACGCAGGCCGCGTGGGCTCTCCCTGTCGCGGACGGGAAGGACGGCCGCCCGCCGGCTCGCGGCGTCTGTCTGTCCGGCCCCGCTGCGAACACTGAGGCCTCCATGCAGCCTCCCTGCGGGCCGTCCCCTCTCTGTGCCGATCACCGCCCTCGTCCACCTGTGGCTTCCCACGGCTTCCGCCCCCGCTGCACCTGTCACAGTGGGAGGTGGCGGCGTGGACCATGGGGGAGGGGGGCTCCTGATTTCTACTCTGACTCTGCTGTGGCTGCACAACATGCGCTGCAGAATTTCATTTCTTCGAAATTCGCTGAGATTTGTTTTATGGCCCAGAACACAGCTGTTGGTGCATGTTCCGTGTCCACCTGGAAAAAATGCATATTCTGCTGATTTGGGGAGGAGGGTCCCACGGGCGTCTGTCAGGTCCGCGTGGACGGTGCCGCGCTGCGACCCCACTGCCCACGGGCTGCCTGCGCCCCCCTCGCGACAGAGGGCGGACAGGAGCCCCTGGAACTCACGGCCGGCCTCAGGCGGGGGGCAGGCACATTCGCAGCTGTCACGTCTCCCTGCAGAGTGACGCTCCGGCACAAACGCCCACCCTCCCGCTGCGTCTGCAGGCTCTAATTTTTCTGTCCTCTTACTTTCAATCCACCTATGTTTCTAGGTGTAAAATGAGCTGATTTAAAAAAAAAAAAAATAGCATACAGTTGGGCTTTGTTTTCTTACCCAAACTTACAATCTCTATTTCTCCTTATTTCTGATTCGGCAGGTCTGGGGCGGGGCCTGAGAACCTGCATTTCCAGTGAGGTCCCAGATGGTACTCATGTGGCTGATGCAGGAACCCCTCCCCCCCCCCCCCGGAATCACTGCTTTGCAGAAAACTACATGCACAGATCACAGGCCTCCCCCGGATGTGGCCATGCCCGCCTTCCCCTCCCCTCCAACGCGCACGAACCTCAAGTGTGCAAAACCCAAGTCTACACAAAATATGTCCGCAATGAACGTTTGTTTCACAAACTATGACTGTTCTTGCTTTTCCGGCATAGCAATGTCGACGGAAGCTGGCCTCACGCTCTGTGCTCCGGCGGCAACCTGAGGGCCGTCCGGCTCCACGTCGGCGTCCTCAGGAAGGGACAGCCAGTCGCCTGGGCTGGTGTCCACGGGATACAGCCCTGCATCCCAGCCTCTCAGGGCCCCCCATCCTGCAGTCCTCTGCTCCCCACCCCACAATCCCCGGAGCCCCTGCTACCAGAGCCCCTCCCAAACCTTTCTGCCTGTGCGCCCGCATGGGCAGAGCCCCCCTCCCTTCAGCTCTGCATCTTGCGGCACGGGGTGTGCGGTTGGGTGGTCTCAGTGGCTTGGTCACTGGAATAAGGACTGGAAAGTCACAAAGCTCCCAGGAGAGCACATACACTGTGGAATCCGTGGGCTCACGACAGGCCGGGGAGGGGACTTTCAGAAGTCGGGGCCACCTCGCTCAGGACGTCGCCAGGCTATAGCCCACACGGACGGAACCCCGTGCGGCAGAGACAGGCCCCCAGGCCCCACGCAGGGGCTGTCGGCCGGAGGAGCGGGGTTCCCTGGGGTGTCCCCGCGGCTGCGCCTCGATGGAGAACTGATACCCCGTTCCCGCTCTGGGTAACCGCAGAACACGCTGCTCCCAACAGAACCCGAGTCCCAATTCCAACGGACTCACGTGGCAAGAAAAACACGCTGGGTTGCCAGCGGGCAGCAGGGGCTGGGAGGGGAGGCCAGGAGGGACACAGGAAACCCTGCAGTTACTAAGCGATGGACCCCTCCATCATCCCTCAGTAAACAGTGTCTTAATTAGTGGTGATTAATTCAGCGTTTCATTGTAGTTATGAAGTAGGGCACATGGTGTGTGTAGTTTGGCAAACGAGTTCGAATTAGCCCCCCTTAACCCGCCCCCGCGTCCCCCTCTCCCCAGTGCTCCCTTTTTCCAACCAGATGAGTGAAGGGATAAATTACTCCGGAAATGTTTGTGCTCCAATAAAGCATTATCACCTGCCAATCAGCAGATGAGTACAAGGGAGCCCTCGCCTTCGCTTCGGGATTTCTGTGGCCTTGGAAAAGCTCGCGCGGTCCTGGCACCGGGGCCTCGGTGCAGTGGGCCGTGCGTGAACGCGCCGTGCCCCCGTCCCACCGCAGCTTTTTGGGCACGAGAAGCCATCGCTCCGTCATCTAGGGTTCACATGTGTGCTTCATGCAACATCTGGTTTGGATTTAATTGTCTCTTTTTTTTCAAAGCCACTTTTTTACCCAAACTTGCTACAAAAGCAGATGAGTAAGCGAGATGATGTGCTGGTCATTTGAGTTTTGGTAGATGATGGAATTGTGTTTGTGCAGACGGAACCCAGAGCTACCTACCACAGGCAGCCCAGAAGCCTGCCAAGGGACAGAGACTCAGTGATAACAGGGAAAGAGTCCCCACCTTAACATTTCCTCAGCTAGAGCTCCAAGGTCAAGACATCTTGGAGCAGGCCCTCTTCTGTTCTTTCACGGGGGAGGGGGTGGTGTGTGAAGCCTTCCACGCTGGCCCGGGCGGCCGCCGCCTCCCCACCCCATGTTCTGTTGGAGACGACTCTGGGGGCCACCTCTGAACCTCAGGGTCCCAGCCAGCTCCAACCCGTCACCTTGTCCCCACTGCCTCTCTCGGTCCTCCAGAGAGACTCCCGCAACGTCAGTCCACGCTGGGCATCTGCAAAGACAAGCACGCCTGGGGTAGAGTGTGTGAGGCCCTTCTGATGACACATGTGAGTCTGAGCCCGACAAGCGTGCGTGCAGCCTGGCATCAGTAACACGTGGTCACCAGCAACTTGGAGCATTTTACAAGACGCAACTGTCGCCCGGCGCCAGCACAGTCCCGTCCCCAGGGCACAGACCCGCGCGCTGGCCCGGAGCCGGGCAGGCAGCTTGGGGCCCAGGAAGTGGGAAGGAAGCCCGTGTTCAAACCCTAGCCGCCTCTCTTATTAGCGACCTGGTCTTGAAGAAGTCTCCTGGCCTCTTTGAAATTAACCCCCTGTGGTTGGAAAACATAGTTTGTATGGTTTGAATCTTTGATTTGTTGGGATCTGCTTTATGGTCCGGAATCCACGTGCGCTCTGCCACGGGCTGGAATGTTCTAGGGATGCCAACTGGGTACAGCTAATTGGTAACGTTTTTTGAGTCTTCAGTGTCATCACCAATTTTCTGTCCACTTGTTCTCTAGCTGCTGGGCTACACCCCGCCCCCTCCGTCCCGCAGCCAGACATGTATCGAGGCGCTGCTGGAAGGGGACCTGCAGATGTGATTAAAGCCCTAATCAGCTGGCTCTAAGGAAGGGGGAGGAGCCTGGGTGGGCCTGCCGGACTCCGTGGAGGACCCTGAAAGGCAGGGGGAGGCTCCTGCAGGGAAAGAAGAACGTCTTCCTACGAACGACAGTGCCGGCCGTGCCTGTGCCTGCACCACTGCCATCAGGCTTGCGTGGCCGGCCCCGCCGCTGCATGAGCCTGCTCTCCGTGTCTCCTGACACCTCCGGCTACGAGCCTGCCGGGCTCTGCAGAAGCCTCCGGCTACAAACGTGTATTTCTCCCATTCTCGCTGCAACGCTATCGGGGCTTGCTTTACGTGTTTGAAGCTGTTATTAAGGACATACACATTTAGAATTCGTGTCTTCGAGGCAAATGGACCCCTTTATCCTGAAAATCGGCTTCTTTTTCCCTGGAAACTTTCCTTGATCCGTTCTGGCAGTGACACAGCCTCTCCAGCCCCAAACCGGTTGGTTTAGACGGTTTATCTTTTCCAACCACCTACTTTCAACTGACATGTGTCTTCCTAGTGAAGGTCACGCTTCCAGGGGGGCCCCGACGTGGTTCCGTCACGGGGTCTGTGTCAGCTTTGAGGGTTAGGCAGTTTACACTAATGTAATTATCACTGCGAGCAGGTTTAAGTCCATCCCGGTTATCTGTTCTCCTGTCTGTTCCTCGTTTTCTTGCTCCCACCGTCATGCCTTCTTGTGAATTAATCGAGGGACTTATTTTAATGATTCTCCTTTATCCGCACCATGGGCTTATTGGCTACACCTTGATGACGTACTTCTAGCGGGTGTTCTCGCGGCTACAACGCACGTGTGAAGCTCATCACAGTTCGCCCCCTTGTCGTGTTACTCCTTGTCACACACGGTGTGAGAACAATGCACTCCCATGTCCCCTCCCGCCCCTTGGGCTGCTATCATCAGGAATTGTACTTCCGCATAGAATATAAACCCCCAAAGGCGTTGATATTATTTTTGCTTTGAACAGAGCATTATCACTTCAAGAGACAGAAAAACGAGAAAACTACATTTTCTGATCAGCTGTGTGACTACTGCGCGTGGCACTGTTCCCATCCGGGGCCCTTCCTCTGTGGACGGAATCCCTCTCACATGTCTTACAGGGCGGATTCGCTGACGATGACTTCTGGCAGGTTTTGCTTCTCTGAACAGCCTTGACTTTGTCTCCAATTTTGAGCCACATTTTTACTGGGCAATGAAATCATGGTTGACAGTTTCCCCCTTTGAGCACGTTGAAGACGCCCTCCCCGTCGTTTCCCGGGTGGCATGGCTCCCGGCAGGAGGTCTGATGTCCCTCACAGCTCTGCTCTGTCGTCCACAGTGTTGTTTTTATTGGCTGCCTCTGCCTGTTTCTGCTTTATCACTGGTTTCCAGCAATTCGTAATGACATGCCTTCATGTGCTTTCTCAGTGCTTATCCTACATGGGGTTTATTTTGCTCATTGGATCTGTGGGTTTATGGTTTCCAGCAAATTCAGAAAACCTCTGGCCATTATTTTTGCAAAACATTCTCTGTCCCTGCTTCTCTCATCTTTCCAGAACCCCAGCAGGACTGGATATTACCCCACAGAGCACCGGGCATCTGTTATTTTGTTTTTCAGTCTTTTTTCTCTCTGGTTTGCTCTGAATCATTTTTATAGCTTCAAACTCACTGATCTTTAATTCCAGGGTGTTTGCCGTCAGTCCCATCCAGCACATTTTTCATTTTGAATATTAAATTTTCATCTCTTAGAGTTCCATTTATAACGTTTTTATATTTTTCATTTCTCTTCTCATTATGTATTCTTCTTCCTTCCTGAACATGTGGAGCATATTTCCAATAGCCATATTAGCATCCTTGTCTGTTAATTCCATCATCTCTGCCACTTCTGGGTCTCTTTCTGTTGATTCATTTTCCCCCTGATTATGGGTCTTAATTTTCTGCTTTTTTTCCATGCATGGTCATTTTTGATTGAATGACAGACATCACCCGTGTCCGTTGTTGCTTTCTGGCTTTTGTTGTGCTCCTTTAAATAGTGCTGGATTTCACTCTGTGTGCAGTCCAGTTCTCTGGAATCAGTCACACCTTCCTGAGATCTGCTTTAAGTGTTGTTAGGGGGGGTCCAGGGCAGCCGTCTGTGAAAGCTGATTTACTGCCACTTCTCAGAGAACACTCTTCTCAGATTCCACCCAATGCCAGTGTTTTATAAGGTCCTTCCCACTCTGCCTGCTGAAAACACAAACTAGCCAGTCCTGCACGAGCTCCGGGGATTGCTCTGCCTGGCCCTCCGGGCAGTTCCTTCACGCACATGTGCACTCAGCACCCAGCACGACCCTGTGGGGCCCACTCAGTGAGGCTGCTGCCTGTATTTCATTTCCCTCCCAAGCGGGCAATCACGGGACCCTTGTGTTTCCAGCCTCACGCCATCTCCCTCCCAATGTGTGAGGCTGTGCTTTGTCCATTTCACCCCAATTTTTCTGGGTGAAAAGGTAGTGGCAAGGAAGCCTGTTCTGGTCACTCCAGACTGGCCAGAATCAGATGTCCCCAAACCAGTAAAATTTTCAGATGAGTTTTTTTGGTCTAATGTCAGGTTGGTAATTTTTTACTTTCACATTTTAACTAAAAACACTAAAAATCCATTACCCTCTACTAACATTATCATTTCATCAAATAACGAAAAGGACATAATCTTAGGATAAAGGGCATTTCTGCCCAAGGTAGGACAGATGTGGACTTTACGGCAATTCATAAACTCTCTGCAACTTCCTTATTTAACCACAGACTATGCACATTTTCCCCAGGCTGACATTAGAGGACAATGATTAGAGATGATGGAGATACCGTGCCTGTGGACAGGGGTTAAGGACGCTGGTGTTACTATTAGGTATGTGCGTCTGAAGCAGCTATTGTCAGCCTGGCAGAATGAACGGCAGGTCTCTGCCTTGGGGGCTGCTGGGTGTGCCGGGTGGGTGGGGGCTGGGGTGGCACAGTTAGGGACACGTTCTTGTCACTGAGCTCCTAGGACGATGATCTCCAAAACATGCCCCACACACCTCTAGATGCCCCCCGGTAAGCACTCCATACAAGCATCATACTGAATTCCCCAACTGATCCTGTAACAGGTGGCAGGGCCACCATGACGACAGGGGAAGCCACGACTGGAGTCCGGGTCCGCTCGGCAACAGGTCAGAGCATTTCCCACTCTTTGAGGGTTTGCTCTGAGGACATTGGCCAAATCTCCATAACACCTACCTCACTATTCCTTTATCGTGTTTCTTTTCCGAAACTTTCAACTCATTTCCAAAACTTTCAACTCATTTCCGAAATATCTAAATTTATCTTAAAGAGAAATCAATGTCACTACTACCAATGGGAAATCAGTATCATTTGCTTTACAAAAAAAATCAAAGGATCCATGAGAATAAAATACGATGAAAACAAGACACTCTTCGTAAGTTCTGGTTATTCTGCTTCCTGTGGCTTCCTCCTTCTTCGTTAAAAAAGAGACCAGCAATTTTTTGAGAGGCGTTAAAGTCACGATAATAACTAACTGAGCTTCTTTTGGAACCGGAAATTTTGGAAACGAGTCTACAGCTTGTGGTTAAATCTGGCCGAGTGAACGTGTGCCGTTTTCTCTGCCCCTGAGCAAACCCAGGATGAGAGCAAAGGAACAGAAGGGGCAAACCCCGACTGCCGGAGGGACTGGCGGAGGAGGCACCATCGGATGGAAGGCGACGGCACAGCTGAGAAGGCGGAGCGTCCGCATGACCGCGAGCAAAGCCGCGGAACCTGCGACTTCAGTGCGTATGGCGGTGTTGGGGGGGCGCTGCTGGAAAATGCTGGTTCAGAAAGAGAACCTTCCAGCAGCTTAGGGAGTGAGGAGCCCAGGAAGCCCCGACAGTGGGGGTGGCGGGCAAGGCGCCGCCTCCGCAGGCCCGGCACAGGCAGGGGGCATGTTCTGATCGGGATTCGAAGCACAGCGCGAGGCCAGCGCCGGCCGCCTCGGCCCATCAGTGAGCCACACGTCACTGCAGGCTGCGTGCGGGCCCCGAGAACAAGCACCTGTCCCCACCCCCGCTGGCGTCTGGGCCCGGCTCGTACTCTTCCTCACCCTCAGCTGAACGGGGGGACGCGGGGGACACTCCAGAGAAACCGTCAAGCCAAGCGCGAGGACCGCAGAGGTTGACGTGGAGGCGTCTCGTGCACCAGCTGCCTCGTGGCCGCGGGGTACTCAGAGATCGGCGTCAACACTCCTCCCCGCACCCCAGCGCTCGAGAGCAACGCGCATGTGGCCTGCCGTGTTGGCACGAACGCGACCTCCGGGGCCGCCTCCCGACTCCTCGGTGGTTCCAGAAAAGCATTCACCTCCTGTGCCTGATCTTCATGAAACGAGACCTACAGCTCTCAGCCGTTCCCGCTCCCGAGCTCTGGTGGACCCGCAGGCCTGTCCCCAGTGAGCTCCCTGGACGGGTACCCGCGAGCCCTGCGCGCGTCGAGCACGGGGGGCCTGGACGGGCAGGGAGCGAGGGCGGCAAAGCCCTGCAGCGCGGGGCCGACCCCTGAGAGGCAGGACAGACCGGAACCACAGGTGCAGCCGTCAGCTGCCCACATGTACCATGAGGCGAACAAGGTAGGTGAGGTGCCAGGGGCAGCGGGCGTCCGAGGAGGGGGCCTGTGAGCAGAGCTGGTGGGGGGCGGTCTGGGCAGAAGAGCACAGGCGGGAGGGGTGCGGACGGGGGTTGGGGATGAGGGACACGGGAGCCCTCTGGCCACTCACTCTCTGGACAACAGACTGCAGGCCAGGGCAGGGGGACCGGGCACGGTGAGTCCAGGCAGGGGAGGAGGGCCCACGCCCGAGTGTGCATGATGCGGGGTGACGCTGGGTCCGTCCTAAGAATGGCGCCGAGGACTGCTGCACGGTGGGGGGCGGGCGGGGCGGTTCCCAGGCTCCTGGCCCGAGAAGGTGGCAACGTGGACTTCCCTGCCTTGCCCGGGCCAGCGCGGGGTGGGGGGCAGGCGGGGCAGCTGGGGGGTCAGAACCAGAGGACCCCCATGGGGACTCGTCTTCCTTCCGTTGACCCAGAAAACAAAGAGCCGTGCGCGTGAGAACAGCCTCGACCTGTAAATTTCCGCAACCACAGTCATCACGGGCAGCCCTGTCGGGGATGTCACCACGACCGTGATGGGGACATGAGTGAGGAAGGGGGACCGCCACGTCCAGCGGCAGGACTGGGGCACGGGGCAGTGACGGCAAGACTCTGGAGTGGCTCCTCGGGGCTTCTGACCACAACCACATAATGACCTCGCAACCAGCGGTCAGGCGTTTTGCTGCCCGCTCTTTGGCCCCGGAAAGCAAACAGCTGCAGGAGGTGAGGCGCAGGGAGGCCGAGGGACTTGCCCAAGGTCACACAGCGAGTCGGCAGCTAAGGCCCGGCCCTGCCCCCCACCCCCCGCCGGGCCCCAGCCCCCAGCCCCATGCTCCCTTCTCCGCACCGGTAATCACACCTGTAATCACACCTGTAATCAACAGGCCACCAGCGGAGCCCCCAGAAAGATGCTCAACATGTCAGTCGTGAGGGAGTGCAAGTCAGACCCCCCAGGGGGACCACAGCGCACCCGCCAGGATGGCCCAGGTCAGAGGCACTGACCCTGCAGACCCGGAGAACGGGGGGGCGCTGGGGCTCGAGCTGCCCCGTGTGGCTGTGCCTCCCGCTGCAGCCGCCGTGGGAAAGGTGTGGCAGTGCCTGAAGCATGGCCACGGGGGAGCTGGGGGCCGACACCCGCCCCGCCGGCACACGGGCTCCCAGGGGCTCGGTGCCCGACGGTTCGGAACTGGACCCGGCCAGCGGCCCTCCACGGGTGGGCGGACAAGCCGGCGCCGAGCGTCTGCATCGGGGAATCCCAATGGCGGTAAAGGGCGCAAACCGTCAGACGCAGGGTGGCGGGAAAGGACACAGCTGCACAGAATCCCATCCCGGGTCCCTGCACCTCAGGGATGTTCCAGAAAAGGCAGCACTGACCTCCAGGGACAGAAATCAGACGGAGGCTGCCGGGACCTGTGTGAGAAGGTGAGGCGTGGGGGGGCCTAGCGGGGGCCACAGGGGCCACAGGGGGGTCTGTGGGGGTCGGCGGGGTCTGTAGGGGTGTGGCGGGGGGGCATCGGGGGCCCAGCAGGGAACACAGGGGCCTGGCGGGCGGGAGGAGCTGAGCGCGGGGGGCGGGAGGGGACCTTCTGTGACGTGTGCACGTGGAAACTCGGATCCGCGGTGGAGGGCGAGCTGCTGGAGCCGATCACATCCCAGCGAACCCGACTGAAACAGCAACAAAACTGGACCGAGCCCGGCACCCACCGCGGCCGGGTCAACACCGGAAGCCCCTTCCGCAGCGCGGCGTGCATGACCTCCCCCTCCCCCCTGCACGACACCCGCCCCCCGCCCCCCCCGCAGTGCTTCCCTCTCAGGCTGCGCCCGGGGCCTCCCCCACCCTGATGCACGCCCCCCCCAGGGTCAGTCTCTCCAGGGGGACGCACACGAGCCTCTGTCACGGCCAGTGCCCAGCCGTCTCTCCAGAGCACGGCACCCAGCAGGTGTTCACCGAAAGTGACGGAGGGGACGCACCCAAGGGCAAGAAGCTGAGCTCTAGAGAAGAGAAACGGACACCACTTTTCTACTGCATCCTTTGGTGAAAGGAAATAGTCTGTCAAAGAAAGACCCGTGTGAGGCAACACGGTCACCTACGGAGCCGTCCCAGACCCGCACAGGAGCAAGTGACAGAGCCCTACCTGTCCCAGCAGTGGGTGGGTCCCTGCACTCTCTGCCAGGAGCGCGTTGTGAGCCTGAAAAACGCAAGGGGAGAAAACAGTTAACCACACGCCCGGAGTCTCGTCTCTCCCAGCTGCAGGCTCTGCTCAGCCTAAAACCAGCAGAAAATGTTCGGCCAAGCCTGGTACCCGCTCAAATGCCAGGGCTTCTGAGTTCCGGACCGAACACACGCCAGTCTTTTGAAGTGGAGGCTCTGGCAACGCTTGGCTGAAACAACAGGAATGGTGGGAGGCTTATAAAAAGGATCCGAAAGGCTACCCGGGCGCCAATGAGCTCTTTCAAAACCGTATTTTGACGAGCAACGTGTACATGAATCACACACATGGCCCACATTTCCCTGGAAACACCCATGGGCTTGACAGTTCGGGGGGTGGCGGGGCCGGGGGGGGACCTGGGGGGGCCCCGCTGCTTTACAGGTTTTGCCAGCCTCCTAATCTTGGGAGGGGAAAATAGCTGAAGACATCTGGCTGGGTTCATCCTTCCTCGAAGCAAACATTATTCTCATTAAAACACAGTCAGATCGTCTACTGGCAGGAGCGCGTCATCCCATGGCGGAGGGCAGCGCACAGAACCTCCTGGTGTCACGACAGCCGTGCAGTCAGCAGCCCAGCCCCCTCGGGCTCCCCCTGATGGCCGCCGAGGTCCCGCCTCCACTGAGGACCCCCCCCCCACAGTCAGCGCGCCGGTCAATTCCATGGGTCAGCTGGGGAAGCCGCAGCGCCCCACTGTTGGGTCAAACTCCGGAGTCGATGTGACTGTGAAGGTACTGGGTAGACTCGGGCGGCGTGTGGTCAGCTGGCTCTGAGTAACGGGTCAGTCTTAGTGCGGTGGGTGGGCCTCACCCAACCAGTTGATGTCCTTATGAGGAAAAACACAGTTTTCCCAGAGAAGAAATGATTCTGCCTCGTGACTGTAGCAGACGTCTCGCCAGAGTCTCCAGCCTGCTGACCTGCCCTACGGATTTCAGACTTGCCCGCCCCCGGTCATTAAAATCAAGATAAAGCTCAAAAATAAAAAAAAAAATAAATAAATCTCTCTCTCCCCCTCCCTGCAGGGAGATAGACAGACAGACAGATGCTGATGGATGATAGAAAGAGAGAGGTGCTCAGTAGGTAGATCCCGAGAGACAGAGATGGTAGAGATACACAGACAGAGGACAGACGGGCAGAGCTACACAGACAGCAGATGTCCTGTTGGTTCCGTTTTGCCGGAGAAGCAACGAGAAGCTGGCTGATGCTCAGAGAAAGGCTCTGTCAGTCTCCCCCCACTCCCCACCCCAGGCAGCCCCTGGATACCCCTCACCCACATGGCAGTGTGGACTAGTGGTTAAAAATGCTGACTCTGGTGTCTGTGAAATTCTGGAACAAGCAGAACTAATCTATGGTGAAAACGCCAGGGCTGTGGCTCCCTCGAGGGATGGGGGGCAGGCTTATTAGGAAGTAGGGGGCCGTCCGATGATGGAGGGATTCCACGTCTTGGCGGGTCCCCAGGTGTTTGCTTCGGTTGAACCTCGGCGAAGAGTACACCTAAGGTGTGTGTGTTTCGTGGCATAGAAATTTTACTCAAAAATATGAATATGGAACTCCAGTTAGTGAAATGTGAGCTCAGGTGTTTGGAGTGACGCATACCAGTGTCTGCAAATGCTTTTTGAAACGCACACCGAAAAAAGACGGATTTGCGGGCGGGCAGAGGGATGGGAGATGGATGGACGCGGACAACGTGAATGTAGTTCCCTTTCACGGTGGAATGAGAGGTGGGCATGTGGGTGTTCACCGTGAAGTTATTTCAACTTTCCTGTGTGTTGGACTTTTTCACAATAAAATGCCGGAAAAGAGAACACAGGCCTCGGGCGGCACAGCCCATCCGCTCTGGGCCCTGGTCCTGCCATGAACCAGCTGTGGGCTGTGGGTCAGCTTCCTCACCTCTCTGTGCCTCGGGTCCCCCAATGAAAGTTGATGAGCGGTGACAGTGGCCCTTCAAGGGTTCATGAACACAATGCACCGGGACCAGCCCCGGCCCACGGCAGCACCCGTAGCACCCACGATTCTCGGCAGCCATTTCCCCTCCACACACCAGGAATCTGGCTGGATTTGACTCGGTTAGACAGCCCGGAGCCCCGACCTCCTGAATAAGCCCCTCACTGAAGTAAATGGGAGAGGCTGGCGACCACCTCCTCATTCGATTACCTTCAACAAGTATCAGGGAACGGCCAGTTGGAGGCTCGTAGGGACCAGGATGGATAGGACAAGCCATGGTCACCTGGGGGCAGTGTGAGCCAAGGGCCGGAAGGGCCCAGAGCAGGCAGAGGTGTGATCTATGAGGAGAGGCGATGGGCGGCCTCTCGGGGGAGTTCTTCACCACGGGCAGGGCTGCAGTGCACGGACCTGGTCCCAGAGTGCTCCGTGCCACAAGGTTCTGGTCCATGTTGGTTCTACCCTCCCTCGGGACCATAGGTACAGTGGATCCCCTCTGCCAGACACCTGGAAACCACACCTGGTGCAGAACGTGACCCTGCCTCACTGAAAGGGTCCCTGGCCAGTCACAACCTCTAATGGGCAAATGCACCGTCCAGTCAAAACCAGATTCTGCAGGCCAGCCTCTGGAAACCCAAAATCCATCAAGGGTTTGGAAGGTTTGTACCAGCTTAGTCCTGGTTTCTCACCTACTTACTCTGATGACCAGGAACTTCACAGAGTCATGACACTGTAAAATGATCTGCCCAAAAGGGAGGGAGTGTTGTAATGAACCAGGATTATGTGCTTCAGACTCAGAAAGAAACAAAACTCACAACCAGAGTATTAATCCACTCTTTCCATCGATCTGCCCATCCATCCATCCATCCATCCATTCAATTATCCATTCATCCATCCATCCATCCTTCCATCCATCATCCATCCATCCACCCCCATCTATCCATCTGCCCATCCATCCACCTATCCATCCATCCATCCATCCACCCATCCATTCAATTATCCATTCATCCATCCATCCATCCTTCCATCCATCCATCATCCATCCACCCATCCATCCACCCATCTATGCATTCATCCCCCATCTATCCATCTCCCCATCCAACTATCCATGCACACCTTCATCATTCATCCATAATCATGACCTGAGCCAAAACCAAGAGCTGGAGGCTTAACCAACTGAGCCACCCAGGTGTCCCCAACTTGAAAGAGCCTCACATTACTATACCCGGGGTTTACAAAGTTACAAAATCTGGCCCAGAGTAGGCACTAAATATCTTCAGGCAGCTGGATTACGTAAATAATGAACAAGGAAGATAACATCTATACTTTTAAGGAGGAAGGGAAACAAAAGGGAACACGATAATTACGGCCCAGAGGGGACGCCGCGTGACACAACCGCGGTGGCAGTGTAACTCAGCAAGCAAACCAAGATGCTACTCACGGTACAAAGGGAGGCTAAAAATAATTTTTAAAAATATATACTTTTTTGAAATATCTAATTATTGTCTGACATTTTTATTTTCTTTATTCCTGGGCCTATGAAACAGTTCTACTTAAAATCTATTACCAGCACGGGGCCCCTGGGTGGCTCTGTCTCTTTCTCTCTCAAAAATAAATAAACACAAAAAAAAATTTTTAATAAAAAAAGTAAAATCTATTAGCACAAACTATTCCAAGTCTATTACTGTGCAAAGCAAAGCTTTACAACATTCTTTGTACTGACGATGGCGACACGTAAAATGACAAGTGGAAATAATCACTCCTGCCACAGTCGCGCACTCTGGTTTTCAAGCACATCTGGCCCCTGCGCTTTCTTCACTGATTATCAGAGTCCTCATCCTCAACCTCCTTCAGTGCTGGGCTGTGGGGCGGGCAGCCGCAAAGGGGTGGACGCCCCGGAACGAGCCTGTCTGTAAATGTGCTGGTGTTTCCCCAAGAGCCTGCCTGGCGGTGGGCGCCGGCTGGCGAGCTCCAGCGAAGCCCCAGGCCGCCCTCTCCACGCGGGACGTCTGGGTGACTGGTGGCCTTCGCCGCTGCTCTCCGTTCCCAGAACCCGGTCAGGAAATGCTTCCTACACCCAAACTCATCAAACAAGGTGTCCTGCGGATCCTTCTGAATGTTTCGCCAAATTCGAACGCTTCGCAGTCTAGACTGTCCCCGTTACGTTCCAGTTGGGTACAGAATATAAACGCAGCCAATTTTTAAATGTGGACTTGGTCAGAAGATCCTTCCAAAGTGGCATCAGGGCGCAGGGCTCACCCGGCTGGCTCCCCTTCCTTTGCAGAAAAGCATTCCAGCGTCTTCTGTGAGCACGCTTTCTCAGCAATAACTGAGCCGCACCGAAAGCTCGGTGGAAGGGAAGTTTTCCGGTACTACATTCATTGAAAACTTTGAAGTTTCCAGTGGATTTGAATAAAATGCAACCAAAATGTAAAGGACTCACGTACAAAACAATGTTTTGTGAGGCTGGACCTCTTGGGTGGAGACTGATGTCAGGCCGAGGACAGAAGCACGGACCGCCTGTGGGTTTTTGTTTTTTAATCCAAACTCACCTTCACCACACAGGTTTTGTGGTCCAGTTACTGGGCTGAACAGAGATGCGTCGTGACAACCTGGGCTGCTGGCAGGACTGGGAGCAGATCCCGCGTGATTACCGCAGGTGGGCGGCACCCAGGGGCCCCTGCATAGCTCTGACCCTGGAGGCTCAAGTTAGCAAAAATATTGTCTTCACCCCGATGCACGCTCCACCAACACTTGAACCGGCGTCACCTCTGCAAAAATAAATCCCTGCACCTTCGCTGTTGAACTTCTAAACCGAATCAACGAAAGCCCTTCTATTTGCAAGGCCCCCCACTGCCCGTCGGCTGGCGGCCTGCGGGTTCCGTGCGTCCCTCACGCACGTCCCCGGGGCTCAAGGGGACAGCACACAGGGAACCGGAGGCCGGCAGGACAGCGGGCTCCGCACCTTAAAAGTAAATCCATTTTCGGGCGCCTGAGCGGCTCAGTCGGTTAAGCATCTGCCTTCAGGTCAGGTCATGATCTCACGGTTCGTGGGTTCGAGCCCCGCATCGAGCCTCGAGCTGTCAGCACAGAGCCTGGAGCTGCTTCCGATTCTGTCTCCCTCTCCCTCTGCCCTTCCCCTGTTCATGCTCTGTCTCTGCCTCTCTCAAAAAATAAACATTAAAAAAAAAATCTTAAAAAATATAAATCCATTTTTAACATCCTTAAATTCTAGCTGGATCCTCCCGCCACCAGTCTCAGGGCCTGACGCCCTGTTGTCTTTGTCTAAAAGGGAGACGAGTGAGTGCTAAGAAAACTAGTCAGCGCCCGACCGAGCCTCATGCCTGCTCATGACGCAGCGCTGAGGCCCTCACTAGGGGACCCTGGGTGCCGCCATGTAAAACCATCCACATCGGAAGCGGGAAACACCACGCTGGAGGAAACCGAGTCACAGAGAGGGAAAGCCCCGCAGTGGGGGCAGGGCCGCCCCCTCCACCATCACACAGGGGCTGGGGGAGCAGAGGGGCTGTCCGGCTCCAGGGGGGCAACAGCCTGGCCCCCCCCACCTGTGACGCGGCGCGGAGCCCACTGGCCACGTGTCTATGAAGACAAGAAGGCTCTTGCACAACAGGAAACTTAGAACATCCCCTAGAACACGGCAAATAATTTTAAATTATGATAAGACCATTAAGATAAATATTTAGAGCTTTTGACAAAATGCAGCTCTGTTTTGAAGGAAAATGAAGTCGGGAAACAGGCTCGACTGCTGCTCCTGCTTCCAGAAGCTGTGCTGGGTGCTGGAGTCACGTGGGGGGGCGCCGCCCCCCCTCCCCCGCCCCCCTCCCTTCCCTTGACCCTCCCCGGCCCCCCCGCCACTCTCCCTCCCCGGCCCTCCGCCTCCTCCCCACCCTGCCTCTCTCCCTACCCCATTCCCCACCCACCCCCTCTGCTCTCCCTCCCCAGGCCCTTCTCCCCCACCCCGGCCCCTGCCACTCTCCCTCCCCCAGCCCTCCCTCTCCCCCAACTCTCCCTCCCCTGGCCCTCCCCCACTGCTCTCCCTCCCCCCCTTCCCCAG
>CM053563.1:55015664-55133283 GCA_028646485.1 Cryptoprocta ferox | reverse complement strand
TCCCCCGCGTGCAGAGAGCAGAAGAGGGAGCGGGCGGTGCCCCCGACTCGGAGTCGCCAGCTGAGGAGCGGCCGCGTCCTGGGGCAGCCGTGCCACCTTCACCCGGGCAATGCTCATCGTGGGACAAGGGACCCGAGGGCCAGAGCGGGCGACGGCGTGCGCAAGTTTGCACAGACTCACTGACTGCTGACCCCCCTCGCCCGAATGAACGCGTCAGGCACCTTGCGGCTGTTCAGGGGATTTCACGCTCTGTCAGTAGATTACAAATTCTTTTTATTGACTCATTTCGCTTATTCTCAACCTTTACACTAGATTTACTTATTTTTATTATTTAAAATAATTTTTTTAATGTTGATTTATGTTGAGAGAAAGAGCTCGAGCAGGGGAGGGGCAGAGAGAGAGAGAGAGAGAAAGAAAGAGAGAGAATCCCAAGCAGGCTCTGCGCTGTCAGCACAGAGCCCGACGCGGGGCTCAAACTCAGGAACTGTGAGATCACGACCTGAGCCAAAACCGCAAGCCTCACCCGACGGAGCCGCCCCCGCGCCTGGGCCGTTACAGAGACCGAGGAGCACGGCACCATTTCCACAGGCGTGTGTGCCGTGTGTCCATCTCACGTGCAAGGTCGCCAGGGAGATGAAGCGTTCGCCTGTCCTTCCTCTCGGCATGCTGAGCGAGGCGCGTGCTTTTCCAGAACGGGTGGCCGTGCCAGCCTCCGCCTCCTCGGTCAGGACACACTTACCCCGACCCCCGCCCTGGGCAGCGCTGGGAGCCACGGTCCCTCCTGAGAAGGCGAGGAGGTGCCCGGAGCAAAGGCTGGCACTCACGGGTGGGCGGAGCCACAGGCCCGCTGGGCTGGGACGTCACGCCACACGCGGAGCACCTCTGCTTAGAGGCTCAGGTCCCCACAGTGGGGAGGGCTTCTGGAGAGTTCCGGGCCAGCACTCGGGGAAGTGGGGCCAGCGCGGCATGAGCGGCAGCAAGTGCGTCTGCCTGGAGCGACCACTTCCTTTGCGGTCAGAGGGTTAGGCTGGCAAACAGAGATCCAACCGGTCGGTTAGACACGACTTTCACGTGTTAAAAAACATGGCTCTGTCGTGGGACAGCCGGCGCCCCAGGCGCCTCAGGCTCACACCACAGCCGCTGTCCTCCGCCTGCCCCCCCACCAGGGCGTGGGCGGTCATGACCCCACCCCCCCACATGGACCCCAGGGCCCCGGCCGCCCTTCCAACCCGTGATCTACACAGACGGCTCCCTGCCTACAGGCTCTGGCGCCCGTTTCTGGGGGAGGCGTTTAAAAACGTCCCCGCTCTCCAGTGTGGGGACGGCCCCTCGAGGGTTCCCTCCTCCTGAGGGAGGAAGGACGCGTTGCTTCAGGTACAAAGCTCTCCTCCTCTGCACAGTTCTGGCTGCCACCACCTTCCAGTGTAGATTCCGAATCAGGAGCCCCGCCCCACCCACGGCCCGACCCTGGCGGGTGCCCCCAGTGTGCCCGGCGGCCCCGCGGCAGCCCCCCAGGAGACACACAGTCTCCCCACCTCCATGCTTGCTCACCACCACGTCTGAAGACCCTGAGACCTATTTATAAGCATAAACACACGCAGGGACACTGAGCTTGCCACGCCGCAGACCAGGGCGGTCACGTCACGTTGTGCCGGGGTCCTAGCTGGTGCCGAAACAGACATTAACACACCTCTACTCACAGACAGTGCAAGCATCTACCTAGAGAATCCTGAGGGATGACAAGAATAAATAAGTAACGTAAGCAGGTCTCAGGATAAAGGCCAGTATGAAAACTCAGCGGTATTTCTCCGTATACGCACGAGGGATTGGAGATTGAGAAAAAAAGTGAAACGTCGTGTACAGTTGAATCATAAGGTGCTTAGGGATAAGTCTAACAGAATCGGTGCTCGACCCCGTGATGAGAACTGCAGGCCCTGCGGGCAGGACCGGAGGACGCGGAAGTGAAGGAAAAAGTAAACTTCGAGGGGATGGGGGCAGTTGGCACAGTGAGACGGACTCTTCCCAGAGTGCTCGCCGGTACCGAGGACAGCAGGCTGTTTTTTCAGAGACCGAAAGGCCAATTCTAACACTCACAGGGCAACCCAGAAGACCTGTCACAGCCAAAACGATTTTGAGAAAGAAGAACCGATTTGGAAGACACGTGGCGAAAGCCGCCACTGCCCGGGCGGTGTGGCGTTAGTGTACGGACGGACACACAGATGGAAGGAGGAAGACAGGAAGAGACCCACAGGCAAATGGCCAATGAACCCCCAACCCGGTGCCGCAACGGCACTGGGGGCGAAGAACAGTCTTTTCAACAAACGTACGGACCCGGCGGCGCGGCCACGTGAAAACATGCGCGAATGCCAACTCCTGCTTCAGACCAGCCACAAAGATTACCTGCAGCGGCTCACGCATCCAAATGGAAACGCTTGATTTACAAAACTTCTGGAAGAAGGCACTAGAAAAACTGCTCGCGACCTTGGGATGAACAGACAGTTCTTGGAGAGGACGCAGAAGAGCATGAGCTATAAAAATTTGCCAAACTGCACATCATAAACTCTATTCTTCAAAAGGCGTCATTAACAAAACGAAGAAGCCAGAGACTAGGAGAAAATACTCGCAAAACACGTATTCCATAAAATACTGTGTCCAGACCATATTTAAAAGCTCTCAAAAAGCAGGAATAAGCACAAACGCCCCAATAAAAAGGGAGTAAAAAGACTTAAGCGGACCCTTCCCTGAAGCTGCAGATGGACACACAGATGCTCCAGATCCTACTACGGTGCCGACACACAACTGTTAGAACAGCAGCTAAAAGAAAACGTGAGAACAACCGACGATACCAAGTGTGGCCAGCGAGCCGGCCCGCAGCAGCGGGGCCAGGGCGGGGCGAGCGGGCACCTCCCGAAGTCTGCACCGAGGGGCCCACCCTCGTCCCGGCCCCGACCCCTGCCACGCCTGAAGGTCGGCGGCCAGGGCGCACGGGGAGCGGCCGGCCCCCTCGGGGAACAGTCCGGCAGCTGCTCGTCAAGCCCCGCCCGCGCGCACCTGAGACCCAGCAGCCCCTCGGGGTCGGCCCGGGAGGGATGAAAGCTCACGTCTGCACGCACAGACTGGCCGTCCCAACAGCCCCGGGCTGGAAACGGCCCACGCGCCCGCGCCGGGGGAGCGCGCGCACAGACTGGTGCACGCACCCCCAACGGGATGCTGACCGCACGGAGGACGCCTGACAATCCCACGTGGGGAATCTCACGCATATCTCGCGGGGGGGAGTACACAAGTGCACGCTGTAGGGCTCCGCTTACGCGAGACCCCAGAACAGACACGCCTGATCTCTGCGAGAGGAAGCAGATAAGGTGGGGTGACAGTCTGGGGGACGGACATGAGTTGCCCCGGTATTGGTGTGGGTTACGTGCGTAAACTTGTCCAGACTCAGCAACACGCAAAATTCAAACGATTAAAAGTATTTAACGGGAGAAAGTAAAAATAAGAATATTAGAATTTAAAAAGACTCAGGCATGGGGCGCCTGGGGGGCTCAGTCGGTTCAGCGTCCGACTTCGGCTCAGGTCATGATCTCGTGGCTCGTAGGTTCGAGCCCCGCGTTGGGCTCTGTGCTGACAGCTCGGAGCCTGGAGCTGCTTCCGATTCTGTGCCTCCCTCTCTCTCTGCCCCTCCCCCTTGTGCTCTGTCTCAGTCAAAAATAAACAAACTAAATACATAAAATACAAAGACACGGGCACGTCTTAAAGGGCTCCCTCTGGCTGACAACGGCTTCTTTCCAGCGTCAAAAACACCGTGACTGCGAACGGGCCAAGCACGCAAGTGCACGCCCAACCCCTCGTGCTCACAACTGTGCTAAAAGCCCACGTGGCTTTCCGTAGGTTGTGGCTCAGCAGGATACACGCCCGGTGTCCCCGCCCCACTTTACTCACCGTTTCCTGGGCCCAAACAGGACCCCGTACGAACTACAGGGAACTGGAGCTGAGACTCACAGAGGAATGAGCTCCCACAGGCACTGCCGTGCGGTCCCCACCTTGGGTTCGGGGCCCGCGCAGCCAACGGAGCTGACGACATCCCTGCCTGCCACTGGGTCCCGGCTGGGCGTGGCCTTAAATCCCCCGGTGGCAGGAGCGTGGTGGGCACACGTGGGCGCGATCAGTGCCGGTTTGAAGCGGAGGCAGGTGGCTTTGAGCGGGATGAACCACACACCTGACGCATTTGGGCGGACCTCTACCGAGTGGCCCGTGAATTGAGAAGGAAGAGGTGTATTTTGACAAAGCAAAGCCTGAATTTTAAGGAGTAAACTTCACTCAAACAGGGACCTAGTGTTGCTGTTTACAAAGTTACGTCAGAGCCACGTGACGTGGTCTTGCAACTGCTTTGGGATCGAGAAGGCAGCAGACGAAATGACTTCTTACTCTCAGGTCACCGGAGTAAAACAGACATGCTAACGACTTGTGGGATTTCACCTTCTGGCTCTTTCGCAGGCCCAGGGCAAGACGGCAGATGCGAGCCGGCGCCACGGTCTCCGGCTGGATGTTAAGAGCCATGTGGCCAAAGGCGAATCCTTTCCAAGACGACATCATTTCTGTGCAGATCATGCCATTCTGAACATTGGGCACGTTAGCCGCGCCGATGGCCGTGATCAATAGTTCGGAAAATTTTCAGCCAGTGAAATGGCTTTGGCACATCAGCTCGGTATCTATTTTCTGTCTGACTTTGGACAAATCTCCTCAACTATTTGAGCCTTTTTCTAAGTCTGAATAACAGGGTTAACATCTTGGAGGGTTTTCACGAACATCGGGGTCAGAGGAGGCAGGCACAGGGCAGAGCCCGCGGGCGTTCATCCTCGGCCCATCGAGGGAGGGAGAAGGGACGAGGTTCTTCTAGAGCCTCAAAATGCAACTCCTATGGCTGAGGTCCAAGGAAGACCACCCGAGGCCCAGCCTGGGCGAGGCGCTCCGGCCTGGCTCCCCCGCGCCCATGGCGAGGCCCCCTCCTCCAGAACCGGACCAGGCTCCGCACACCGGCATCTCTGCCTTCCAACTGCCATTTGTTCGAGAACTTTCCAGCAGCACTCTATGCCTTCTGCCCGCCGGGAGCCGGCTAGCTGAGAGCATGGGAACCATGGGTCCTCGCCCACGAGGCCCACCCTGGGGCGGTGGTGACTCACAGCTTTCAGGGTGGGAACCGGAGAACCACGAGCCCAGCTGGGCACTGGCAGATGGAGGGCGGCGCCGGGACTCAGGCAGGACCTCGTTCCCGGCCAGATGCAGCAGCCGGGGGACGCCGGCCTCCAGCCGCTGCCGGCCCAGAGTCTTCATGTCCGACGGCTCCCGCAGCTGACAACCCCTCCCCGAAGGGCCAGTGACGTCACCGTGTGACAGGAAAACAAAGCTCCCGGGCACAGATTCATTTTCCATCTGCCATTTCCATAACAGGCACAAAGCAGAAGGGTCCACGACCTCCTCTGCGACCCGGAGAGCGCCAGCACCACCACGGGCCTCCCTCCCCTGGGCCGTCGGGCTCTCCGGACACAGGGAGAGCTGGAGGGGGGCCGGTAGGCTTCCCCTCCTGCTGCGGGACACGTCCACCCACATGCACGCTGTCCAGACCCCCACGCAGGCAGGGCTCCGTCCCCCTCCCAGCCCAGACGCTTCACCCGCCCCCACTTCTTCCCAGAAGAGCGTGCCGTCCCCGTCCCCGCCAGAGGGCTCGGGCCAGAACTCGTGTACTCGTAACTCGTGGACTCGCCAGCAGATGCCGCCCCCGAGAGCCGTCCAGCGGTGCTGCGCACAGGCCCCCGGCGTCCAGCCTCCTCACTCCTCCCTGACTCATGCTCATGCTCACGTTTTCCTGACAAAGGCCAGGGTCTTTTTCGAACTGCTCCCCACTCCCCGGGAGGGCGAGGGAAGCAGCAGGGGTGCCCTGACGCCCTGGCCATGGGCGGTCCGGCGTCTGCCCTAACGGGGGGTGGACAGCCGCCTGGCAGGACACGGTTTTCGGGGCCCGTGTCTCCTTCTCTGTGACCCCATGTCCGTGGAAATAGCGTCCGAAATGTGGGCCCCGGGACCCAAAAGCAGGAGTCCACCTCGGACTTGTAAGGAGCCCGGGCGGTGCTGACACTTCTGTACTCTGTGCTTGGGCGGTTGGCCTGGACGTGCAGTTGGCGCCCTGGGAAGTGCCGTGACGCTCAGCGTGAGGGGTTTTGTCAGACGCTCGCCAGGGGAGACGGGCTGCGGGCCTCACACCAGGTCCCCAGCCGAGCCAGGAGCCGAGCAACAGGCCACAGCCTAGGCCGCCACGGCCCGGGTCCCCGGGGTCCCCACGCCTCACACAGACCCGGAGGATTGGGGAAACGTCGGTACCGTTCGGCGCAGTTACAAGTGTCAGGAAAACTCGCAGAACACTTTGAAATGGAAAAAAAAAAAAAAGCTGACGAGGTGTGCGGCCTTGCGCTCTGCCCATCGCCGTCTGGGGGCTGCCTTACCCAGTCTACAAGGTCAGGAGCCCAGTCTACACGGTCGGGAGGTGGTAACGGAGCAGGAGGCTCTTGTCCCACAAACGCAGAGGAGCAGCCGTGCTCCAAAGGCCGCCTGCCCGGCAGCTGATCCTGCCACGTCCCCGACGGCACGCGCAGATCTGCTCTGAGCCTCATTAGTCCTCCCGTTACAGTCTTTGACGCGTGTGCCCCTTGCAGTGGTTTGAGTCAGAATCCTTTAAAAAGGACCCTCTGCTCAGTCGGTTAAGCGTCCGACTTCGGCTCAGGTCATGAGGTCAAGGTCTGTTGAGTTCAAGCCCTGCGTCGGGCTCTGTGCTGACAGCTCAGAGCCTGGAGCTGCTTCGATTCTGAGTCTCCCTCTCTCTCTGCCCCTGCCTGCTCGTGCTCTGTCTCTGTCTCTGTCTCTCTCTCTCGCTCTCTCAAAAGTAAATAAACTTAAAAAAATTTTTTTTAAGGACCCTTTTCTATCAGGGCACCAGTGCGGGCACAGAGGGGACCTGGGCCCAGGCCGGCTCTACCTGAGCAGAGAGGAGGCAGCGCTGAGCCTCTCCGCTCCTGGGCCGTGGGCCTCACTCACGTCTTGTCTATTCAACCACCACGCTTGAGAGGAGGATCAAGGAGAAAATTGGCCAAACTGGCAGACTCTGGTCCTAAACCCATTAGCAGCCACCCCCCCCAGCAGGCACCCCCACCTTGAGTGCATGGACCCTGTGCTCAGTCTCCACCCAAAAGTCTCTGCTCCTCAGGGCCGTGCTGGGAACTGTCCCCGAGAAAGATGCAAGGCTCCCCAATCCACCAAGCATTCTAGAAGAAATGTGCCACCTTTGAAAGGTCTAGGGCAGCCTTTCAACACAGGGATACAGGGGCGTAAGCAGCCGGCCACGGAAAACATCCCCCAGCTGTGTCTGTGAGAGGGACGGAGGGAAGGGAGGAGGAAAGGGAGGAGGGAAGGGAGGAGGCAAAGGAGGAGGGGAGGAGGGAAGGAGGGAAGGAAGAGAGAAGGGAGGGAGGAAGGGAGGGGGAAGGGGAGGGGAAGGAAGGGAAGGGAGGGAGGAGGGGAGGAGGAGGAAGAGAAAGACAAACCCCAGGTCTTGTGTGTCAAGGCCTTGGGGGAGCAGTTTCCTTCCTCGATGGTTCTGGGCCGGGAGCTGAAATACCTCCTGCGTCCTCGCAATGTCCCCAGGCTCCAGTGCGTAAAATAGGACAGAGCTTTGAACGCAGACTCCCGGGCTCTGCCCGTAGAGGTTCCAGACGGGAACGTCTTGGGGGCGCCCAGCAACCTGCACTTCCTACGAAGGGCTCCGCACGAGGCGGCACTGACCTCAGATGGGAAAGCAGGCCTTCGTCCCCACGGCCCTGCACTAAAACGGAGCGCCTCCCGCAGGTGCGAGTGACGGTCCCAAAGTGCAGCCGAGCCAGCAGCGCCCGGGGCCTGGCGCCCGCGGGACCCCACAGACGCCACGCGGCCCCGCCAGGCTGCGGGCGCAGGAGCTGCGGGCGCGGCCCCTCCATCTCCGCGGAGCCTGTGCAGCGCCCTGACCGGGCCTCCGGGGCACCTGCGCTGCCACCGCCCTGGCTCCTCTCGCGCCCAGAGCGCGTGTTCTCCTAGCGCGACCTGGAGCTTTACTCCGGGAGCGGCCAAGGTGCTGTGACGGTTAGGGACCTCCGCTCTAGCGGGGAGCATCACAGCGCTGGGGCGCACGGCCTGCACGGGCGTGCACGGGGCCTCACGGGGCCTCACGGGACGTGCACGTGCCCTCACGGGGCCGGACACGGCCTGCACGTGGCCTCACGGGGCTGCACGTGGCCTCACGGGGCCTCACGGGGCCCAGGAATGGAAATCCCCTGGACGCGGCACCTTGGTGCAGAATGCCCTCAGCTGCCCTTCTGGAAGGTGGCCGGTGGTGTGTGCAGGGCAGTCCCCTGTCCCCATTCAGACCTAGCGGCAGGGGGCAGCCGACCCGGGGAGAGCGGGACGGAACGTGGGCCGCCTGCTCTGTGTCCTCACATCCTAGTCGATGCTCGGGAGAGCGCCGACCGCGACAGGATGCTGTTCCAAAGGCTCACTGCTCCTCACGGAGGAGAGAGGGCTCCAAGCCCGTGGTTCCAATCAGCCTGTCAGAGCCTGCTGGGTAGGCGATTAAGGCCCAGAGAGGTTAAGGAGCTCCCCTGAGTCCACACAGTAGGGAGTGTCAAAATCAGGCCTCTGGCCAGGCTCTGGGACCCACATGGACCACCCCTCTCCGGAAAGGGGCCTTTTCCCAGGCCAGACCCGTCACTTCTCCGGATCCTGCTGCCCCAGGGCCGGATGTGGGCAGAAAGCCTGGCTCCGGCCAAGACCCCCTCCGGGAGGAAACAGAGCTGCCTCCCCGGAGAACTTGCGGCTGAGCCACCACCGGCAGGGACACAGCCTCACCCTCACCCTCAGTGTGACCGTCCGCACTCCCGAGGCTCGAGAGACACCTCTGAGAGCTGGTGACCCAGCCTGTCCCCTCTGAGGAGGGGGGTGCGGCAGCCGGCAGCGGGGAGGCCCGCGGCCTCCAGAGCCACAGTGCCAGGCTTCAGATCCCTGCTCTGCCCCTCCCTAGCTGGGTGACCCGGCACAAGTGACCTCTCGGTGCTTCACGTCCCCCTTCTGTGTCCGGCCCACGACAGGGGTTCAGTAAATATCCAGCGTGGACGCTGGGTGTGCACCACCGATGGGAACACGCACCGTCACTGCTCAGGCCTACGGCCTTCAGAACACGCCCCCCCTCGGTCATTACCGGCAACTTCAGAGGTTACTCACCCGTCACCCACACTTGGGACACTGAGTCCCCAAGGAAGTCCGGCAGGGTCAAGACGCTCCCGGGCAAGCCCCTCCTCTGCCTGTCACCACCACGACATAAGGTAAGAATCTGTGGTGCTTTTTCCTTGGTTCCCCCCCGCCCCTTTTAAAACATTTAGTAGTTTTAAAATGAAAATAAATTCACCGGAAGTTGAAAACAAACGTGCAGGGGCCCGTGTGCCACGTCCCTGCTCCTGTCCCGCCGTGTCCACGTCCTGCACGACCTTGAACGCAGCGTCACGGCAGCAACGAAACGGAGCGGGTCCGGTCCTCAGAGCACACTCCCATCCCACCAGCGCTGCGGCACGCCTGCGCACGCGCGTGGGGTCGGCCCTCCGCGAACGGCGTGCTCCTTGTCCGTGCCGAGTCTCTCCCCTGCCGCCGAAGCGCACCTGACTTGTTCCCGGCTTTGCTGTGAGGAACACACAGGGGCTACGAGCGCGTGTCCGTTCTGCACGAAGACAGGCCTCGGTTCCGTGGGATGGACGCCCCAAGAGTGCAACTGCCGGGCGTGTGTTTCAGCAAATGTTCGCTCCTGCTCTGCAGCCTCTTAACAGACTCTGTCAATAAACCGAAGGTTTTCATCCTGACCGAGTCGGATCAACGGGCTTCCGCACGCTTCTGAGGGTCCTGTAGCGAGCCACGCTCTACGTGGCAAGTCGAAGAACGCCGTGCCCGGCCTTCCGTCCGGAACGTTTTCTGTGATTCTTGTTTTCCAAAGGTTTATAGCTTTCATTTCACATTTAATCCATGACCCATTTTATGTTAATTTTCGAATAAGGCGTCAGGTTAGCTGGGGGGGTCACTTTCTGCCCCTAGACGACGTCCAGCTGTTGAAAAGGTCGCCCTCCCTCCACGGAGCGGCTTTGGGCCTTTCTTAGGAATCAGCTGGGCATGTCTGTGTGGGTCTGTTTCGGGGCTCGTGTGCTGTCCTCCTCCCCCCCCCCCCCGGGAAACACACCGCGTCCTCGGGAGCCTCACGCGGCACATTTAATTGTCATCTGGACACGGCCCTACCTGCAAGGGAGCCACAAGTGTTTTCAACCGAACCCACGTCACTGCAGACAAATCCGGGTTAAAGTGAGAAGAGGAAGGCGTGCGGGGTGGCTGGACGTGCGGCCGCCCGTGGTTTAGACCCCAGCTGCTCTTGGGCAATAACTGCCTCGTCCGCCAGGACTCACACGCTTCACGCATTATGCTCGCGCCCCTGCAAGTTTTTATAACATTTTTTCTGATCATGACAATAATGTATACGTATCGTAAATAAACTGGAAACCACAGGGAGGTGCAGAAATGACCTAAGCGGCCAGAAATAAACACGGTGGCTGGGTCGGCCATGCTTCCTCCCCCTTCCCCGTTCTGCTGGAGCGTGGATGAGGCTAGAGGGCTCCCTGGAGGCAGCAGCCTGGCTCGGAAGGTAAGGGGTGCAGCTAAACCGAGCCGGGAGGTTTCAGGTAAAACAATGCGGGTCTCCCCTCGGGATCTGTCACTCACTGACCCGTGACCTTGCACCTTGGCTTCCTTGTCTGTAGAGTGGGTGCAGGTGCCGCGAGGCTCCAGCAGCGCGGAGAGGAGACGCTGTCTGCACAGCACTTACGCACGAGGCCAGAGGCAAGCTGGGGGGAGCTTTTCCGTTGGGTAGATTTGATCTCAAGTTGTGAGGGTCGTGTCAATGGACTAAGGTCCTTATCAGAAACACACACGGGCCTTTGAGACACAAATCCCTCCGCCAAGGCAGGACGCAGGCTCTTCTTGGTTATACGTTCGTGCCCCCAGATTCAGATCACTGACACACCGACAGCCTGAAGCCTGGAAGCCCTTTCCAGCTCCTCCTCCCATCCAGCCTGGCTCCCCCCGGAGGGGCCCGCGTCCTGCCCGGAAGCCTTGAGGAACAGCTCTCCCCGTCCCCCCTCCACGTTGTTCTCCCCATTTACGGGGCGGGGGGGGGGGGCCCGCAGTGACCTGCCAGTGCAGCTGAGTGGGTGCTGGGCCCGGCCGGGCCGTCAGGGGAGGGCATTTCCTTTGTGCCACCAGGATAATGGGGCGCCAGCAGGGCCCCCGCATCACGGCGTTCCAGCGTGGAGGCTGGCGTCCCAACCCAGCAGCCTTCCAGCCCCGAGGGAACTGTTCTCGCACGGGGGGGCTCCCTGCACCGTCCGGAGAAGCTGGAAACGCCCCAGCAGACTCCGTGGTGGGCTTTCCACACAGGAGCTCCCGCGCCCTTAGCTCCCTGCCCTTCAGCACACACGTGCGCCCGGCAGGCGTCAGAGCAGCGATACGGCGCACGCCAACAGAAGGGCGTCGACTACAGCGCTGGACGGCGGAACACGCCAGGGGAGGGGCCCCTTACAGGCACAACGCCCTGCTTTACAAAGAAAACACGGCCTGAAAACCTGCGCAAGGTCACAGGCGCACTGTTACGGCGAGGAACTGGGCTTCCAACCCAGGTTTCTAACGCCGAGTCCCCTGCCCCTCGGCCTGGGGCGGCTGCCGGTCCCTGCGAGCCCTGGGCCATGCCAGGCGGGCAGCCTCGGGGCCCGGCTCTGATGGAAACAGTGGCGATCGGGGCTGTGCGGCCTGGCCCGGGGGCCTGGGAAGCTCAGGCCCGCACGCCGGCGCCCCCGCAAGCCGTCCACTCGGAGCCTCGGCTTACCTATCGGCGAGGCGAGCGGTGGGACCAGATGTTCTCCTGCAGGGTCCCTGTGGTCCTCAGACCTGCCCTGGGGCCTCACCGAGGCCAGCGCGAGACCCGTGCTCTCCACCTCCGGCCAGGCTGGCAGGAGCTGGTGTTTCTGGCCTCACCTGGGCCCCTCCCGAATAACGAATAACACATGCGGCAGGGGGCCAACCTCAGCGCCTGCCCCCAGGTGTGCGCCTTGCTTAAAACAGAGAAACTGCTTTAAAATGAGTGGACTTCACGGGCCGCTCTGGGCACCCGGCCGGCCCAGTCAGAGCGACGTGCGACTCTGGACCTCGAGGCCCGTGCCGGCTGCAGAGATGACTTAAATAAACTGTGAAGGCCACGCTCTAGCTCTCGACTGGGAGCGAGAAGAACATGTTTGCGACGCTGGCGCTGAAGGGACGGGCTGATGGCGTGAAGGGAACCCAGCGCCCAAGGGCGGGAGGCGGGCGCAGGGCTGCGCAAACCCTGCGGGTCCCTCCCGCTGGCGCGTGAGGCTGCTCACTCGTGACGCAGCCCGTGGGTCGTAAATGCAGACCCCGTGAGTCACCTGCACCGGAACCAGCTGGGGACACGCGGTGACGGCCCAGCCCACCCAGGAACCAGAGGGGGGTCCCCAAGCGTGGCCACACGGCTCCAGCCTCGGCCTCCATGCTGGCGTGGCCTCCACTGTCTGTGCCGAGGCTTCCCCCACCTCCCTCTGGTAAGGACCCTGTGACCACACCCCACCTGCCTGGATAATCCTGAGAATACCTCCAGCTCCAGATCCTGAACATAGTCACACTCGCAAAGTCCTTTTGCCTGGTGACGTCCCAAGGCCGCGGCTTCTGGGGACTGGGATGAGGACGCCGTCGGGGGCCATTTGCAGCTTACCAGTCACCGTGTCTGAAAACAGGAAAGCCACAAACCCGCCCTCACAGGTGTGGGGGGGGGGGGCAGAGGCTCCTGGAATGCGTGCCCGCCATGGGCCTGGCGATGGTCCGCGCGGGCAGCACGCTGCCACATCTCGAGCCGGCGCCCTCTCTCCCGGCAGGTGGTGCCAGCCCGGGAGAAATGCCGGCCCCTCGGGACCAGGCAGGGCCGCGTGCCAGCCCGCACGCTGCACGGCAGAGGAGGAAGCCCCCGTCGGGGCCAGAGACGGCGGCTGAGCCTCCAGCACGTCCGGGAAGAGGGGCTCCGGTCAGCCCGGATGCGGAGACTCGGAGCAAACACTGCCCCCCTGCGCTACATCTGCTGTCTGGATCGGCTGCTGAGGGGAAATATGACCTTTCAAAGGAAGAGAATTAGGGGGGAGGTTGCAAACAAAGAAGATAAGTCAGGCGACGCTGAGGGAAAGTTCTGGAACTCTGGCAGTGTGAGTCCACATACCTACTCCCTCGAGAAAGTACATGGGGTTCTTCCCTGTGAGGCAGCCAGGCCCCTCTGTGGGAGTTCGCGGTCCTGGCCTCCGTGTCTGCTGGAGGGCGCTCCTGAGGGACCCCCGTCTGCCAAGGGGCGCGGCGCGCGGGGGCCGGGGGCAGGGCGGTGGGGGCGCAGGCCGGGCTCGAGGCTCCGCTGCGGCGCATGGACGCAGAGGCGTGGGGGCGAGTGGCGGGTCGCTGGCACCCTTCCACGCCGTCTCCCTCTGCTGGGACTCACCGGCCAAGAAGAAAACGCTTGGTGCAGCCCCAGGACCGCCAGATGCGGCCAGACAGCCGCGTCTGCGTCTTTAATCCTCGATTACTCAGCGGTGACTTCCGCACGGACGGCCTGGGACCAGCTCGCCGGGCCTGCGCCCAACCCCGCCTGCCTGAGACGTGGCCTGGCCAGCAAGGCTGGGCTGGGGACGCGTCCTTCCGTGCGTGCGTGCGCGCGCGCACACACACACACATGCACACACACGGGCTGGTGGAGTCCCTGTCTTCTGCGTGGGCCCTGGTGTCTGAGACCCAGTGACTTCTCCCTCTAAACGACCTGACGACCCCCTCCCCAGTCCAAGGCAGACATCAGCAATCGATCGCGGAAAGCCAGGCTGGGGCCGAGGAATCCATTACAACACGGCCCGTCAGGCCCTGGGCGCGTGATCCGTCTTAAGTGACGCTTACCAGCCCTGCACACCTTGTGCGCTATTTTGAAACCGTCCCCCCCCCCCAGGATCCTGTGAAAACGCTGCGTGTTACACAGGCCGCTTACCCTTTCGATGGTCAAGTTCGTGTGAACGTGCAAGCGGTTGGACGGGCGGGCGGGAACAGCCGGGCGTGCGCGCTCGTAGCGAAAGGCGGGCTAGGCTGCGGCCCGCGCACCTGGCTAAGGCGGCCGGTCGCAGCCATCTGCGCCTGGGCAGGGAGGGCGTGAGCGGCACAGAGGCATCTGGTCGCCGCACGGAGAGCCGCGAGTCTTCCGAAGGCTTTGAGGCCGCGCAGGGCAGGCCAAGATCTCGCGAGGACGCACACGCTACAACGGGGCGGCCCGGAGGACACAGGCGGGACACGCAGCACAGACGCCTGCGGCCACACGAAAGGCCCAGCACAGGCAAACCTAGAGAGGCGTCCGTGGGCGAGGGGCTGCCAGGCTGGGGGCAGGGGCGCGCTCAGGGTCACGGGCTGCCCGCCCGGATGAAGACGTTCGAAAGCTGACAGCGGGGAGGCTGCACGGCTTTGCAAATACTCTAAAGACCATGGAGCTGTGCCCTTTCGGCGAGCGGGCCGACCAACCTGTTGGGGACCTTTAGGCCCTCCCTTTTGGGGTCACAGCCACAAGGCGCAGGCCACAGGACGAGACCCGTGGACGGATGTGGAGACAGACAGACCCGGCAGCTGACGTGTCAGGAGGGGTGGCCGGGCGCCGGGTGTCTCGCGCCAGCCCCTCGCGTCCGTCTATGTGGCCTCGGCCGACAGGCTCTGGAAGTTCTCTCTCCGCAGAGTCCGATTCTGGGAAGACGGTCGTGACCACCGACAGGGACATTTCCGAATAGGGACACCTGGCCACCAGCAGGGACAGACCCAAGAGGAAGCCCCGTGTTCCCAGCATCTGCACCAAGGACGGGGAATCCAGCCAAGGCCACCTCCGCCTGCCTCCCCTTACAGCGCAGGACGCGGGAGGCGCGAGGAATCGCCGACACAGGGCACCGACCTGACATCGCCCGACTTCTAGACAAAGAGTGATGACACCTGGGGAGGCCTGGACCTCCTGAAACCACCTCTGAAGAGCCTCATCCACTCCCCTCCTGTCCGTCACCGGATCCCTCCGGGGACTCCATCAACAATCTGGGCCTCCACCCTTCCAGCCACGGAGACCAAGCCCAGAGCAACCCACAGCGACCCTGCACTCGCTCTGGGGCGCGTCTGCGCGTGGGTAGGGACCTTCTTGGGGAGTTTCAGGAAGTTTTTGTGCGGAAACCCCTGACTGTCACTCCTGTTCGCTGCCCGGCTTTCTAATGGGAAACACGCATCCGCCCGTGCCGGGTGGAGACCGGCGCTCACAAGCGCGGGACAGCGGCCCATTGTCGCCGGCGCAGGCTTCGGACGGACTGCGTAGTCGCAAGTTGGCCGGGGGTCCCGGTCCCGCCTCCTGGCTTAGTCAGAGAAGCCGCAACAAGACGCACATTTAGCAGAAAGTACAGCTAATGGGGTTTGTTCGCGGCACATCTGAACCGGGTGCCTGGGGAGGGAAGGCCGTCACCGCGGACGACGCAGCTTCCAGCGGGCCCCCTTCACGAAGGGGCGCCCCTGGGGCGCAGCTCAAAGCCGGCTTTACTCCCAGCAAAGGGAGCTGCCCTGAGCTCACATTTGGTCCAGACTTGGAATTTTCAAGAGGAACCAGAACTCTCTGCTCTGCCTTAAAGATGTCCCCAGATGGCTTTCACTCCCATGATCCGGCTGCAAGTCCGAATGCATTAACAACAGGAATAAAAACACACAGGGCCCGGGCAGCGTCGCATCCAAACTCCTAAGGAGAAGCACTGGGTTTCCGACCCCCGGTCAGCCAGCGCGGGCGCCGGGAGCCGGCACTTACCCTGGAGGCGGCGGTGGCGTGTCCGCCGCGTGTCCCGGCATGTGGCGTGTGGCGGGGCAGCTATTCACGTGTCCTCCGGGACGGCGCCGGCCCAGGTGCCTGCGGCAGCCGCGGGGCGGCGGACTCGGCCTCTCCTGCCGCCTGCGCTCAGCTGGGGAGCCTCGAGCCCCAGGCAGCTGATTCCCGCTCCCTTCACGCACTTAACCCTGCTGTTGCCTGGTTAGGAGGGATCCGGAGAGCGTCAGCTTCACGTTCAGGGACACAGACTGGCTGCACTCGGGGGCCACGGACCAGCCCCTGGTCTCCACTGGGCTCCCCTCTTGCTGGAACTCGTGGGCAAGACGCTGGAAGACGTTCCTTTGCGAGGTTGCTGGTTTTCTTAACCCTCCGGACTGCTTCCTCAGCAGCGCGGCGGGAGCACCTGCTGGAGGGGATTCACGAAGTGTCCTCCCTGGGGGGTCGCCAGCCCGCGGGTCTCGGGGGGCAGGGGATTCAGGGGGCGTCCTCCCTGGGGGGTCGCGGGCCTGCAGGTCTAAGGGGGCTGCCCTTTGTTGAGCTCCTTTCTGGGGCTTCCGTCAGGCGGTTTAGCGGCTCAGGTGCACCCCGGGCTCAGGGAGGGCGGAGGGCACTGGGAGGAGCAGGACGGGATGGATCCAGCCCCTCCTAGTTCTCTGTGGACACTCAGCCAGTCACGTTCCTTCGTGAGCCCGAGTCCACGTCTGCAAGATGTACACAGCACCCACTGACCAATGAACTTGGGGGGAGCTATTTACGTGCCCAGTGCAGGCAAGGGTCACCAAACATGAAAGGCGTGTTTGCACATCCCGAGGCCCCAGAGTTGCCTGGCCTGTCGGCTTCCCAAGGCATCTCGGCTCTCAGCTCCAGGGAAACTGAGTCAAGGGAGCATAACATGGCCATAGTTTACCCCGTAAGTTGGTGTGAGCTCCTTCCATGAGCCAGATGCGGAGTCCACAGTGGATGTGGAGAGAAGCGACTGGAGTGACCTCTCTCGGGGGACAGCTGCCCTGCAGGGAACACCCAGGCACACTTGCACACGCATGCTCACACATGTGCTCACGTCCTTATTTCTGTCCAGCCACAGGGACCAAGCAAGGCTGTCACTAGTATGTCCCCCGGTCACATGGGGCTCACACAACCCTCCAAAGGGTCCCTGGGGTCTCTAGTCTCCCCCTTCCTGACTATCAGGGCATCAGGAAGGACCTTCAGTAGCACATCCCCCACCCTGGTTCTCATTTCTGATTGCAGAACTCAGCTGACACCTCAGAGTTGCAGCCCACGGAGGGACATCTCTGGGGCCTCTTCCAGAGAGCCTCGGTGGCCCCCACGTGGAGGGAAGGGGCGACGCCCCTCAGCACGCACACCGTGTGGCCCCGGGAGGCAGCAGCGTGTAGGGGTCACACCCTGACTTGACCACCACCTGGCTGGGCCGGTTAAAGCAAGCCGCTAACCCTCTCTGAGCTTGGCAAAGTTCGGAAGTTCCTGGCGGTCCCTCTCTCGTGGGGATAAGGGTCAGGACCACACGATCAGGAGTACGTGCGACGCGCTTGGAAATCCAGACAGGTTCCATCGCTGCCTGGTCCCGCCGCTGGGGCTCGCGCAGGCGGTGGCCAGCCCCGCGCACTCACACGTGCGACCGGCCTGTTGGCTGACGTGTGTCTGCAGCCTTGAAAACGCTGTTCACTTCTGGCGGCGGTCATTCTACGGCGCCCCCTCCCTCCTCTCTGGAGGAGGTCCGAGATCCGGAAAACCGTTTCCACAGATGCTAATTGGAAACTCAACGGCCCCCAGCGGGAGGGCAGTAAATTAAGAAGAGTCCTGACACGGGGGGCACCGGCAGCTCATGGCGACGGCTGAGGCCTCCGCCTTTGCAGGGTTTTCCCTAAACGCAGACGTAAGTAATTGTGTCTGGAACCGGCGGAACGAGGCCTAGAAACGGGACCTGTGCGTGGAGACAGAGGCCAGAACTTCTAGCACGTTCTCACCTGATGTGTGAGGCGTTGAATCTTGACCCTGGGCTGGGGTGGGGAGCAAAGACGGAAGGGGAATATCCTGAAACCAAGACGCCTCACGCCCCCAGGGCTGCGTGTGTCCGGACGGCAGAGTCACAGGTGGGCTTCAACCGCCTTCCTCCCGCTTTTCCGGGGGTTTGAAGCTTCCCACAATGAGCTGCTTCGCTTTTATAATCAGGAAACAGGTCTCTAAACATGAGAAAGCCAATCCCGACTCCTCGCTCACTTTCCGTCCTCGGTTCTTGCTTTGAATGTCTCTTGTTGCCTCTTTTCTGTTTTGGCTCGTCCCTCCCGGTCCGGTCACCAGCCACCTCCCGCCTCACCCCCCAGATCCGCCCGGTGCCCGCGTCTGGTGCTGCCAACCCGACTTCCAGGTGGGAACAGTGAGGCCCAGAGGGTTCAGTGACTTGCCCAGGTCGCCCAGCTAACAGGTGGCAGGGTGGGAAACCCCACCGCGCGTGACGTGCGGGAAAGATGTGGGTTCTTCTGGTGCTTCCCTTTCAGGGCTTGTCTGGACGACGCTCTTCGGTGCAAGGGCCTCACGAGTCACGGTACGGCCACCCTGAGTGTCCCCGTCATCAGTGTCAGCTGGGCACATCGGCATGCCAGCCCCCGTGACCGCATGGATACAAATACTTCTGAAAGCGTCCTGCGTGCCAGGAGCCGCCTGAGCGCTGGGGACTCCGATGCAAGCACGCGCACCAGCGGGCACAGCGGGCACAGAGAGGAGGGAGGAAGTGCCTCGGTGTCGGGGACAGAATCCCAATAGGCGGCTCGTTCAGGGGCAGGGCCGGAGGCCCCTCCAGGTGCTGAATCACACGCGCATCAGGGTGTCGCTGGGAAGGCACCTGGCACGCGTGGCCAAGCTCCAGGTAGAGGGGGGCACCCTCGGAGACGTGGGGGGGTGGGGGGCTCACCCACTGGGCTGAAGGACACAGAGCGGTCCTCGCGGTTTCCTGGCGGAAGAAGAAACTCGCCTTGGACCGCGGCGTCAGCTCCTGGCTCTTTCCTGCTGCCCTGCGGACTTCGCGAGCCCAAGCCTTGAAGCCCGGCTCTGACCTGCGTGCAGCGTCGCCCTGGCTCCGCGGACCGGGTGGAGCCCTGGCCGACGCAGGCCACACGCTTCTCTGGGCGCTCCGTGGGCGCCGAGCGAAGGAGGCCCGGGGTGCGCGACTGTGCTTCCCTGTGTGCCAGGCGCGTGGCAGGTTGAGCCTGCATCCTCGGTGACGCTCGGTGAGCCGTGGGCTTTGTGGCCCTCTCTCCCTAGAAAGCCCCGCTGGGCGTCCTGCCCAACTTCACAGCGCCGCGAATCGTCCTGCAGCAAATGCGATTGAGCCTAAACCACTTCAAGTCAGACCACTATTTCCAGAACAACAATCTCCTAAGATTTGCTGGATTTGTTGGACTCCTCGTCTTAACCAGGAGCTCTGTTTTGTAAACGAGGCCGGAGAAACCTTCATTAGCACAAACCTGGCGGGTTTAAACCAGTGGTTTCAACTGTGGGCGCACATCCGAACTCCTGGGCGGGTTTCGGACCACCAGGTGCCAGGGCGGGCTCCAGACGACCCAACCGGGTTCCGGGGCGGGGGCAGGACCACGGCCTTCGAGCTCCCCCCAGCTGTTCAAGCGCAGCTTGACGCAGGCATTTCAGATGAGGCATCTCCTTTCGTGGGGCAGACACGGGTCGCCCAACTTCTGCGAAGAGCCGAGAACCAAAGACCAGCCTCCCAAGCGGCAAACTTGCTAGACTGGCTGTCGTCAAGTGAAGGTGGCAGGTGGCCTGGCCCCTCCTGCAGACCCCCCCTCGGCCCTGCACACTGCGGCGGACGCTCCAGAACCAGGGGGAGTTGAAACCTCACAGCAGGTCACTGAAGCTGGGCAGGACGCACTTACTCTGGGATCTTCACAAGCATCTTAGGGAGGAAAACAAGGAGGGTTTTATCTGTCCCTTGTCCAAAAATATGGTGCATCCGCTAATCTGTAGTCTGTGAAGGGGGGTGCTTGTCTCAGTAACCTCTTGCTGTGTAACAAATCACCCCAAAGCTGGTGGCTTTAAACGGCAAAATCACTTGCTATTTCTCGCCCTTTCTGTTGGCTGGGCACTTTTCACTTGGGCTATGCCCTGCGGTCTCATCTGAAGGCTGGACCTGGCCCCTCGCTGGCTCGCAAGCCGGCTGGCCCCAGCTGGGGCCTCTGCTCAGCTCCTCCCCTCACAGCAGGCCGGCTGGCTTTCGCAACAGATCGAGGCAGGAGCCACAGTGCCTTTATAATCTCATGTCGAGGAGCAGCCCCACGCTCACTTCCACCGTATTACACTACTGGTGTGGACCTGGCCCAGCTTTGGTGCGAGGGGCGGGCACAGGACGTGAACACCACGAGGAGCGGATCGTCAAGGCCACCTTGGAGTCTGGCCCTACAATCTGTCCTAAATCTGCAAATGGTCCACATGCCTCCCATTTCTTATTTTTAGCGCTGTTTGCCACCATGAATGAGAAAAAGATTTTCAAACATAGAAGGTGTCTCCTGGATATCTAACAGCCATCTGTGGGGAGCTTCTCTTTCATTACGAGCCACTGGGAGAAGCCGCCCTCTGAGCTCCCCACAAATCTCGCTCCATCGCTCAGCCCATTGGGTCCAGGTTCATCTTCCATATTGCTGCAGGCAACAGCGCTGCTCGCTGTGTCACTGGGACCCCCTTGTCTCTGGAAAGGGCTTTAACGGGCATTCTTGCTTGGGGTCTCTTGTGCAGCTGTGGGCTCACGTTGGTTGGGGCTGCAGTCTCATCTGAAGGTGCGGCTGGGAGGATCTCTTCCAAGGTGGCTGCCCCACACGGCTGGCAAGTTGGTGCTATTGGCCACAGAGCTCAGTGTCTCTCCAAGTGGCCTCTCCACAGGGCTGCCTGAGTGTCACACTGATGATGGACTTCCCCTCAGAGTGAGCGACCCAAGAGACCAAGACAAAGCTGCAACACCTTTTACAGCTCAGCCTCAGAAGTCACTCTGCCAGCCCCACCACGTTCCACCGGTCACTTGAACCAGCCCTGATCCAAGGTGGGAAGATAAGGAATACCAAGAGGCACAGATCAGAGGGGTCATCCTGGAGGCTGGCCACCACAGTGGTGTCCTAGAGACAGGTCTAAACGAAAGAGGTTCAGAGAAAAGCAATGAAAAGGTCAAGGGACTCAGACTAACCAATCTGAAAATGACCAAATTAGACCAGGATGGTGACCAGTGTGAAATCATAGACCGTCAGCTGACGGTGAGCACACGGGAAGAGCCAAAGTCAAAATCTATGGGTTGTCTTAGCCCTACTGTTCCCTATCTGGGACTGGGACTGTCATGCAACTTCCTCATCAGCAAAGAGATGATGATGGTGTCTGACCTCCCTTCTACACCCATTTATCGGAAGGCCAAAGGAGTGAGAGAACGATGACGTGCCAAAGAGTTATGCTGTTATGATGAACCTACTTACTGTAATTAGAATGATGAGGCCCTTTAAAAAAATCACAGCTTTATTGTGATATAATTAAAATACTATCCATTTCACCAAAACGCACAATTCATTGGATTTTAGTCGACCGTCACCACCACAAAATATAAGGTCATTTTGATCCTTGAGAGGGTATTTTCAGACCAAGAAAAGAAATGCCAGTCAATGTGGCAGATGTTAACGGGGGGCTCCTCACCCCAGTCAATGTGGCGGAAGTTAATGGGGGCTCCTTACCCAGGAGGCATGAGGAGCCATGAAGTTCAGGTTGACAAAGGGCATCATGGAAGAGAGGTCTGGACACGTGCGGGCTGAGTCATCACGCAGGAAGACACGGAGAATCAGCCAGAAACCTTGAGGCTGGAGTGAAGGCTGACGGCCTGTCCTAATGGGACACAGTACCAGTCAGAACCTCCCTCCTGAATTCCAAGCACCCCTGTGTCCCTGGCCAACATTCCCTCCCATATTCTCTTGCTCCTACAGCAGGGAGCACGTTCCCTTTCAAGGCACGGTGTTTAGTGGTGAGGACCCCTGTGGCCGGTGACATAAATCTGGCCCTGCCCTCTGGCACAGACTGCCCAGCCCCTTGCGGCTCGGCCCCAGGACCTGTTCAGCCCTGCAGGATGGGGGAAAGCCTGGGTCAGTTTGGGGATTTAGCGCTGCCCTCTATCTGACCCTCCTGGGAGCCTTCCTTCTGTGCTTTGGGCTCCAGCCAGGCCATCCCACAGCTGACCCCGGGAGAAAGAAGCGGCTGGGGTCCTGCAGGCCAGAGCATCACCAGGCAGATAAGCAAATGGTGGTCGCAACTTCCAGGTGAGGGCTGGCTTGGCCCTGGGACTGGCCAGGTGCCTTGACAAAGGAAATGGGGCCTAAGTGGGCATGATTTTCCTTCCAATTAACCACATCTGGGGGAGAAGACAGGGTGCCGCTCCCACGCCAGAGAGACAAAGGGCGCGTGAACACGGGATCACCGAGGGCTCGGATTGGACTTGCTTCTCTCTGCCCCTTTCCTTGCCCCACAGCAAGTCCAACGGGTGGAGAGCTCTGCCAACCCAGGAGCAAGGGCATGAGGTGGGAGTGTCCTGTGGACTGAAGAGCGGGGGGCTCCCACGTGGCCCCAGAAAACAGAAGTCTCAGCCGCCCTTGGACACAGGCTGCACGGCCCTGGCGCCAAACCCCAGCTGTTCTGCGAAAACACTCTCTCCTCTCGCCTCCACGGGCTTCAGGCTGGAGGACTCCCACCCCCGCCCGCTGCCCCCGACCTCCAGTCGGGTGTCTAGAGGTCTGCAGCACATGCCCCAAGCCGCAGTTCAGAGGATCGCCGCGGACACAGAGGGCTTCTCAGCGTTTTGCTCTTATGAAGCACGCAGCGAACGCCAGCAGCTCTCAGGAGTCTGTTCAGAGAGCCTCAGTGGCAAAAACCCCTGCGTTCCGCCATCAGTCCAGATTTCCTGGTTGGCCGTGGCCGCTCCACCCGTCCACTGACGGGCTCAGGGCGGATGCCTCCTATAGGCCACAGAATCTTGGCACAGATCGCGTGAAGAGTTCTCTGCACCGAGGAAGTGAAAATGCAGTCGCTCGACGAGGGGAGGAAGCTGGCAACTGGCTGACCAGGGAAATTCAGCAGCAGAAAAACGTGTGTCCGCGGGTGTGAGTGGGTGTGTCTGCATGGACTCACACACACACACACACACACACACACACACAGTGAGGAGCAGCAATGCCCAATGCAAGGGTCGTGAGCGCCCACAGCACTCAGATCTTGGTTTCTAAATACCACCTTCCACTACAAGGGACCAGGACTCCTTGCAGAGATGGAAGATTCCACTCTGGCAGGGAAACAGCAGGTGGTCCTGCAGTACTCTGGCACACCAGGCGGGCGGGACACTGTCCAGGGCCAGGGGCCCAGGGGCTGTCACGGCGCTCGGGAGCCAGCTTGACGGAGCTCACTGAGAGTGACAGCACTTCATTAAAAAGCAACGTAGTTCATGAGTTCAAGCTCAGATAAATGAATAGACAGATACGGGGAAGTCTGAGGAAGCACGAAATGTTTACACGGTTTTAAAATACTTCTGTACAAAATACTTCTTATAGTGAAGAAGAAAAGAATACTTTGCAGCGGAGGGCCCTGGCAAACATCGGACTACATAGTTCATGTTCCCGTGGCCAGTAATGGACCTAATTGAACTTTTGCCCCCTCCCCCACAGCCCCCCCGCCCCCCACCCCCACCCCCGAGGGGCACAGCCTCAGCTGCTGCCGTTTGTGCCGCACGGAAGCTCATCTCCAGGAGACAACAGGGATCCGACAACACAGCCGAGCGCCACGGCCAAGAGGAGATTTGCACGGACTGAAGGGCATGCACTGGACGTGACAACCTGCAACAGGGCACAGTTGGACGGACGGACCCTCTGCTCTCTGGCCTGACTGGGACGGGGCTCACATGGACTATTATTAGGGTGCTGCTTTCCATCCGGAGGGCACGCTGAGCCTTGCGGGACAAGGTCCGAGATTGCAGGAGCCGCGCCCACGCCCCAGGGCGCTGGGCAGTGATCACGGGCAGCCCGCCCCCGAGGCCGCATTCCCGCCTGGCAGGCAGCTGCGCTCTGCGGGCGCTCCCTTGCCTTTGCGGGACCTGCCGCGCCGACCGCCTGATGGCCGTGCGTCCTCCTCCATCCCCCGGCCCAGAGTTACCCCTGGATGCGGGGCTGACCCGTCCACATCCTCAGCTCCGCCAGTCTGTCCCCGGCCTCTCCTGATCTGAGCTGAGCCCCCCACCTTCCACACGTGCTCTGCTACCCCGGGCCTCGGCCCAGAGGAGGGCCCAGTCTGCAGGACCGCCAGGCCGTCCCGGGGGGTGGGCCAGGGAGGAAGTCCCCAGGCCATGCGCCTGAGCAAGGAGCCAAGGGACAGGTGTGCCCCTTGCACCCTGAGCACCCACAGGAAGTCCATCCGGTGCCCACTCGTCCAGTGGACACTGCATGTGAACGTCAGGGTGAGACGCCCCTTGGGCCGAGGCATCCCTTCTCCCTCCTATCCATACAGCACCCCGCTGCTGCCCTGAGTCCAGACAAGGAAAGGAAGGGACCCCATGGGGGCATGAAGCCAGCCATGCTCTGAGGGACACCTGGCCTCGCTGGGGAAGTGGGGGCCTTTGGTGATTTCTTTTCCTCCGTCCGCCCCTCCTCCACCTCCCATCTCCAACCTCCCCGTCCCTCCTCCCTCCAAGTACCCACAGGTCCTGGATCCCGCGTCTACCCACCAGACGCCAATACCACTCCCTTCCCCCACTATAACCAAAAATGTCTTCGGATGTTGGCCATCGTCCCACGGGGGTCAGAAACCCCCCTGGCTGAGAACCACGGGGTCCTCCTATGACCCACCTTTGTCCCCTGTTGGCCTGCGAGGCCCTGGCCCTGCGGCTGAGTGGGAGGAGAGAGGGCTGAGGCAGGGCTGGGAGCACTCCGGCCGTCCCCTGGGCCTCCGGGGGCCTGGTCCGGCTGCACAGAGAGGCACGAGAGTAAACCAAACTTCACTAAGGACACAGAGATCCATCTGTGGGTCTGTGACAAACTCCAACAAACAGCAAACGCAGGCTTTCCTTGTCATCAGCAGCCCCGGGCCTGAAGCCAGCTACACCCGCAGCGCTGAGATCATTCTTGAACATCCACCAGTCGCACACGCGGCACGGGCTGGAGGGAGCCAGCGAGGAAGACGGAGCAGCTTAGCTGTGAAAAGTCGGGTCTGGCTCGGGGGACTCCTGGAGCTGCCCCAGGCCTGCCGGCCAGCGTGAGGCATCCCTCTTCCCGGGGCGGACGGAGAGCGCCTGGGATCCTCAGAGAGGCCTGGCCGACGACCAGGGGCCCCTGCGCCGTCACACGAGGAGGCCCGCGCAGGGAACGGGGCCAGCGGCCAGGGGCGAGACCCGAGGCTCACGTCCTCCTGAGGGCCTGGCTGGCCGGTGCACGGCTGGGCAGGACGTGGCCAAACAGAGCCACCTGAGGGACGTGCAGGCCGGATCGGGCCTGTGGGCAGGCCTCTGGGTCATTTCCCATGACAGGCAGGGCCAGAGGGTCCCAGGGACAGTGCACGGGAAGCGAGCCGAAGACCAGGCCCACTGCCCACATTCCAGTCCCACGGCTGCTGCCCTTCCCTCTGGGTCCCTCGGCCACCGGCTCCCGGAAGCCCGGGAAGGGCAGACCCAGGTTTTGTGGGACCGACCTCTTCGAGAAAAGCAACACCGACATCCCCGATCCCAGAGCGGGCACAGCGGTGGATGCGGAGTTCCTGCGTTGCGGGCCCTCCCCTCCGGCCCGGCCCAGGTGGCGCCCGGCACCCCCGCCGCGCCCGAGTCCAAGTGCTCGTGCGGCACGCCATCCGCTGTTGGCGGAAACCCTTGACCAAGGGGCGGAGTTCCCTTTTATTTCTAGAACGCCAACCATCTCTTTAACACGTTGAATGAAGTTCAAGAGCTGCTTCCGCTTCTGTTGAGATGCTCTGCTCTTCCTCCTGGAGTCTGTTCACGTGCTGAGTCCCGCTGGGCGGCAGCCTGGGGTTAACCCAGGCTGCGTTCCCGGGCGAGGCACCCCTCAGGGCCCCCACCCCCGTGAGGGGTCCGCGGGGCCTCCCCCCGTGCGCCGCGGGGCAGCAAAACCACAGCCAGCCCTTCAGCTGCCCCGCTGGACGCCCGCGAAGCCCCCGCACTTCCCACACGTGCTACTGCCCCCCGTGCCCGCCCACTGCCCCCCGCCGCAGGGACTGGGCGCTCCTCCTAACCGCAGCTCCCCTCCCCCAGGAGGCTGCACGCTACACACGCTTCGTAGGCTTTTACTGGGTAAGAAACTACAGCCTGACGGACCCCGATCCAAACTTGCTGCCCTCCCACACTCCTTCCGAGCACTCCCTTCGCGACGGGCTCATTCTGTTCTTCCTTCACGCGACTTCTCAGAGCGCTCACGTACCTGCACTTTCCCCGGAACCTCAGCTCTTCCGTCGGGCATCGCTCTCCCTTTGCCAAAAGGATGGTCTTTGAAACTCTTCTAGCCTGGGTCTCCGGTGGCAAACTTGTCTTTCGTGTGTTTTATTTAAAAATTGACCTTTTAAGAGTGACCCGGAAAAGCACCCAAGGGGGTCGTCCTCACGTGGCGGCGCGCTCACATCAAGGACCACAGCGAGGCCAGGCTCCCCCGCCACCACCGCCACTTCCTCCCCGGGGGGCCTGCCTGTCCCACGCCGCACTGGCTCCCGTGCCCCCCGCCGGCCTCGGCCTCCAGGCGTTCCTGCTGTGGTGCCCGGCTGGCGCGGGCTGCTGGACCGCAGGGGTGCGAGGCCCGGCACCGACTCCCGCCTTGCACACGTCACCTTGCACACACCGGAGCTCACAGCCGTCGATCCTGCGAGTCTTCTAGATCTTAGCGACTCCGAGGCGTCTCGTGATGGCTTGGATTTGACCAGTGAGACCGAGCACTTTTTCAGAGGTTTAGTGGCCACGTGTGGACTTCCTAGGTGTTTGTGTGCTCCCGTGACAAACACTCACTACTCATTAAATAATCCGGCAGCAAAGAGTGACGGGCACTTCTAAGCCTCGTTTCTAGAAACCATCACAATGGCTTCCCTCCTCCACCCGTTTGGTCCGTTTAGACATGGAGCTCCCTGTTCACTCTTGACAGGTGACAGGGAACCGCACGACCTTACGGACCCCGGGTCCGTGTCCTTTGTTGGCTGAAAAGATGGAAAACACCTCCCCCACCCTGCTCTTCTGGCCCTTCCCTACCAGCGCCTCTGGGGGAACCAGAGTCCTCTGCTGCCGGGCGTTTCCATTACACGCGGTACTTCCGTATCCAGTGGAGGAAACCTCTGGAGCTCCAGGGTCAGGAAGAGAGTGCCGTCGTTACCTCCCAGAAGTTTCCTGCTGTTCCTCGTACCTGCTGCCCCACCACTGGTTTATGTTGTGACTGGGGGTCCGCGACTGCCCCCCTGTGGGGACCCGGCTGGTCCGGACGCCGCCCGTGGACGACAGCGCCCTTCCTCTGGGCCGCGTGCCTGTGACGGCTCTGCGTCCAGGAGCCCCATCCCACACTCACAACAACGCCACGCCGCCCTCCAAAGCTGTTCCGTCTTTAAGATCGTCTGTGTTCTTGGCCCTTTGCATTTGCAAATACATTCTAGAACAAGCTTATCAGTTTACACAAAAATCCCTGCTTGGATTTCAGCTGGAATTGCGGCTGATCCCACCACTTAGGGACGAATGGATACCTTGAACTTTCCAACCACAGACATCCAAATACCTCCATTTCTCAGGTCTTCTTTAACAGTATTTTACAGTTTTCTGTCCTAGATATTTTTTGTTACTTTCCATATAATTTAAGTGTCTGAAACACTATAATAAATAAGTGACCATGGGACACCCGGGTGGCTCGGTCGGTTAAGCGTCTGCCTCGATTTCGGCTCAGGTCATGATCTCGCGGTTCGTGGGCCTGAGCCCCACCCCTTGGGATTCTACCTCTCTCTCCCTCTCTACCCCTTCAGCTCTTTCAAAATAAATAACCTTTAAAGTAAGAAATACAAATAAAGTGATCGTTATTGATTGTTCCCAGTCATTAGAATCAATTCTTGCACAGTGAGCATGTGGCCAGCACCTTGCTAACTTTGTTCACCGCTTTTGATACGTGGCCTGTGACTTTGGATTTCTTTCCATTTTCTTCACATATAATTTTATCTCTGCAAACGATGACAGTTTTGTCTCTGGATTTCCAAGCCTTACACCTTTCGATCTCTTTTCCTGGCCAGCTTTGCAGTGCAGGGCCCACAGCAGGGCCGGGCAGCCAGTCCTGTCTCAGCCCCAGCGCAGGGACAGAGCCTCCGACAGCTCACAAGTAAGCAGGATGTCTGTCTCAGATTTCTTCCTTGGTTAGATTAATAAAGTTCCTTTCTATTCCTGGTTTGCTAAAAACACTCTTCACTCTTCATCTTGAATAGGTATTTAATTGTACAAGTGATTTTTCTGCGTGTATCAAGATCATGTGTTCTCTCATTAATGTGGTAAACTACACGGGTTTGTTAAAATATACAAATCTGCATTCCTGAACCCCACCCAACCTGGCCATAATGTATCCCCATTCAATATCGCCCGGTCCAGCTTGTCCACACTGTTTAGGACTGTTGGGATTTTCAAGAGAAACACTGCTCGATGACCATCTTTCTCTTCCTCTTCCTCCCTCCGGTCCTTGTCAGGTTTGGGGTCAAGGTTATGCAGCCTCATAACACGAGATGGGACATGAGCCTCTTCTGTTCTGTGGAAGAGACTGCTGCTCTTTCTTAAACATCCGCAAACACTGACAGTGAGTCATGGCGCCTGGACTCATCCCCATGACACTTCAGGCTGCAGCTGCGAGTTCATGAAGGCGGGAGCTGCCACGAGCCGCATCAGCACAGGGGCTTCCGGCGCCATCCCCTCCGGAAACATGAGGCTGAACCACCACCCACGTGGGAGAACATGTCAGCGAGAGTGAAGGAGCCTGGGCGAGGGTCAGAGCGCCCAGGGAGGGCAGAGCTAAGAGGAGACCATTCGCATCACCCCCGGCACCGAGATGGACGCGCTCCCCGGGGGCCGGGGCATCCGCTGGGTGCCCGAATGCCCTGCAGACTCCAGTGCTGGCCCGCCGTGAACTCAGCGTCAGACGTGACCCCGCAGACGCCGGCACCAGGCTGGCCGCCCGAGGACCCTAGCGGCAAGCCCACCACAACCCGCCAGATGGCTCATGCCGCGTCCTGGACAGGCTGCCTGTGAAGGCTTGCCTGCTGGAGCCCACCTGTACAGATCGGAACGGACGCCCACTTCTTCAAACGTCCAGACGCCAACACAAGGCCACGGGATCACGATAATCAAGGAAACGTGACACCTCAAAAGGAAACCAATAAAACGACAATGACCCCAAAGAAAGGGAGATCCATGAAATGTCTGAAAAGAATTCAGAATAATCCTTTTAAAGAAATTCAGTAAACTACAAAAAAACACAAGTGAATGACATTAGGAGACAATGTGACAAAAAAATGAAAATGGAGTTCAGAAAAGAAATAGAAAACATTTTTTTTTAAAAACCAGAAACCCAGGGGCACCTGGGAGGCTCAGTCAGTTAAGGGTATGACCTCAGCTCAGGTCATGATCTCGCGGTTCGTGAGTTCGAGCCCCGCATCAGGCTCTGTGCTGACAGCTCTGAGCCTGGAACCTGCTTCGGATTCTGTGTCTCCCTCTCTCTCTGCCCCTCCCCAATCCGTGCTTGGTCTCACTCTCTCAAAAATAAATAAAAACATTATTTGAAAAATAATAATAAAAAAATAAATAAAACCAGAAACCCCAAGGTTGAAGAATACTGTGACTAAAAGACTCAGCAGAGATGGGATGCAGACGGATCCAGCAGAAGAGGTGGCAGTGAACCAGAAGGCGTGTCCCTTGAAGCATCCAGCAACGGGAACAAACAGGAAAGGGGATGAAGACGCCCGAAGAAACCCAACGTGAGCCACAGGGGAATGTCCAGAGATACAACGTGCATGCTGCTGGAGTCCCAGGAAAAGAGGGAAGAGAGCTCAGTTCCAGAAAGAAATACAAGTTCACGAAGCTCAAACCCCTCTCCCCTGCCACCCGCCTCCAGATTTCAACCCCAAGCCGCCTTCCCCAAGATACGTGGTAATATGACTCTCTAAAATCACAGGGAGAAGAGAGGTTTTTAAAAGCAGCAAGAGAAGAACAATTGCTTGCACACAGGGGGCCCACACAGGCTCTCTGCAGAAATGAAGGACGCCAGAAGCCAGCGGGCTGACGCACGCAAAACGCTGAAGGAAGAAAGCTGCCAACCAGGGCACCCAGCAGAGGTGTCCCTCAGAAACGAGGGAGATTAAGCTATTCCGGAGAAGACACGTGGGGGCAGGCATCGCCACAAGCCTGCCTTATGGGAAGTGCTGAGATGCAAGGACACTGACTAGTGACCCGAAAACAGACCTATGTACAGAAGACGCTGAGGCAGGTACGCGTAGGTTGATGTGTTCATCACTAACACTAGCATGAAAGTTAAAGGACATAAGTATTAAAAATAACTAGCTATGATAATTTGTCAATGAATACACGATATAAAAACATGTAAACTGTGACATCATAAATGTAAAAGGGTGGGTTTTTTCATGTGATTGAGGTTGTTATCAGCTTCAAAAAGACTATTTTTTAATTTTAAAATGTTTTTTTAACATTTTTATTCAGTTTTGAGAGACAGCGTGAGCAGGGGAGGGGCAGAAAGAGAGGAAGACACAGAATCCAAACTAGGCTGCAGGCTCTGAGCTGTCAGCACAGAGCCTGACACGGGGCTTGAACCCACGAACCATGAGATCATGACCTGAGCTGAAGTCAGCTGCTTAACTGACTGAGCCCCCCAGGTCCCCCTAAAAAGACTATTATAAAATGTTAAGTTAGCCTCCTGGTAACAGCAAAGCACAACCCCAGAATAGATACACAAAAGATGGAGGAAACGGCGTCAAAGCACAGCCCTGCAGAAAATCACTGCTCCTCAAAGGAAGACAGTAAGAGAGAAAGAAAGGAAGAAGGAAGCTACAAGACAGTGGAAACTATGAATGAAATGGCATTAGTGGTTCTTAGAATAATTACTTTAAGTATACATGGATTAAAGTATCCAATCAAAAAGGCAGAGACTAGATGAACGGATAAAAAACCAGGACTCAAGTGCATGTTGTCTAAAAAGAGACTTGCTTCAGCTTTAAGGACACACACAGTCTCAAAGTGAAGGGCAGAAAAGATATTCCATGCCAGTGGAAAATGAAAGACAGCAGGGGCATCCATCCTTATATTAAGACAAAACAAAACAAAACTTTAAGTCCCAAACTGTAACGAGACAAAGAGGGTAACTATATAATAATAACAGGGTTAATTCATTCCCCAATACACTAAAAGGATAAAGCAAGACATACACAGGGACATACAGTGGGTGGTGCTGTTTTTTTGGAAAGATAAACAAAATTGACAAACCTTTAGCTAGACTAAGAAGAAAGGAGAGAGACTCAAACAAAATTGGAAATGAAAGAGGAAACATTACTACTGACATCATGGAAATGCAAAAGATCCCGAGAGATTATCATGGGCGATTATTTGCCTACCAACTAGACAAGCTAGAAGAAACGGATACATTCCTAGAAACATACAACTTGCCACACTAAATCCTGAAGAAAGAAAATGTGAACAGACCAGTAACAAGGACATTAAACAGTCATCAAAACCTTCCCAACGCAGAGAAGCCCAAGCCAGATGGCTACGCTGATGAATTCTTCCAAACATTTAAAGAAGAATTAATGCCAATCCTCCTCAAGCTCTTCCAGAAAACTTGAGAGGACACTCCCAAACTCATTTTACAAGGCCAGCACTACCCTGATATCAAAGCCAGATGAAGACACAAGAGAAGAAAACTATAAGCTGATATCCTGATGACTGTATATGTGAAAATTCACAACAAAATAACTAGCAGACCATACACCATGATCAAGTGGGATTCATCCCTGGGATGTGGGGACGATTCAGCATAGACCAGTCAATAAGCACAACATACGTCGTTAATAAAACGGAGAATAAAATCTGTCTCATCGCCTCAACAGATACAGAAAAGGCATGTGGCAAATTACAATGTCCTTTCGTGATAAAAAACTCCCTCAACAAATAAGGTATGGAAGGAACATGCTTCAACCTAATGAAGGCTGTATATGACATGCCCGTAGCTAATATCACCACTAGTGGTAAAAGGCTGAAAGCTTATCCTCTAAGATCAGGAACAAGACAAAGATGCCCACTCTTTTTTCTTCCAGCTTTACTGAAAGAATAATTGATATACATCATTATACAAGTTTAACACATATAGCACGATGGCTTGATTTACATATATTGTGAAAGATTTATAATTGATTCAGCTGACATCCATCTTCTCATATAAATACAAAAAAAAAAAAAAAAATGGGGGAGGCGGATTTCAGAACTCTCAGGATTTACTCTCTTACCTGTCCCGTGCATCGAAAGGCAGTGGTAACTAAGTCATGTCGTTCATCACATCCCTAGCACTTATTTGCTTTATAATCGTTAAGTTTGTACTTTTGACTGTCTTCCTCTAGTTCCCCTCCCTTCTCCACCCCCATTTGGTAACCACAAGTCTGATCTCTTTTTCTATCAGCTTGGTCTTTTGTTTATTTTAGATTCCACAGACAAGTGATACCATACAATACTTGTCTTTCTCTTATTTTACTTAGCATAATTCCTTCAAGGTCCATCCATGATGTTGCAAGTGGTAGGTTTCTTTTTTTCTACAACAGGATAATTAATCTCCACTGTGTACATACACCACATCTTCTTTATCGTTCATCCATCCACGGACACTTAGGTTGTCTCCATGTCTTGATGACTGTAAATAATGCTATTAACGTGGGGGTGCAGGTATCTTTTTTGAGTTAGTGTTTTTGTTTCCCTTGGATATATTCCCATATATGGAATTGCTGAATCATACGCTGGTTCTGGTTTTCTAGTTGTTCTGGCCACGACTGCAGTACTATGTTGAATAAAAGTGGCAAGAATACTCAATGGAGAAAAGACCATCTCTTTCATAAGTGGTACTGGGGTAATTAGGTATTCACATGTGAAAGAATGAAACTGGACCCACGTTTTACACCACTCGCAAAAATTAACTTGAAATTGATTCAAGACTTAAATGTAAGACCTGAAACCATGAACTCCGAGAAGGAAACACAAGAATAAAGCTCCATAACAGGGGTCTCAGAAACGATTGGACAGGACACCGGCAGCACAGGTAACAAGATAAAAAATAAACAGTGGGACCACAGCCAACTAAAAAGCTTTCATACAGCAAAAGAAATCATCAACAAAGTGAAGAGACAAGCTATAGAATGGGAAAAAGAGATTTGCGAAGCAGGTATCTGATGAGGGGTTAGTATCCAAAATACATAAAGAATTCATACAATTCAATGGCAAAAACCGAATAACCCTATTAGAAAATGATATAGACACTCTGAATAGACACTCTTCCAAAGAAGATCTACGAAAGGCCAACAGGCACATGGGAAGATGCTCATGATCACGGGACAACAGGGAAATGCAAACCCAAACCACACCTGTCAGAATGGTCATCATCAAAAAGGTAAGAGACAACGCTGGTGAGTGTGTGGAGAAAAGGGAGCCCTTGTGCTCTGCGGATGGGATTGCGAACTGGTGCCGCCGCTACGGAAAGCAGTATGGGGGTTCCTCAAGAAATTAGAAAGGAAATTGTTGCAAGACCCAGGAGTCCAAGTTCTGGGAATATATCTGAAGGAAATACAAATTTTTTTCTAAAACAATTCCCAACTTTCCATGTACTCCGCAAGTTTTGATATGTCAATCTGTCATTTTTAATTGGTAATTAAAAAATACCTTCCCATTTCCATTTATTTGACCCATGGGTTATTTTAAAGTCACACTACTTAATCTGCAAACATTTGCACGCATACTCCTTTTCTCTCATTAATTTTTAACTTAATCCCACGCAGTAAGAGGTGCAGGCTTCCAGAATCCCAGTCCTCTGAGCTCTGCAGACCTTCTTTATGATCTGGAACGCGGGCAGACTGCGCGCCCTCCGCCTGCTGGACGCAGCGTTCTGCCGTCTGCTAGGCTGAGATTCTTCATCACGTTGTTCAGATACCCTCCACCTAACAATTCCTCTACTGCATTTCTTAAATGTTCGTCAAGGATATTAAACCTGACACCTTAACATTGTACAGTCTCTTGATCCTTTTTCTCCAGGGCAATAAAAAGGGGCTTTAAACCAATTTAGCTCCTTCCTGCCTGTCCCAACTTACAAGGCAACTTTTCCCAATATTTTATTGTGTTTGAAAATTTGAATGTGAGACGGTTTTAAGCACTGCACTTAGACATTATCTGTGTTTGTTATTCTATTTGCTCACCCCTCTTTCTTCATTTAAAACCTCTTCCTGGGTCTATACTCCTGCTCTTGAAGAAAATTCCTTGCAATTTCCTTTATAGGAGGGATCATCTGTAGGTACCACCCTTATTTTGTTTATAAAAGGTTTTCAAAACGTCATCCAACTCTTTAACAGCATTGAGTTATAACTGATACGGCAAAAATTTCACCCTTTTAAGTGTATATTTCAAGGACTTTTGGTGTACTTACAGAGTTGGGCCAACATCACCGTTGAATTCCAAAACCTCCTCGTCACCTCCCACAAAAGCCCGCCCCCACTAGCAGTCACTCCCCGCCTCTCCCTCCTGCGGCCCCTGCACCCAGTAATCTGCTTCTGCTTGCTGACTCCACAGACTGGCCTATTCGGAACATTTCACAGAAACAGGATCATGTTAACGTGTGGCCTACTGTGTCTGGCTTCTTTCCCTCAGGAGGATGTTTTTGAGGCTCCTCTGTGTTATAACCCATAGCCGACCTTCATTCCTTTTTATGGCCAAATAGTATTCATTTTGTGTGTGGCCAGATCATCTTGCTTTACTCATTCACCTGCTGACAGACATGTGGCCATTAGCAATAATGCCACAGTGACCATCCGTGGCCACATTTATGTAAGGACATAAGCTTTCAATTCTCTTGGGTGTACGTACACCGTATACCTACGTGGACATGCTGGGTCCGATGGCAACTGTCCCCAATATTCCTGAACAACATTCAGTTTTCGTGAACACTCCATTTCCTTCTCTCGGTGCCTTGCTGACTTCCAGTGGGCATTGAGAGGTGGCCCGTGCTGCTGCTGTGAGCCACCCCACTACGGCGAGGATGTCCCTTCTCTCTGGCTGCTTTGAGAGTGAGCTTTTGCCTTTAACGACGTGTGGGTGTCCATGCATGATCTTACTTTTACTTCTCCTGGGGATCTGCTCTGTGTCTGGAATCCTGTAAATGTCATCTTCCTTCTATTACCTCCGTCCGCGGTTCCAGACACGTGAATGGGATCTTCCTCCAGCCTTGTGGAGCCCGTCCTTTTTCCTGTTTCCATCTGCGGGAGGATGGCCTCTCCCAGTGACTGTCCTCACCCCATGGTGCTTGTCCCTGGAGGGCAGGTGGAGGCATGGGACGCAGAGGTGCCATCCCACTCTCGGGAGCTGCTCCCCTAGCCTGCCTTCACCCCTTAGCATGCGCTGGGCTGAACTGCCCGGCACAGCACCCTGCAACGGGGTGGCGTGGGAGATATCAATTGTTTGAGATGGCAACGTGGAGCATGTCTAAGTAGGTGAACACAACTTCCTGGTGGGAATCTCCCAGACTGCCAACGTAGCTGCCAGAAGGGAGCGGACCGAGCTCCAGACCACTGCCGGGGCCGTGTCATGCACACCACCTCTGGGACTTCTGTTTGGAACGATCTTCCTTCTTAAATATAGATGACTAGGCATGCTTCTTTGGATGGGACCTTCCCTACGGATCCGCAGAGCTGTAACTCTGCACAGCTGGGAAAGGCCTGCGTCATTCACGGGCATAGCCTGGTTGTGGGAGCCCCGTGGTGCTGAGACAGGCTCCCTGTCCCAAGGGCACCCGTGTTTGAGCCGGGGCACGTGCCACAGGGCAGCGCGCGGCACCTGGGGGAGCCATTGCCAGGCCCTATTACACGGGACCGGAAGAAATAGTCACAATCCTTCCTTTGAAAAGGACCCCACATCCAGTGTCAGCACCGTCGAAAGGGCCCTTCGGGTGACTTCCCAAGCACCCGCCAGGAATGAGGCCAGCCTCAGGGTGACACCCCTCTCTCAAGAGGAAAGGACACAAAGCTGCTGTGGTCATAAATACATTTTATTTCATTAGAAATGCATAATTAACAGTTCTGAGAGCATTTCCCCCTAGAAAAGTAGGTAAGCAATATTTCCATCAAAATCGTTAGTTGTCTTTTGCAAATACCTATGTTCGTTACACTGAACGGAGCACACGGCAAAAGGTTTCTGCTACTTCACTTTTTTTTTGCAGTTTTCGTTTTTGTTATAAACACCATAGCAAATTAAAAAAAGCTGTTTGAACAGAGAAAAATATCGTAGTTCTTGATTTTCCACACGTACGTGACGCGACCCGCACTGTGCCGCCTCACTCTTCCCGAGACCCCGACGGCGGGACAGAAAGTAAGGGTCTTCCAGCAGGGGCGGCGGCGGTCCCTGTCACCGGGTCTATGGACTGGGACGCTCTCCCCATGGGTGAGGCTTTCAGACGCACTTGAACAGAACACGTGCAGCCACCTCCGTGCAAAGCCATGGGACCGGGGCGGGGCGCGTGGAGAACAGGGTGGCCGGCGGCGGGAGGGTGGCCAGCCTGCCTACTGGATCTGGATGGCCCCGTGCTCCAGCTGCATCTCAGGCTGCAGGGGGGTCTGCAGGGTCTCCGCGGTCTGCAAAAGGGGAGAGAGGAGGGCTTTCTATAAGGCGCCCACCAGCGCAAGCCCGGCCGCTCACGGGTCATCAAACACCAACGGCTTTCGTGCACGGAATACACACGTACGACAGGGCTAGAAAGGGCCCAGAGTCCTAGGTTCACCTCTGCTCTGGGAGAGGACTGTCCCAGGGGCCATGGCCCCTCGTTCCAAGACCTTCTGTTTACCCAGGCCACCCACCGACCCTCCCTGCACATGCTCTGTGGCCCAGCGAAGTTCTGCGTGTCACTGGGGATGCCTTCGGAGCACTTAACCCGTCCTGTTCACCGAGAATTTCGGTCACCATTTTGCCTTCTTACAAAAACTATTTCAATGTTCCAATAAAACACCTCAGGGGCAGTCACCTTTCTCTCCTTAAGGAGAGAAGTTCTAATCCATGCTCTACAGATATTTAAAGAATTTCAAATGTATAGTCACAGTTTTAAGATAAAGGGAAAAATACAACTTGGAATAAGCCACCGATCATGCATCTCAATCATCCAGAACAAGCCCCGAAACAGATTGACTAACTGGGGTTTTTCCAGGCTCTTCTAAGCTGTTGGCCAAAGGCAACATCACAAAGATCAGACCCTCAGAGGTGGGCTTCCAGCTACCCTGGCGGGAAACTTGGTTGTAGAGGTGAGGCATGAGGGTGTGAAGGAAGGAAGAGGCAGACAGCTGTGGATGGTGGCGGGCAGGAGCCCCTGGTGAGGGGCTGGCGCTGCAGCTCTTATTACTGACTAAGGCTGTAGGTTTGAAATCCAAACATCAAGTGACAGTGCACACGGTGAGTCCTCAAAGCAGGGAGGGGCCCCTGCAGTCGAAGGACTTGGCACGGGCATGAGCCGCACGGCCCGCGGGGCCCAGGACACAGGCCAGGCAGGAGCAGCCAGAGCATGACCCTGTGAGGCACAGCGGAGGCGACCACACATCTCTGGGACATTTCAGGGAAAGTGGACTCAGGCGTGTTGGCAGCTACAGGCAGAGGGAGCAGGGTGGCTAACGGGCTGGGCAGAGAGGCCCCTCTGGGACCGAGAGTCCCTCCCCACCCTTGCAAAACTATAAAGGCAGCTTTGGACTCATGCACACAGAAGGTGGAGCACAGATGAGGTGGGGACCTGCCTGGGACTTGGGGACACCCACATTCTGATGAGGACCCCTCCCTTCTCCGGTGTCCTCAAAATGCAGCACCAGACCCGTGTCTCAGGCAGGAAATACAGAGAAAGGGCTCCAAGCAGACGATTCAGAACGTTCCACATGTTTGAGGGAAGAGAAGGCAGTGGGCAGCCCTGGGCACCCACACAGGTGAGAACTCGGGCACCTACCTGTGCAGGTGGTCCCAGGCCAGGGCTCGCCACAGGGCGCTCACTGCCCTTCCTTGTGGCTACTCCAAGGGGCCAGTGCCCTGGCTTCCTGCCCAAGAGAAGCCCATCCTCTCAGGAGCGAGGCGGCTCTTACAGCCCCAGGGGCTCCTGGGGGATTCTCATCTCTTCCAGGAGCGAATCTGGGTACGTGACTCTGTTCTGCTTGGCACACTGAGAGAAAATCCTACAAGAGTGGAGCCCTTTCCTTCGGCAGATGTGGCCCTGTCTGTGGCGGGGCCACGGGAGAGCCAGCCCCTGAGGATGAGACAGGAAGAGCAGGCCCCAGGGACATGCATGGTGGGCCGGGCCTGGGGCCACCCTGCTGCTGCATAACCTGACTATTCAAGTCCGGGCCAGGTGGGGGTCCTCTGCAGGGAAAACACCCAGTGGGTGCAAACCTCATTCTATGGCCTGTTTCTATACATACTCACTAAGTGGGTCCCAAGACCAGCCAGGCAGGAATGGAGACAAAGAACACAGACAGGAAGCCAAGGTGGCAAAGAGCTAAAAGGCACGCAGCCTTCCTCAACTGTGAAATGTGTCAAATGACCGCCAACTCAGCTCACTGAGACAGCCCAGGACTGCATCCGCGTCTGGAGCACACGCTGGGGGACCCCTCCACAACTGCTGGGCAGCAGGAAAGAGGATCCCCTTTGTGCAATGACCCCATTTGTGACCACACAGGGCATCACACGAGCCACCCAGCGTGGGACGAGGCGGGCCTGCAGGGGCTCTCTCTTCCAGGACAAGCTAATGCTCAAACCACCGAAATGAGCTGGCCAGAGAGAATTCCAGCTCATCCCCCCAATACTGTGGGCTCCTGGTCACACCCAACCCTTCTCGGTTGATCTCCAGGGTGGGGTGGGCCTCTGTGGTCACCGCTGCACAAAAGCCACACGTAGGAGTGGCCTGGCAGGCGGGGGGGACAGAGAGGAGAGGCAGCGCCCTCTCCAGGAAACACGTTTGCCAGCTGGGGCCTCGCTGTGAATCAGGAGATCAAGAACTGAAGTCCTCAAGGAACTGCCAAGTTCACCGCCGGCTGCCCGGTCACGAGGTCACCCTGAGCACCCTCGCTGGCTCCCCTGAACCCCATTCCTCAGCAACCACGTCATGAGGCTGCAAGGAAAACAAAGGAGAATCTTCCTTCCTGCCGAGGGCGGAGCACACACACACACAGCACCAGCAAGGGGCCTGGGCGGAGTGCGGGAGAGGAGAGGGCCCCATGGAAATTTGGGGCCTCAGTTCTGAGCATCAGAGGCCCACGGCATTGAGACACACGTCGCTCCTCAGTGCCGGGATGCAGAGGGACAGGAGCGGGCCCAGAGGACGGCAGGGTGTGCGAGAAGGCAGGCAGGACCCAGCCGGCCACGCTCAGAGCAGACGGGAGTCCCTGCATCAGAGCGGATCTCGGCCTGGGCTCAGCCGGAAGGCCGCGAGGTTTGAGAACACCAGCCACCCACAGGCTGAGCTTTGTGCCAGCGAGTCCCGCGGCCTAGGGACCCGTCCTAGCTCACTCGCACAAGCAGGCGACCCATCAGATTGAAAGCATGCCGTCCCCTCAAGGGGGCCTCCAGCTGGCTCTTCGGCCTGGCATGGAGGGCCCGGGGTTGCCTTCCCAGACCCAGGAGATGTGAGGAGAGGCCACGGTGTTCACCCGGCCAAGGGCACGCACCGGGGGCGGCTCCACAACCATGTCAAACACCCAGGCAGCGGTCCCCTTCTCTGACATCTCGGGACATGTGCAGACCACTTCCTGTGCTTCTGGGCGAGCACAGAGACGACGGGGGGTGGGGGCGGGGGGGCCGGCGCTCGGCCGGTCAGACTGCGTGGAGGACGCACAAACTGAGCGAGGGGAACCCAGAGCCCCAGCGCCCGTGTGCTTCCCAGCACGGTCCTCGGCTGCCACGCGGAAGGCACCCAGGCGGGAGGCTGGAAACCAGGCCAGACGGGGCCCTGGGGACCGAGTGACGCCATCCTGCATTTCCGCCGCCGAGGAGAGGAGCCACTGGGGCGAGGGCCCACCACCTGCCCCTGGGAAAGGGTCAAGACCGAGGACTGGGGCAACAAGGGCAGAGCCTGTTGTCTGCAGGAGTCCTGACCTCTGGGTTGGGTAAACAGGGACCTCTCGCTCTGCTGCTCCCAGGAGCTGGCTCCGTGGGGTCCAAGGCCTCTGGGCTCACAGATGAACATTTCCCGGAGACACAGTATCTCCAGAGTTGGGTTTAACACCAGCACGTGGCCTGGGACCCACCTCTGCACCTTCACCGCCTTAGACACTTACAAAAAACACAGCCCCACAGCAGTGCCTGGGTCCACACCACGTGCCTTCCTGTGATAGTGTGCCTGGCTCATGGGAGGATACCAGCAAGAGAAACGCCCCAGCTCTGTTCAGAGCGGCAGAAGCCCCAGGACCTGTCCCTAGACAGGGTGTCCCCTTGCACGCGGGGCGGGACCCACCTGAGCTGCAGCGGTGTGGTCAGTCACCGGAGCCAGCTGGACGTACTGGACCTGGATGTCGCTGCCCTGGAGAGGTGAGCCGTCCACCCCCGTGGCAGCAGGGTCGGAAGAGGCCACGGCTATCAGCTGGGCCCCCTGCAGCACCTGGGGAGACAAAGCAGACCCCCATCAGCATGGACGCCACTCTGCCGTGACGGGAACCATGGGGGATGGCCTAGGACCACACTGTGGGGTCCACGTGTCTCGTGAATCACTCTGGAATAACATCGGATGGACAAGTGAACACGTATGTATGGCGTGAGTGTGAGAGCATGTAGAATGTGCCCGTTGTGACCAAGTTGTGTAACATGTGACCCCCTCAAACACCCACATACTGAACACAGTGAGCTCAGGGACAGGGCCGAGGGTACCCGAGAGGGGGGCAAGGAGACAGTGGGGTGTGGAACAGATGCAGGAGCGCTGGAGAGCTCGCAGAAATCACCGCGAGGTTCTTGGGAGGGGACACCCTGAAGACAGCCTGGAGGGGACAGAAGATGGCAGCAGGCCCTCGACGCGCACTCTCCGGGGGCCCCCAGCGTGTTCAAGAGCCAGGCACACGAAGAAGCCCTCGGGCAGCGGACGCCCGCAGTTACGAAGCAAAGCAGAAACGAGCTGAGGCGGGCCCCCGCGGCTACAGGTGGAGCGGACAGGAGCTCGGGTGAGGGGCTGCCATCAGGAGGGAGGTACAAGACACTGATGGCTGGAAGGGAGCCCCCGGGGGACAGGAGACCCCGAGTCCCTGGGACACCCCACCGTGGACCGTGCCTAGAGGAGAGGGCAGATGAGGCCCCTAGGGATGGGCTCTGCGTGACCCCACCACGCATGAGCACCCCCACACCCAGGCCCAATGCCCACTCAGCCCATCTGGTACTCCAACAGCTGGGCAGGTGGGCTGGCACCTCACTGCCCTGCGAGCCAGACGGGGAGCTAGGGGTGAGGGCATCCGTGGCTTTGCATTTACAAGGAAGCCACCATGCACTGTGGGGGTTTACACCTGGGGTTCTAGCCCACCCCCTTCAAATTATGTGTCCACGGGACCACGGATGCCTGTGGCGGTCCACACCAGGGCTGGAACGGTCATGCTTCCCCGCCAGCCCAACTGCCTCCCGCGGCAGTGCTCGGGGCTGAGGAAGAGGGTGACAGAACTCGGAGAGAGGAAGGGGCTGCCCTGCCCGGGAAAGGCGGGCTCGGATACAGTTTGGGGTTTTCAAACGGCGCCAAACTTCTATTTCTTCAACGACGCGTCCATCCCTGGAAACACACAGATGAGTTCAATTCTTAGAATAAAAGATGGCGCAAAGTTCTTGCTACTCTTCCTTGTGTGTCTTCAGAAACCGTGTGCAGACAGTTCCATATTCTAACACCAGCCAGCTGTGCCAGAAAGACGCACACCCCCAGGCCCTGCGGCTGTGTCCCGGCCGTGGCAAAGGCACTTTGCAGATAGGATAAAGGGGAGAACATCAAGACAGGGGGTGTCCTGTGGTATCAGGTGGGCTCCACGTCACACGTCACCTTTCCCAGCTGCGGAGGGGCAGAGATGCAGTGTGAGAAGAGCCTGCTGGCCGACTGCTGGCTTGGAGGATCGAGGACGGGCCACGAGCCAAGGATGCGGCAGGCCTGGAGGCCGGGGCAGACAGGAAATGATGGTCCCCCGGAGCCTGCGGGAGGAGCCGGCCCCGTGACGGCCTGCTGCAGCCCCGTGAGGCCCGCACTGGACCTGTGACCTCCAGACCGTGCGAGAATGAGCGTCTGGTGTGAGCCTGCAGGCGTGTGGTCGCTGGTTGCCACAGCCACAGGACATGCGCACAACACGCCTGCCTCTCCTCAGCTGCCTCCTTCCAAGGAGCTGGCCTCTCGCTCCCAAGGGTTGACCCAACGACAACGGGTGCCCTTCCATCCTAAGCCATTTGGACCGAGTGTTCAAAACAAAGGTTTGAAAAAACTGGAGAAAACCAAAGTCTCCCGTATCATTCACGTTTCCTCTTCCCCAGGACTTCCCTCCACCAGATTGCTCACAGTCGGCAAGCAGACCAGTCCTGCTGAGGTCTGCACCGCCCCCCACCCCCACGTGGCAGGGACGGTCCCCCCGCGACCCTGGGGAGGGGGGTAGCCTCTCATCTAACTGGCAGAGTCACTGGGAACAGCTGTGTGGCTCAGGGGAGGGCTTGCACAGGGCCAGCAGCTCGGCCTCACGACAGCTGGGAAAAGACCAGAACAGGGAAAAGACGAAAAGTACTTGGTGGTAAGTCCTCAAAGCTGCACAGATGTTTATGTGTCTTTCATGGGGGGACAAGGCGGAAGGAGGGGCTGGGACCGCGGGACGACGGCGGGACGACGGGACGGCAGACCGGAGCCTCGAAGCCGCCCCACCTAGCACGGTTTTGCTGCATCCTGGACTGACCTTAAAAACCATGCAACGTTTTAAAACACGGGAGCTAAAGCGTTAGGAAACCAAGTCGTGGCTCTGTCACTGCTGCGCGATATAAAAGATTCCTCAATATGCTGGTTTAGGGTCAAATGATCAACTATGTTTTAATGAAACCCGCGCAGTCGTGGGGCTGTTTCCAGAGGAGGCTCTGTCTCACTCTGGCTTTGGCTGTGAGCCACCAACCCTATGATGGAGGGCACTTTACGGTTTCCTGAGGAAGAATTGTTTCCTGTCGGCACTGCCAATGAGGTGACTTGTCACATGAGCCACACAGGTGATTAAATTCCAAGAATGGGACCGTGAGGAACCTCAGCATCTAACATGCTGCATTATGATAACCAAGGAGGCACGTCACCAGCCTGGCTGGTGATGAAATGAAATGAAATGAAAACAGAGAAAAAAGTTTCCACCTGAGATTTCATTCCAAACACCACACCTCCTAGGTGTGTCCACACTGGTTTGGTTTTGACAGCTGAGCCGGGAATGAGTCCAAGTCAACGTGCACAGGACTGGCGGGAAAGGCCTTCCAGCCACTTGGCGCCCCTGCCCTGCCTCACCCGCGGGAACCTCAAAGCGAAGGGCTGGGGATGTGGCCAGAAGGGGGCGCCATATTGCCCTGGGAGAAAGGGAGGCGGCGGGAGTCCTGCAGGGAGACAGCTTATGGGATGCTCAGGGGCAGCACCAGGAGCCAGGCAACTGCGGAGAAAGCTGTGCTGAGACCCGGATCACAGAGCGCCTTCCAGGCCTGCTTCGCGCACGCTGACTTCTCGCAGCCCCGAGGAAAGCACCGTGGGGACCCGGGCCACCACCGGGCCACCACCCTGGCTCAGTCCTGCTCACAGGCTTCATTCTGCAGCTACGCTCAGCCCCTCGAGGGGCACGTCCCCCACCACGGGCTGAACCCCGGCCGGGACTCCAGCATCAGGGGAGAGCTGTCGCCGCACGCGAGCAATCTGGGACACTTTTCTCCTCCAGCTTCAGAGAAGCTCTCTTAAGGGGAGACGAAGGGAGAAAAAACCCAGGAAGGAGGGAGCAGGGGACTGCCCTGCCTGCGGGCAGCTGCTCCCAGGCCCGGCCGGCCGGACTCCCAGGGCTCCATCGTCACAGCACAGCCGGTAGGCGGACGCGAGGACGTCGTCTCACCTGGGGCCACAGGACGACATCGACGAGCCAGCTGAGGAGGAGCCCGGGCCGCGCGGCAGAGTCCGTTCTCGCCCTGAAGGGAGGACGGAGGGACAGGAGGTCCAGAAGGTCAGACCGGGGGGGCCGAGTTACAGACCACCGGTTTCCCAGCCACCGTCGGGTTACTGAGAGCAGGTTCCGAAGAAGCTCCGCGAGCTCGTGCACAGGGCACATCACGGCCGCTGACCGGCGGGCGCCCCCTGCGGCGCGAGGAGGCAAGCCTGCTGACGCCTACCCTCGTGTCATACTGTCTCACCAGCAAAGCACGAGCCGCACTCAGCGGGCGGGGCGGGGTGCAGGACCCTCCTTTCTAGGCACGGTCAGCGCAGAGCAGGGTATGAGCGACCGGCGCAAGACAGCCCGGTCCCAGGGCACCCAGAGGGGCACAGAGACGGGCGGAGAGGGGAGGGCCGGCAGGTGTCGCCCCCAGGGCCTCAGGGAGGCTCTAGCCGGAGCCACTCGCAAGGGCGCCAGGAGGTGGCGGACCCGCTCTACTGCGCGCCCCGCGGCAGCTCTGGTCACGCTCCCAGGGTAACGCAGGTGAAACGGGTAAAGCCATAACAGCACCACAGCAACCCGTCACACGGGGCCGCGTCTGCCGGCCACACTTTGGGAGCAGCTCTGAGCCCCAGCAGCCTCCCGAGCGTGCGGCAGGCGGGGGCACAGTGTGTACACGTGGACGTGCTTTCAAACTGCTGAGGAATAAAGGCCACGTCCGTCAACTCTAAAACGCAGGGCAGCAAAAATGAGGTTCCATGCCACTGTCCCACGGGTCGCGGTGGCGCCCCCCCAACGAACCCACTGCAAGGGAATAGTCCATCCCTGCTGTGTTGGGGGGTGAGAGCCCAGCACCGCCGCCCGCCTCCTGCCCGGGAATGGGCGGGGGGTCTCCAATGGTGAGCTCCCAGCTCCTTCCCGCTCACCTGATGTTTGTGGCCCTTCCCAAACAGGCTCCGGGACGTAGAAAAATCGAACAGGAAGGCAGCGAGCTCCCAGGCCAGCAGCCAGAAGCATCACCTCCAGGCTTCCAGCGACCGCCAACCTGCGGCTGACCTGGGAACGTCCCCACCGCGGGGAGCGCAGGCGCCTTCGCAGCCTCACCGACAGGACTCTCCCCCGCACGGCTGTGAGGCAGGGCCAGTCGCTGTCAGACGAGGGGCCGCGAATGGTACAGGGGACATGTCTGAAGCGGCCTGCGCAGGGAATCCTGCATCCGAGAGCGCTGGGTCCTGGAGCGCACCCATCTGGTTTCCTTCTGTGCGGTGCCAACCGTGAGACTGTTTAATACCCACCTGAAATACGCAACAGCTACGCCCCTAAAATAAATGTAAGAAATCCAAGGCCTTTTCAGTCATGTTTAGATACAAAATTCTAAATCCAACCCAGAATGTGCTCAGATGAAACAAAACAAAACATAAGACCCACTTTCGACAGGTTAATTGAGCGTGTGTGGCCAGGAACAAAGACGAGGCCAGGAAATGCAAAGGAATCCTGGAACACAAGGTCGTTCGCTTGTTTCTGTCATGCGTTTTGGCATCCAACTGGTTAAGGAAGCAGAGGCAATGAGGGCAATCTTTTCAACTCTAAACGTTCATTCAAGAAGTAGCTTTCTCATGACAGAAAAACGAGGACTGAGCGCGAGGCCTGTCCGCCTGTCCCAGGGACGTCCCAAAGCACCACTGGCCCGGAGGTCCACCAGCCACAAACCTCTCTCATTCGTTTGCACAACAAACGCCAGAAACAAATGATCATTCTTAAGCCTTAAGCCCCCCCCCCCACGACGGGAATGCGCGTTTCCCGGCTCCACTCTGAGTGCTTTCATAAACCGCGTCGCCGTGAGCAGACGGTCAGCAGCGAGCACCAGCGGAAGGGAGTCACGGGCAGACGCGGAACCCGGCTCCTGTGGGGTCGCTCCTCGGACCTGCTGAGAGAGACTTCTCGGCAGCCTGAGGGCTGGAGGGCCCCGGGGGCCGGCCTCCCGACCCTGCTCACAAAAAGACGCCTGGCGGCGAGCGGCAGTACAAAGCACTTTCTGCCGTCAGCTCTGCAGCTCAATCCGGCATCGGAGCACAAACCTCGAATGCACTTTGGGGAGAAAGCAAAGCAAACCCTGGAGAACACGGTAGGGCCGAGACGGCTGTCTGGAGACACTTGCTACTCACCCCCATCGCTCCTGACAGCACAGCGTTCCTGGGCACAAATCTCAACCATGTGTCGTACGACCTCCTCGTACACTGCGGTGGGGGGGGCGGGGAGGGTAATAACTCAGCCAAAGTCAGATCCAAAGACCTCCAGGTCTCCCGTGTGTTCCAGGCCCCTAGCTTCTAGAAAGGGCGCGCGTGCACGGGGTGGACAGGGAGTGGGTGACACAGAACGGAAGACCGTTCCATGTGTCTAGTGCTGTATCAACTCAGTGCAGTGATAGTCACACCAACTCGGGAAGGGGAGGGGTGCCCGGGGGCACCCAACCTGCCAACCGACACACTCCACGACTGTGAGGAGCTGAAGCAGCAGCTATGGCCGTGCATGCTGCTTCTGCTCCCCGTCCCGTGACCCTGCTCCTGTGGCTCTGGTCACTTTGTTACTTTAGAAACGCACTGCACAGAACAAGGAAAATTCTCATTCTGCTCGCTGTGTGGTGAAAGAAAGAACTAGAAGGAGCGATGCCATCTTCCTACTGAGTTCACTTTCGTAGGAAGCGTTTAAAGCCTCTGTGCTTTATGGGACCTATGAATGCCGACTGACACCTGCCGGCTCCGGGGAAGCCAGAGGGGGCCAGGGAGGGCGTGGCCCTCAGGCTCTGGAGGGAAAGACCAGAACTGGGACAGGTGCCTCTCACGGGCACACCTGCATCCGTGCACAGATGCGAACGGTCCGTCATGTTGGAAACACACACCATCAATTGCCCACTAAAGCGCGTCTGCGTGTTCCTCACACCAGGCGCCGTGGCCTCAATCAGCACAGCATTTTTATTCTGAAAAGTGAGGTTCAGAAATGGATCTCTCTGCTGAGCAGGGTAATCGCACACCCAGCAGAGAACGTCTAGGGCGGGACCCCTTACCCGCCGTGGCCAGCACGGTACCTCTTCCCTTTCCAGGAGCAGGGCCAGAGGCAGCTCCATGCCCACAGCCCAGTCTCAAAGCACACCCTGACGTCAGGCATCAGGAGGCGCACACAAAACTGCCTCTACCACGTCCCTTCATGTTCCCCAAAGGACAGCCACACGGAGTCGGGGGGGCGGGGAGGGGGAGGCACAGGCCCCACTGCGCCAGAACCTCCCCCCACGCCGCCACCTCACAGCAGCCTGCTCCGAGGTATGGATCTCGGGCTCACCACACAGCGCTGGGGCACATGGATGCTGTGCGTACATCTGTGTCCCCCAAACGTCCACATCCTCACCTCCAGGACCTATAAATGTGGAACTAGGGACGCCTGGGCGGCTCAGTCGGTTAAGCGTCCGACTTCGGCTTGGGTCATGATCTCACGGTTCGTGGGATCGAGCTCCACATCTGACTCTGCACTGATAGTGGGGACCTTGCTTGGGATTCTTTCCTCCCCTCTCTCCAAATAAATAAACTTTAAAAAAATAAATAAATGTGGAACCAGTGTCTGGGAGGACGAGATTAAGCTCACGCGGGAGGAGGCCACATGGGAGGCAGGTGGGCCCGAATCTAAAAGTCCTCCTCCTCCTAGGAAGAGACACATTTGGACAAGACATGGGAAGAAAGGTACCACGGGACCCCCGAGAAGAGGGTGGAGGGATGCGGCCACAGCCCAGGATGTCTGGACCCCCAGGAGCAGGCAAGACGCCCCCCCAAAGCCTCCAGAAGGAACGCAGCTCCGAGAACCTGGATTGTGGACTTGAGGCCTCCCGACTGTGAGAGAACACATTTCTGTTGTTTGAACCACGCAGTGGGGGTCACTGATTTTGGGGTGATAGCTCAGGAACAGAATTCCGACCTTTGGACCCTCAACTGGATCACAGTAACCCCACGCCCAGGGCCACCTGGTCAGCGCTCTAGCTGACAAAGTTCAGGCCTTGTCCTTCCAGAGAACATGCTGATGGCTCCTCTCTTCTACCTGCCTCTGGCCAGGTGCTCGCATGCAGGTCCTCCAGGTGGCTCTAAGGGCCACCTCCTCCCCAGCCCTTCACAGAGCCAACCCCCAGGCTTCTCCCCAGTGGCGGGGCGGGGGGCCCCCTGAGCACGCTGACAGGTACAGGGGTCAGCACACAGGAGGTGCTGCTGGCCGAGGCACACAGGGAAGAACACGGCAGGGCCAAGCTGCCGACAAGGTCAGATGGACGCTGGCAAGAATCTGAGGCTGCTCACGTTGCTTAAATACAATCGTGAGAAATCTGGCAAAATTCAGACAAAACAAGTGACGGTCTCTTAAGAAGTCAAATTCCTATTTTCCATCAAGAACTGGCCCCTTCTGGACCTATTTCTCATCACTGCGTTAACCCCTCCCCACACGCTGACAGCATGCTCCTCCCCGAATGAGCACAGGGCAAGCAGTGACTGGACCCTACTCCGCCCTGGGCCTGAGCCCTCCCCCAGGACATCGGGGACAGTGCTTGAGAACACCACGGTGAGGAAGTGAGATACGGAGGATTATTGTCTCCTCACAAGTGAGCATCTGAGGACAAGGAGCCACAAACCCCCGAGATCCGTCACAATGTCCCAATCCTCTCCGGGAAAAGACCCGGTGCTCTGGGATGAATGTGTCTCCCCCGCCCCCACCCCAAACCCGTGTTGAAGCCATAGCTTCTCGTGTGACGGTGTCTGGAGATCAGATCAGGAGGGTGAAACCTGATTAGTGGCCTTCTAGGAGGGGGAGACACAGGGCCTGCGTGCGTGTGCACCAAGGACGGCGGTGCGGCCCTCAGGCAGAGGGTCCTGATGTCAGACCAACAACCTCCAGGCCTGTGAGAAATGAGGGTCTGTGGAAGTAGTGACAGCCGCCCACACACAGACAGAGGCAGACAGTGGACAGACCTCCCCTTCCTCCCAGGGACGTGAGAAAGATGTCCTCAGGAGATGGAATTTCCAGAACTGTCCAATCACCAAAAGGCCAGCGGTGAGAGGGCAGTCAAGGCATTGTGGGTACGTTCAGAGACGTCTGTGGAAGAAAACACCCACCAATGGACCCACAGGCACCTCTGATACATCAGCCTTGGGTTTGAGACCCACTGGGGCTAATTTTCTGGGACTTTTAAATGGAAGGGACATCGGAGACACATCGGAGACACACACTGTGCTCTCTTCGATGGTTCTCAAAGACCACGCCTACACACATCTCCACTTCAGTTTAGGAAAAACCCCTCCAGCAAGCCCCTGAATCCCACCTCCAGGAAGCTGGTGTCTCTCTGAGCACACTGACCAGGGACTTCACAGGGCATCTGTCTCGGCCCTCTGATGTGCGAGACCTTGTTGCTAACCTCCAGGGCTCAGAAAGTGGACAGTGAAAGACAGGCCAGAGCACTGGCCTTTCCAACGTGGCCCAGGGTCTGCAGGGTTGACCTTGAACAACGTAGCAGACACAAGACCTGCATCCTGGCCTCCCCCGCACCCTCACACGGGAGCACGATCATCTGCACGGCTCAGGCACGGACTGTCCATGCTGACAAAGAATGGCCTGGCTGAATGGGACACTTGAGGTGAGACTACCGGACACCAGGCATCAGACGCAGTGTAAGCGTGTAACTTCAGGTGTGGAAAATTTCTCCCCACTTTCTCCAAGTCAAATACCACCCAAACAGCGACTTCACACTTGGCCAGTGGTGGGCTGCCTCTGGGGAGGGGCATGCGGACGCGCAGGGGGAGCGAGTTCCCGTTTTACTGTACAACGTGCTCCTCTGCTGCGCACGGCGTGGGCTGTGTTCACATCACCGCCGTGCGCTGGAGACGGGAAACCAGCACAGATAACCGGATGGCAGGGAGGGGAAACCTCCTCCTGAATGGGGAGTCCATGCAGCTGAAGCTGGGCCCAGGCTGAGGGCCGGGGCAGGTCAGCAGAGGGAAGACATGGGGCTTGGGCTCCCTCCCCTGCACCCTGCATGGGCCAAACCCACGTGGAGCCACAGGAGAGCAGCCGATAACCAGGGACGCCTACGTCCCCCTTGGCCCCAATGTATCCTCTCCTGAGGACGTTCTGCGTGCTGCCCGTAGCTATCAGGGTCACACATGTGACATTCTGGCCATCTCAAGAGCCCGTCAGTCATCATTCCCCCTAAAGGTGAGCAGGACCATGAGAGCCACTGAGTTTGCGCAGGAGCAGCAGGACCGGCCAGGGTCCTGGGGCCTCAGCCGAGTCCGCAGCGCTGGGCATTTGGACAGACGTCACCTTGTTTGTTACCATTAGCTGCACTCTGCCCGGGAGGAAACGGAGCCTCCGAGGCTAACTTCTGGCCAAGGTCCACAGGCCAGTAAAAATACAAGCCAACAGAAGCAACTTTGAGCACAGTTGTGCCAATGCCCGCCTGGCCACCTCACACCACGTGGCCAGAGCCAATCACGTGGGTGTGACTGACACGGTCAGAAAACAGTGAAGAGGACGTGGGCCTGGGACCCTCAAAGCCTCAGTGGACTCTGAAACGCCAAGGAGGACCGTTTAGCTAAATCCCTGCTATCTCAGCCTTAGTTGTGAGGAGGAAACAGCCACAGGGCGTTTGGCGAAACACCTCTGCTCCCTGACCATTTCTCCATTGGGTGCTGACAGAGCGTCACCCCAAACGTAGAGAATTCTCTCAGAAGGACTCACCCGCTGGTTACACCACAAAGGTCTTTCAAGGAGCCAAGGTTTCCCCTCCCCCCTCAGCGAACCGCTCACTAACCGGGCCCCTCTCACAACCTGGTCAAGACCCCTGCACCCCATGGGCCCACCCAGCGTCCAATGGCTGGCGACCTGCATCTGAGCGTGTGGCCCAGGAGCTCTGCGGGTCCCTCTGCTGGCGCCACTCGTGGGGAGTGGCTGCGTCTGTGGACAGGCCCCGGCAGCTACCACCAGAGCGTGGGCCCGCGCCGTCACTACTGCTCCCTTCCCGCAGGCTTCCGCCACAAACTCAGCTGTGCACGCGCAGCTCCACTCTTTCCAGCCAGAACGCCCACTCCGAGCTCAGGCCGACGTTCAACGGTGGGGGCAGGACCGTCCCCAACCCGAGTGCTGTGTGCACCTCATGACACAGAAACATCAGGGAGAAGCCGCTGGTGAGAACAAATGCATGAGCTCAGAGAAGCAGACGAAAAAGCAAAATTAAAAATCAGTCTGGGTCACTTTACAAGCTTTTTGTCTGTTTTACTTTGGGAGTCAACACGAAGTAACGGCCTGAAGCTTAAAAGTAAGGGACGTCTTTGTTCACACAAGAAAATAATTCCTCGATTATTTTTCCATCCCCTTAATGTATGTGGTGCACAGAGCAGCTCTCAGTGCAGCGGGCTCATCTCCCTCCGCCTCCCTCTCGCACGCGCACACGCGCACGCGCACACCTGACGGTCTCAGATGCCGTGCTTGCTCTCCTACCCAAACCCAGTGGCGTGTCCCCTACTGCATCCGTGATCCGCACACAAGTGCTCAGAGGAGAGCAGAGAGAGAAGGTGGTGTGTGTACCTCACCAAGCACTTCCAGGTGCTCCCCCATCACCTGTGGGAGGGGGACCAGGAGCCTTTCTGGCTGCTGGTTTGGTGGCGTGTCACTGGGTCGGAAGCTGGCCTCTGCTCTTGGGCTGCGTCAAGGGCTAACACGGCACCTGCACCGGCCTTACTACCGCCTGTGGCAGATGTCTACACCTAAACCCTTACGGAGTCCAGAACGAAGCTTCCTGCACACGCAGACGTGGCCTGCGTGGTCCCGTGTGCCCGGCCCCTCCGGCAGCGGGACAACTGCACATCACAGATTCCTGATGAAGGAGAAAAGGACCCGCATTCTCACTGTCCCTCAGGCCCCCAAGATGAGCGAGTGAGTTAAACAACGTAGGATCTGTTAAGTCATTCAACTCACCATTAAAGCAGCAGGTTTAATTCGTTAACCAGGCACCCTGGTCAGAAGGGACCTAGGATTTCTAGATCAAAGATTCCACACGAACACACAATGGATTTAATACTCAGTGGTTCTCTCTCAAAGTGGGTTAAAAAAAAAAAAAAGTGGAACGTTCTACTGTGCTTGAAAACTTTCTCTTCTGTAGTAATTTCGTCATGTGACGGTTCAAGGGCTCAGTGTGACATCAGCTGGGCCTCTTGACTCTCATCCATCAAGACTCAGCTCATGGCACGCCTCTCACTGCCACCATGGCTGGCGGTGGGGTCTCGATGGCCCTGCTTCCTCCCCGCTCAGCATCCCACAGGATGACCACGTGTTCCGGAGGTCTCAAGACCCTGAAGACCAACAGCACCCCGATGGCAGCCCTCCCGGCCCGACTTCCCTAGTACGTTCTCCACTGACTAGGCTCTCCCTTTCCCCAGGGAAGGTGGGGGCTTGGGTTTCATGCAAGGGGGCCACTCAGAGCACCTGAGTTTGCATGAGGCAAGTGCCAGGTTTGGTCAGAAGAGGAATGAAACGTCCTAATGGGTGTCCCTCTTTCATTCCCAACCTCTTTGACGAGGAAGAAAGGAAACTTCTGTCTAATGACAGGGGTATCAATGGCCATCCTGCTTTCAGAGTCTCACCTTCCACCCACCTCACTCTACTAGCAGAAATTCAGAAATTCTGTTCCTGGGGCTGCGGGGGTGACTTGGCTTCCTCTCAGCAGACATCACCTACTGGGATGGCTCCTGGAATAGGATTCTTGGGCCTAAAGAACCCTTTACATGCTCCCTAGCTGCTCTGTGCCATTAGCCCATTGCCGGGTTCACTGGCACTGGCTGTGGGCTCTGGCTGCCCACCTAGTCATGTGGACGTGCCCACCCATGACACAGCAGGCCCGCTAGTGAGAAAGAGACACATTAAAAAGATCATGGCAGAAAAGCCCAGAGAAATCACCACACCTCCCTTATGCACAAAAATTTCTACAGGGTGGATCCCACCAAGGAGAATTTTGCAATTACTCAGAGGCACAATTTTTCAGCTTACTGAGCTGTAAGCTTTAAATAAGTAAACTTCTGGGGCACCTGGATGGCTCAGTCGGCTAAGTGTCCAACTTTGGCTCAGGTCATGATCTCGCCATCCATGGGTTCGAGTCCCGCATCGGGTTCTGTGCTGGCAGCTCAGAGCCTGGAGCCTGTTTCAGATTCTGTGTCTCCTTCTCTCTCTCTGCCCCTCCCCCCGCCGTGCTCTGTCTCTGTCTCAAAAATAAATAAACAAAAAAATAAAATAAAATAAAATAAAATAAAATAAAAAAGTAAACTTCTATACACTTTCAGGCTATTACTCAAGATTACAATAATCAGTGAATACACGTTCCATTTCTAAATAGCTTAAAAATGTTTGGAAATGCCTTCCATTGTGCATCTTACATCTCCATGCTCCATCTTACACCTTAACTAAAAGGTGACTTGGAATAATTATTACTAAATTCATTCATCAATAAGTAATCGTTAAGAACGGATAACAGGGGCGCCTGGGTGGCTCAGTCGGTTAAGCGTCCGACTTGGCCTCAGGTCATGATCTCACAGTGTATGAGTTCGAGCTGCATGTCAGGCTCTGTGCTGACAGCTCAAGGCCTGGAGCCTGTGTTGGATTCTGTGTCTCCCTCTCTCTCTCTGCCCTCCCCTGCTCATTCTCTGTCTCTCTCTCTGGAAATAAACGTTAAAAATTTTTTTTGAAAAAGAATGGAAAAAGGAATAATGTACTGTACTATAAAGCCACGTTTAAATAATCACCTCATCCAACCTCTTGGGAAACAGGGTAATATCCTTCCCACCCAAACCACTGCCTGGCAGGAGACTGCCCTGTCTGTGACAATCACAGGACACACGAAGGGCCTAAAGCAACAGCCTGCATCACTGACGCGTCATCATCAAGTCTGAAAACGACTGTCCGTGCTGCTCACAAGAGACCAAGACCCTCTTGGGTGAGTTCTTGGCTGTTCTGCGCCCACTTGTAGCCAGTCCGTTTTTGCTTCATATGACAAGACTGTGCTGGGGACGAAAAGGACTCCTGCAGACCTGGAGCCAGCAGCAGGAACGCCGTGGCCCCAGCCTGCTGCCCCGCCCAGGCCAGCCACCTCACACAGGGTGACAGACCCAGAGGCTTGTGCGTAGCTGGGGCTGGCCAGCCGGCCAGGCTTCCTCAACCAGGCGACTGGAGAGGCACACTTGTTTCTGTGACTTTTCTAGGATGTTTTTGGAACTAATCAACACCAAACTCTTCGCTTCTGGCCTTTATGGCTTAAATCACATTTTCCACCATTTCTAGTTAGGGAAGGCTTTCCCATAAGGGATTCATCCCCTGAGCTACCTAGGTTCTCCCAGATTTCTGCTTGTGTTTGGCATGCAATGCAAAAAACATATTTTCTTGAACGGAACATTTTTATTAGAAGTGAAGTAACAGAGTGTGCACTGTCTGTGAGGCGGAGACCGTTCTCCCTGGTGACCGCAGCCTCCCGGAAACACCACATTCCGTTACTGCTACAGACGAAAGCATCGCACGCACACCTACTGAGCACACCCCTGCACACACACGTACTGCGCACACACACCTACTGCACACCCACACATCTACTGCGTACCCACCTTCTGCACACGCACCTGCATGCACACCTACTGTGTGCACACCTTTTACATACACCTACACACACACTAAATACAGTCTATACACACACACTCCTTCACACCCACTCGACAAAAAAAGTCCTGCACGTAAAATGTTGAATACCTCCAGTCTCTTCTCATCTTTTCTCCAGCTGGGTTTAGAAGGCCTCCATTCATGGAAAAACTTCTGAAAGCTACGGAAATTTACTTTTCAAGTACAAGGAATACACACGTCAACGAAGCCAAGAGAGGTTTACAGTGTGAAGCGCACCCAGCTGCCGCCAGCTGGATGCTGGTAAGGTCGCGTCACAGACACGTGGCGAGGGGCGCCTGGACTTGCTGCCACACTGCTTCCCTTGAGCGCAAAGAACTGGGTGCACAGTGCGTCCGTCATCACGGAGAACACAGAACCCTCCAGGGGCGCGAGGGGCCGGGCGCCAGCCAGCTTCTACACGTCTATCAACACGCTTTCATACACGTCTTAGAGCATTAACTACAACCATTAAAAAAAACAAAAGACCAATGTCCCAACACACACCTAGCTGACACGGTGTTAACCCGTTGTGTGACTCGCGGTCTAAGCAGCATGAACAAAGACCAAGACTTTACAGATTCCCCACGAGGCTGAAAATCTCCCACGTGCAGAGAAATAACTGACCCCAACCTGAATGTCTCAACAGGTAGGATACCGCCTAGCAACAGATTTTTGGGTCCAAAGGGAGTGTTCGCATCTTCCTGAATCCAGATCTGCTGGCTCCAGATCCTAAGCTGTGCGTGAGGCCTGCGTCAGGAAGCAACAGTGTGCGTCTTCACAGCTCTGCCCCGCGCCCAAGCACCCACCCAACGCACATGTAACCAGAAAAGGCCCTGTGCATTTGTCCCTTACTTTCCGTCTACATTTCCACAGCTCAGATCATCTCACCCCCAACAGAAGTTCGGAGAGCTGTCACTTCAGCAGGGCCAGAAAGGACAGAGATGGCACAGGAGAGGGCACAGATGAAAACACAGCTCAAGAAAATCAACAATCGCACACGAGCCCGTGGAGGTGAGGGGACAGGAGTCGCGTTGCCACGGTGCTGACTGTGGAGCTCGTGGGGTTCTGAGACCTGGGGCCAGGATGGAGCTTCAGGAGTCAAGAGAGCTGTCCCCTGCTCCCCTCCCACACAGTCCAGAAGAAGCCGGGGGCTCCGAGCCCCACGTGTGAGGCAGGTATTAACACCCATCTAGCTCCCGAGAGCACTCTCGTCCCCTCACCAGGAACGCGCAAGAGAGCTGCTGATGCAGGAGAAAGCACGTGTCCGGCTCCGGAAAGGGAGGCCGGAATCACTGCGGGCAGACGGCGCGCTCCTCATGCTGCTCTGGGTGGCAAGGCATGGCCGGCTTTCTAAAGGCAATCTGTATCCAATGGGGACCCAGCTATGTTATATTCAAGGTCAAGGTGACCACTAACTTCTGGTTCTGGGTTGTGTTTTGGTCTTTAATAATAACTTAGTATTAACTACAAGCAAACAGGCACCAGTGCCGTCTCAGGAATGGGTGCCTGTCACTGGGTGCGGAAGAACCTAGCAAGCAGAGAGGAGCCGCAGACACGGTGCTCCATGCGGAGTCTGAGGTCAGCAGCCACCAGCGGCCAGCTACCCACAAACTCGCTGCTTCTGGAGCGTTATTTCTAGTGACATGAATACGTGTTTAGGCCTTTGCTTTGTTTTCTTAAACTCCCAAAGAAACGAGATGATTAGAATTTTAAAAATATCTCAGAAACTATACAAATATGTATTTTTAAAATCTCTATTTTTTAGGGGCGCCTGGGTGGCTCAGTCAGTTCAGCGTCCGACTTCGGCTCAGGTCATGATCTTGCGGTTCGTGGGTTTGAGCCCCGTGTCAGGCTCTGTGCTGATAGCTCGGAGCCTAGAGCTGCTTCGGATTCTGTGTCTCCCAATCTCTCTGCCCCTTCTCTGCTCACACCGTCTCTCTCTCTCTCAAAAACATAAAAAAATTTTTTCATCTAAATATTTTTAATGCAGAAGAAAAACTTAAGACTGTTTTGACAGTTCCATAATTATTTCGCAACATATAATTACAAAACTGCACTCAACTTTTATCATCAGCTGAGCTGCCCCAACAAAGCACAGCGTTCATAAATCACAAACTTTCTCGATGTGGATTTATGCCACATGGGTGGGTTTCTGTCTGCCTGAGGTCATGACACTGGTGTTGACGGACTAACCCCCAACCCATCAGCCTACACAGGCAGGGTCAGTTCTGGGGGCAGCAGGATGTTGCATGAATCACCCGGTAAACGTCTCCATAGATCTATGCAGGTGCCCCCGCAGCCCATGCTTCCCACAGGCCTACTGTGCACGTGGGCAGGGCCCCGCCCTGTGTACAACATGGGCCCTACCTTTAAGGGGCACAGAGTTCAAGCCACACTGGGCGCAGACTGGATGCCAAGAGACGCCACGAACCCCATTGCAGGCAACCTCACATCTCATCCTTCCCGGCCCACGATCATGGCACAGATATTCCACACCACCCGTCAAGGAAAGCAGGGTCAACGGCCTCAGTTCGCAAACACCGGTTACATCCCCTTTCGGAACCCTGCCAGCATGCCGTAGGGCCCAGGGCCACAGGGGGAACCCTCGGGGGAGACAGCCTCGCTGAGCCACCAGCCAGGGGCCAGCCCAGCTCCAGCCCCGGGAGCGCGCCCTCCACAGGGAGCCCTCCTCAGACTCCAGGTGACCCCAGCGATGTTACTGGGGCAGAACCACCACCCACTAACCCCAGGGAAACCAGTCAGGAAGCTAATGACCAGCTGTGGTCATCGGTCCCAAGGTTTGAGGCTGTTTGTTGTACCGCCAGAGGTGACTGAAACCAGAGCGATGGTTCAACTCGCACGGGGAAGTCCTCCTGCCTATGCTTCTACTATCGTGTTTTCGGCACCTGCAACTAGCGTCCAATAGTTCAGAATACACACACACACACACACACACACACACACACACACACACACACAATTACCTAGACGTACGGATTTCCGCTTATTTGTACTTTCATACTATTGAATCACGACTCACTCCTGACTGGTTCTAATTCTGGCAGATTTAGACCGAGGCTCTCCTGTAACTGCCATGCCAATGCCAGTTAATGTCTGCAACTCGTAGGAACTGCACTTTCCTGTCCAGCCATCATCCCCACTTCCATGGCCAAGTGAGACGAACCATTTACTCTGTTCCACTGGCAACTTAAAATGCTCAAGCAATCGTCACCACGTGCACGTCTCAGAAGTGGCACCCTGCCTCTATTTAACTGTCTTTATCTCAGCTGACCTCGCCTTAAATACCCGAACAAACCCAAGAGATAAGATTTACATCCTTGTTAACGTAACCGAAATGCTTGGCTGGCAAAGGACCCCATTCTCTCCTCAAAAATGTTCTCAATTCGAGCAGGATTACATTATGCTCTAATTAAAACAACACATTTCCTATGCCTGATGTAATATAACCCCCAAGAAAACAATTATCTTCAGAGAAGCCAGAGGGGAAAATAAAGCATGCTCGTCTCAGCAACATACTGAGTCACAGGAGATGTCCGGTCTCGGTATGCAATCCTGTGGCGGGCAGCTCGATGCGACTGAGTGAGCGAGCAAGCGAGCGAGCTACCGATCTCAGGGCGCACTCACCTCCGCTGTGGCACCCGGGCCAGCCCGCCTCCTGCACTGACTCCGCACAACACCTGCGCCAGAGCAGGGCCCACCACGTGGCTTCAAAACCACCAGCTGTCCTGCCTGTCGCGAGCACGCCAACTTCCATACCTGACACTTTCAGACCACAGCTCGTTCTGTGCAAACAAATTCAACGCTAACAACGTTTTCAGAGCAACACCCTGTCTCTCTGGCCGCCCGTCCCCTGCACTGCTCAAAGCGAACCTCTCTGCACGGAGTCTGTACTTCACATCCAGTCCTACGGCTGCACTGCAATCTCTTAAACTGAATACAGTTTTTTAGTTGTTCTTCCCACTGATTAGAAAAAGCTGGAAAATTACTCTGAGTTGGCCCAGGCTTCAATCACATAAAATTGATCAGAACCAAAGCATGTACCTCTTGCCACCTAAACCCGGAGTATCCAAATATTCCCTACGAAGACCTGGCAACATTTTTATCCAATATTCACCATTGAGATTTAAAAGCTGTTGTAACAAATTCAAAGCCAACTGTGTCGCGTGTGATTTCTGAGGTGGGAGCGAGCCATGATTACATCAAGGCCCAGCCACAGTTACCGCCCCTCAGCCTCCCCCAGTGCCTGAAGGGTCAGCCCCCCTCAAGTCCCAGGGTTCTCTTCTGCCAGCATCTGGGGACACTACTAATTGGGGTCAAAGTTAGATAGTATCTTTAAAATTATTTAAATACAGTACACAGTCCCAGCCGTGTAAAGGAAGAGCAGAATCCACACTCAGCGCTTTAGTGTATTACCGTGAAGGGTAAGAAACACCAGCATTAAGTTCACCAAGCACCACTCGATCAGGACACTGGCGCCTGAAAGCTCTGAACTGAGCACAAGTCCTTTGTGGACGTAACACAGATCTGAGAGTGTTTTGTCTGGGCAGGTGGGGTCTGGGATGGGCTGGAACGTGCCCTCATTGCTCCCACTCGGGACCTCAGACCAGGAAGCCCCACGCGCTGGAGTCTTCCATCCAGGACTCGCTCAGGAAGAGCTGGGTTCTGAACTGTGAGGGCGTCTCGCTGGGGCCACGCTCAAACTCACAGCCACAGGGGGCTTATCGTGGGGCTCTAACGAGGGTTAGCAGGACAGAGGTGCACGCCACAGCTTCTTTCACCAGACTCCACGAATCACAGCCTTCCCTGCACGGAGCCAGGTCTACCTGTCCCACAGGTGAGGTGGCGTGAGTGCAGAGCAGGACACAGCACCCCAGGCTCTGGGTGTCCTCCCCAGCCCTCCTCTAAGAGGAACGTGACCTATTTTCCCCTCCTTGCTTGAAAAAGCTCTTCCAGCAAACTACAGGTGAATCAAGCATCTTCTTGAGCCCCCCTATTAAGCGTAGGGTCCCTGGAGTCCAAGGTTGAATAATGATCTGTTGTACTTCACGGAGACTGCTTATGGCAGGCCCCGCTTTTGAGGCTCACATTCAAATCTCAAAAGTGTGAAGTCCAAATCCACAAAGCACCTCGGGACATCTGCCTCAAAGTCAAGAAGCCAACCAGCACCCTTGGCCCATGCCACAGGCCCCTCTGTTTCCTGGAACGTCTGCGCGCGGGACTGTGGAAAGCGAACGTTTCTTCTCAAGAGGAGAAGTCCTGAGTCCAGAGCCAGCACGGCCTCAGTCCTCCCCGAACAACAGCCAGCATCACGAGGAGCAGAACCATCAGGCTGACACAGCACTGGACATAACGAGGCTCCTGGACGATGAAATGCAAACAGCCACGTGACGGAAGTCTAGAATGTACTGCCCATGCCAGGAAAAGTTACAGCGAAAGGACAGACACTGTGTTACAGAAACCAAGGCACAATTTCTTGGAATTTAAGATTTAAGAGTTACTCCTAAAACATTTTCAACCGCATCATTCTTAACTATTGCACAAAACCGGGCCAAATTCTAATCCTGTATTATTCATTTGAAAGTTGTTTTTTTGTTTTTGTTTTTTTTAGGGGCACCTGGGTGGCTCTTAAGCGGCCGACTTCAGCTCAGGTCATGATCCCGTGGTTCGTGGGTTCGAGCCCCGCGTCAGGCTCTGTGCTGACAGCTCAGAGCCTGGAGCTGCTTCGGATTCTGTGTCTCCCTCTCTCTCTGCCCCTCCCCTGCTCACACTCTGTCTCTCTGTCTCTCAAAATAAGTAAACATTAAAAAAAATTTTTTTAAATGTCTTGCCAAGGTTAAAATGTCTACACAACTTTACAAGCCCTTCCCGCGTATGAAGGGACAAGGCCGACAAAGTGGGAGTTCAACCCACGCTGGACCCCACGCCGTGGCCGCTGTGACCGGTGTCCACGCTCCGGGGCTATCTCATTAGTGCTTGCCGGGTTTAGCTTCCTGGTGCGGAGACAGAAGTGAGACTCGCTGACACTCATAAAAAGGCTGCCTTGACCAAGACGTTCGCTCCATGAGGGACAGCTGCTGACAGATGGGACTGAGTTCTCTCCACCACTCCCACTCCAGCTCCTCCATCGGCTCCAAACCCTCGGCGGCTCTGTGGTCTCTGCCTGGGAGTTTCAATCACACAAACACAGTGCCTCGTGCCATCTAACATTCCACTTGCCGAGAATCCCCTCAGACGGACCAAAACATGTCCGGCATTTCTTTAAACAATTTTTATTCATTTTTAAAAACTAAATTTCTAAGTTAAATGACTTTTCACTGATTAGGTTCAGCTGATCTCTTTTCTTTAAGAGGCTCGTTCCTGGCATTATTAACAAGAAATGGAGTATTTTCTACTTAACTGATGCTCTAAGTACACAGCAATGTCTCTCAAAATCTCTTTCTCTCACGTAGGCACACGATAAATCTAAAGGCTGTTCTCCACTAGAACCTACAGGAAGAACCGCTAAGGGCTGTAGTCCAGGGACAGCACAGGAGTATGCACACGTCTTCCATCAGACCCGGTGCCCCCCTCTGATGCCACGCCTGTCTGGTCGGGTTCTGAGGACCCACCCCAACAGGCTTGGGCAAATGAACCCACCGTCCCAAGGAGGTGGCTGTGGAGACAACAAGCCTCCCTCAGAGGCCACGCAGACGCTGAGCACGGGGCACGCCTTCTGCTCCTGGTGAGGCCCATAGCTGCCCAGCGGGTGCCGCTGTCCCCATCCTAGCACTGGGGCTGGGGGCCCGGCTACAACTCCCCCAGGGCGCCCCCCACCCGGCATCTTTCAAGCACTACCTCACTCTCACTCCAAAGCCGGTCCCTCCTCTGTGGCCAAGCTGAGTATCTTAGGAGACCACGCACAGCGGCGCACCGTGCAGGGAAGGCCAGTGGGGTGCTGCACCTCCAGCTGAGCCTCTCGCCTCGTGCGCTCTGCCTCTTCTCCTAGACCAGCACCACGGGGCTGACCAGGAGGGAGGGGGCGCCCCACAACCACCAGTTTTCCCTGACAAAGAGCAAGTGGGAGATTCAGGCACATTACATCCAAAAGGAGCTGCAGGACAGAGGCCCGTCGCTGGCAGAGGATGGCCAGAGCCCCACGGCTGCCCCCAGCGGGGCCTCCTAGCACAGATCAGCTGCACCTGCCCCTCCAGGACCGGGCTGCCCCTCTCCCAGGCCCTCCCCTGCTTCCTCCGCAGGAGGAGCTCGTCCACCCCACTGCAAACTGCCCTCCCTATGGCTCAACACACACGTGCATGTGACCTCGCTGTATGCCACCCCCCAGCCCCCGGTCACCTGGCACGTGACTGCAGCTGCACGCCCCTCCCCGGAAGTCCTCGGTCACCGTCAGGACACACCACCTGCGTGTGACCAGAAACAGGCAGCGAGGTGACCGCAGAGCCCAACTCCCGACTTCTTCCGGAAGATTTCATTTTAATATTCAAGTATCAAGAGTTCCCTATTTTCCTGATGTAGATTAAGCGGCTTCAGAAGTATGCTGAAGAAGAGTCTGGAATTAAGGTGTTCATAATCGTTTTTCCTAAGCTTGACTGTGACTTTAAAAAAAAAAGTATAAGCTTTCTATGCACTGCTTCATCTTCCTAATTATCTCCTGATTTATCAAAATATGAAAAGGAAAATGTGTTAATGTTCACAGTGTAAATGCCATGTAATTACAAATGTTCTAAAAATTACTTAATTACAACATCTTAAACTACAGGCTCTTAGGAAAAGAAAATGACATCATTAGTCATCTATTCTGGTCCTTTTCAAACTGTGGTCATGAAATCAAGTTAACGTGTCACATCACGACCAATGTTTAAATGAGATTTCTAAAACATAGAGAAACAGAACAAAGGACAGAATAAAAAGTATTCGAGCAATTAGCACGCAGTGAGGCTAATATTCTGTGAACCCGCTCCAACTGTGCGTGCGCGTGAGCAAGAGGGCGAAAGCCACGGTTTTAGGACACAGACGCAGGCCCACCGCGCCGAGCACAGACGCGTCACCCGGCAGGCAGGCTGGAATCTGCGCCACCCCGGAACCTGCCTGGTCACAGGCCGCAGTGAGCGAGGACAAGCCCGAGAAGCAAGGAGGACCTGGAGCTGAGGCCCAGCCGGTGGGCACAACCACTGCACCAAGGCCGCCGGAGTGGCGCTGGCCTGCCTGCAAAAGCACGTCTCTCTGTGTAAACGCTCCCGTGACCTGAGAAAGGCCATCATTTCTCTTTTAAAATGCATCCAAACATCACCTCCTCCAGCTCACTGCAAAGTGCAACCCTCTGGCTCTTAACATTGGAGAACTCTGTTTTCCCTTTTCAGAATCTTCCGGAAACCCACACGGACTCCAAACTCCTTCCATTATACCAGCCACTAACTCGGAAAACTGAAATCCCTTAAGCAAGGAATGACTTCACGTGCCTCACACTTTTATACGCGGATCGTCCACACATCCAGCTCGCACTCTGTGAATCACTATCGTGCAGGATTGACTCCAGCCTCCTCCTGAGAACCCCACGTGTCTCTGCTCCGGATCTGATCTACTGCACGAAGCCCACGCTCTCAAACATCCCGATTCCTTCCGTTATCACACAGGCAATACCACCCCTCCCCCCGTCCCGAGTTCGCAGCACCCCTGTGCCGCTTTATTCACGCGCGTTCCCACGGCAGGAAAGATCCTCCTGAAGAGCTCACTGAGTGACAAAGATGACGCAGCAGAAAGCAGTGTACGAAGTCACCTGCACCCCCACAGGTCCTGTGCTCAGACTGGGAACAACAGACATCAGCACAGAAGGAACTGGCCCAACCAAGTGCCTCTCTGAACAACAGAGAGCATCGGGAACAGGGCCACAGGCAGCTCTGGGGACTTTCTAGGGAGGCGACTAAGAAGCACGGAGGGCACCGGTGGGTTGGATGCCTGGGAAAGACGGGCTGTGCTCGCAGAGGGCAGGCCCGGGCGTGACGGCCAACTCCAGCGAGGCAGCACCGGGTCACTGCGCACAGGGAAACTCCCCAGCTTGGGGACTCCTTCCTGAGCTGACACCTGTGCCGTCGTCTCGTCCACGGAGGCTGGGCTCGGCGCTCACGGGGTGTTGGGACGTGCGGTCTACAATCACGCACCCCCACACAGTACTCACACGATATAAAAACCTGATTATTTCTCAAACACCCCAAGTGGAATTGTGCTCAGGAATAGAGGTGGAAACGAAGAGAATATCAAATAAAACATACTTTCCTTCCTCACGAATTATAAAGTTCAGCAACATTCTAAGTAGGATAAAATTTCACTCCCGGTATAAATATAAACCACTAAGTTGTCAGAACCAGAGATAAAGTGCGGATGGCGACCCGTCCTCTCGCACCCGGACGGGACATCTCGTGCCTGACCAGGAGAAGCACGCAGCGCGGCCTGCTGAGAGCCCGCTTGTACAGGCTGGCTGACGACCGTATCTGCAAGGCAGGGCTCCGAGCAGACACCTGGGGACGCTCAGGACGGCACTGCTCTGGCTTCCTTGCGCTTCAGGACTCTGATGGAAACCTCGTGTGCAGGTTTCAGGAGCAAACTGAAAACTGAGGAACTCTGATCTAAACAAGTGATTTCACTTAAGGTCTGCTGCACTTCTCCCAAGGCGTGCGGAGGATTCCAGATGAAACCCAGGGGGGTGTCACTGTCCTCCCACTTCTGATTCCAGGGACACACATCCTCATGCCCCATGCACAGCAGACACCAGGCCACTGCCACGAACAATGGGAACACACACAGGTGTTTTGCAAAGGGGAGAACACGGCTGGTTCTGAGAACAGCCAAGTACCATCTCGACATTAAATGAGCTCTATGTTAGTGGCTCATCAGTCATGTTTTAAAGAAAAGGCAGATTCTTCAGACTCTCTTTCATAATTATTCAAAGATTACAAATGTCTAATAGAAATTCTTCAAAGGGACATAAAAATATCCATCCTCAAATCCACCAGCAATTTTACTCCATCTAGAAAGCAACTCACGCCCTCAAACCCTCAGAGCTGGCACACTCTACTGTGTAAAGACAATTCGTGTCAGGTGCTCAATGACTGTTCCGTTACGCTTTTTGCCAGAGGTTTTTAAAAAGGTGGTGACTGGCGTTTGGCAGTAACATACACGAACAAAACCTACCTCGTTCTAACGTACAGCTGCTGCACAAACCTAGCCGTCAACAACGTTTGTGTAAATTAACAGTGATGAAGAGACGGTGGAGCTCCATCTACAAGGAGCTGCATAAAATCCCACAAAGAAACAAATGTAGCCAGAGCCCCACTGTCCACGTGTCCACATCCTTCAGGGTGTCTGTCCGTGGCCAGAGGGGTAAAGCCGGCATTTTCCCCAAAGTTAACGCCACCCTCTTGCCCCGCGCCTGGCCCCATGGCAACACAGGGTCTGGTGATGCACACAGCGAGCGGGCAGTGGTGAGAGCAGGTGCGCACTTACCTGCCCATCCTGTCCCACGTGGTGTATCTGGAGGTTGCCCTGCAGAATGGGTGGAAAAAGGAGAAATCAAGGACCAGAGCAACGTCAGGCCATGATGAGACGGGGCAGGGGCACCCGTGCCATGTGTGAATATCCAGCAAAAACACCAACATCAGTTCTACAAAAGTTCAGCCCCTTGTAGCAATAAAAACTCTACAATAAAATATTTTAACTGAGTTTACAGATATTCTTTCTTCTGTTAAGAAGAAAAACTGTTTGAAAAACACTGTGCTCACCTCCCCCCATCCTGACCCCAAATGAAAATGTCATTTTTTCCCCTAACATTTCATTTTGAAACAACTTTGACAAGAACCCAGACCAGCATGAATGAAGAGGTCCTGCGTTCTCCCCATCCAGCGCCCCTGATGGGGACAGAGGAAGACACAGGACACAACACAACCAACCAGGCACAGGCCCATTGGCATCTCACCAGGTGGAAATGCACAGTCATTTATTTAGGATAAATGACTGGTTTAGGTCTGGTAGGCTCTGCTGTAACTGCCCTTGCAGATACCTTCACTGTGACAAAATATTTAATTTTTTAAAAATATTTTACGATTTTCCTTGTGAGCGCTCCTTTATTACTTTTTATTTTACTTATTTTTGAGTGCAAGGAGATGGCGTGTGAGGGGGGAGGGGCAGAGAGAGAGAGAGGGAGACACAGAATCCAAAGCAGGCTCCAGGCTCTGAGCCGTCAGCACAGAACCCGATGCGGGGCTCGAACTCACAGACTGCGAGACCATGACCTGAGCCGAAGCCAGATGCTTAACCGACTGAGTCACCCAGGTGCCCCCAAAATATTTAATTTTTAAATGAACAATGTAAAGCTTTGCTGTGACAAGACTAATCACATACTGTAACTTATTACAAAGTAATCATTAGTGGCATCAGCAATTTCTTCTAATTCCTTGCACTCAATTCCTAACAGAAACAAAAAATGCTGGATTGCATGAAGAGGGAGGTACTTATGAAATCTAAAAGAAAGGGCAAGGTGATCAAAAAATTGAAATCCAAGAAGTAGTCTGATGATATCTAAGCACAAATAGTTAAGAAAGCAAATCTACATGGATTTTCGTCCCAGAGGCTACCAACAAATTCAGCGCCCTGCACAGTGAAGGATCCTGGCTGGGCCTCTGCGCCTCCAAAACGAAGCTTCCCCCGCCCGCCCCCCCTCCCCCAAGGGAACACCCTGCCTGCAGCCTCCTGCAACCCGAGGGTCTGCTCTCCCACCAGCACAGGCTTCCCCCTTTGCTCACCTGCCTGCCCACCAGTTAGCAAACAGACTGTGCTCGTGCGTGAGTCCCGCGTCTCAAGGGACCAGGCAGGCGCCCTTTTAGCGCGGAGCCCTGTTCGCCCCTCAGAATCTCTGCGCCTCTTCCCTTTGCACGCGGCCCGCTCACAAGGCTTGGACGTGCGCAGCCCGAGGCCTCCAGGTGAAAGCACCTCCCTCCTAATACATGCCAAGACCCTCTCTCCACGGTCCCTCCCCTCCAGCACTGTCGCCTCCTGAGGAAGCGGGAGTCGGGTGGTCAACGCTGGACCTGCATGTCACCCGGGGACGCCCACCCGTCTCCCTCCATGGAAGGAGCCCACGGACACAGGGTGGGCCCGGGGCAGCTCTGGAGGCCATCACTCACCTCGCTGTCTTGCGTGATCTGCACCTGCTCCCCCTGTGGCACCTGCGCGATATGGAGGTGGCCCTGTGGGATCCGCAACAAGAGAAGACACCAAGGAGCATCAGAAGAAAATCAAAGCCACGGGAAACAAGAAACCCTTTCTGAAACTTTTGTTTTTGGTTACCTGCTGACAATTCAGGACAACTAAATCCTGAATAGTGCGATATGTGCATGGTACAAGCTTATTACGTAGCCTCTTGAAATTACACTTTCGGTATGCGACACATACAGAACGTTTTATGGTAACTCTTAATAAAACCTAGAAAAACCTGTAACGTCTTCAAATGTTACTACACGTGAAATTTAAGAATGTGAAGGTCATTTGGAAAAGAAGGGAAACAGAAATTTCCCAGAAAATTAGATTAACTTTTTTTTAAAAAAATTTAATGTTTGTTTATTTTTGAGAGAGAGAGCACTAGCAGGGAAGGGGCAGAGAGAGAGGGAGACACAGAATCCAAAGCAGCTCCAGGCTCTGAGCTGTCAGCGCAGAGCCTGATGTGGGCCTCGAACCCATGATCCGCAAGATCATGACCTGAGCCAAAGTCGGATGCTTAACTGACTGAGCCCCCCAGGCACCTCCCTAAAACACACTTATGTTTGTAGACACAGGCAGACAAACAACTCCTATAAATGCCAACATGGTCAACTCCATTGCAGGATTTTCTCTTGCTTTCATTTTACTATGTGTAAACTCTGTTTTGAAGTTATTCTGGGTTCTTTCAAGAACTTTCTTACCAGTAAGATAAGAGTAATTGCCTTTGTGATTGTCAACTAAACAAAGAATTCACTATTTATTCCTATTCACCATTTATAACTGTGCTATCTCGTCTGCAAGATGAAGAAACCTCCCTGGAAAAGCACTCATCAACACTTTCCAGAAGCCGGCCCCTTTCCAGGCAGCCTGCTGAGTGCAATGTCAAACGGAGGCCACCCTGAGCTTTCCAGGAGAAAGCCTGGTCATGCAGCTGGGTGTGACCGGAACGCCAACAGTACCCCAGGGGCATGGAAATGTCTGGCTCCCTAGTGAAGTTCCCGCCCCCCTGCTCTCCCCAGCCGGAGGAGCCAGGAAGAGTCTGGGGGAATCTCGACCTGGGCCAGACCGTGCAAGGCAGGGTGAGGCAGGGGTGCTGACTCCTGCTGAGCTAATTGCCCACATGAGCTTAAGATACATCCAGTAATCCAAAGGAAGCGCTACACGATGCCTGAGGCCACTCACTAGCTTTCTCCAGTGACCCCAGAAGGAAATGACTTTTTCTTCCCTCAGTAAAAGGGTGCCCGTGTTTCTGAACTGAGAAAATTACCTATGATGCAGCTACAGTGCCTCCCAGGAGGACAGGCAAAACCAGGAATGGTCGAATGGCCTGACCCTCAGAGCTGACAGTGGCCACCGACAGGGGCAGCACAAGCAGGGAAGCCCCGAGAGGCCACCGACAAGGACACATTCCCTCGGGAACTGCTCTTATTTATGAGATGCAAAAGGTGATATCCCAAACTACTACTTCTTTAAATTGGCACTCTGACCTCGCCCCAAGCTACCATGGCATGACCCAGAAACGCAAGGAAAGCCCGTGGCGGCCCTCCCCACCGGCCACACCCCCGCCCGGCCTCCCCTCGCCTTCGTGGAGGCAGACTAGTGAGAAGGGTACATACTACTTGGACCTGTCCGTCCTCTCCGATCTGGTGGATCTGGACCTGCTGAGCGTTGGCCAGGGCGTAGTGCAGGGCCTGTGGCGGGGGCTGCGGCATCTCACTGGCGGGGGGCGGCGTGCTCATCACGGTCTCTGTGGGAGGAACAGAAGGCCTCAGCAACCAGCTGGGGACAGACCAGCCACGTGCACGCCTCTGGGCTTCCTTCCTCCCCCAGCCCACAAAGAGGGAAGGAAGGTCCCCTTCCTAGACAGCAGTTAGCAGGTCCCGGGGGAGGAGCCACGGCATTCTGTAGAGTGATGAGTCCTAAGTGCTGGGGACGGAGGTTTTCTGACCAGTGGACAGGAGTCGCCTAAAGGAATGGACTATTGTGACACACAAGATTCTCATCTACTTGTTTAAATGAAGTTTTTCAGGATTTATTAGCAAAAATGAAACAGAGGAATCGAGTTGGTATTACACCCTGCTTCACACCAGTAGTAAGCAGTATTTATTCATGGATAATTAAACTCGCTATGGAAAAAAATCTCCACCCACTTGTTTAAAGATACGTTTCCAATAAAACTACTTCCTTGGTTTAATCCAAAACAAGACATTTGTGTTGACGTGTTGTGTATTAATTTTAGTTGTAACGATACCTTAATAGAATTTTCTTAAAAGCTTAGAAAGAGCCCAGAAAAAACATTTTGACTTTGTGCACACAATTTTTCGGCAGAGAATTATGGTGGACAGACAGTAGAAAAACGTAAACACAACAGGATGAGACTCAGTGAGACGTGAACTATTAACATGAAGGAGAAAAAAGAAAGATGTAAAATGTCTGGGTGTACTTTTCATCTATTTCATGGGCATTAAATTGACACAGTATATACATTCCACTGCATACATCTTAATTTTTTTTTTAATGCTTGTTTATTTTTGAGAAAGAAAGAGACACAGCATGAGCAGGGGAGGGGCAGAGAGAGAAGGAGACACGGAATCCGAAGCAGCTCCAGGCTCTGAGCTGTCAGCACAGAGCCCGACACAGGGCTTGAACCCACGAACCGTGAGATCATGACCTGAGCTGAGCCACCCAGAGGCCCCTCGCTGCATACGTTTTAAAAAGTAACATGATGATGTTAAAATGTTAATGCTTGCATTCAGAAATTACATCGATTTCAAAGTATAATGAAAAACTTTAGGTGTTGACGTTTTAAAACGTCCCCTTAAAAATACACAAGGAGGAATACACGCTTTCCAACCTCTTAAAGAGAGTACACGACCAAAACATTTAAAGTCCACCCTGCAGGTTAGTAAGAACTACTTAACTAAATAGATGCTCAAATAATTCCTGCTCTAGTGTTAATAAATATCAACTGATCTCGCCAGTTCTCAAATGCCTCAAAAATACAAGAAGAATTAGAACCGCAAGGTTCTAAACTAACTGCAGAAGACAGGACATGTGGGTAGCATGTAAATGGTTTCCAAACCCAAGATTCAAATTCTTGAATCTGCCAATTAATCAACAGCTCCCTGGAGTTATACAACAGGCCGCTCCAGAGCCCCCCTCTGCTCCCCTCTGTGTCCAGAGGGGAGACAGCTGCACACACAGATGGGCAGGCAGCGGACTGTTAAGAGCTGGTTCTCTGCAGCTCTAAAATATCAGGCACTGCATAGACACCCTCCTGAGGCCTTCAACTCACTGATGAGGCCTGCAGGGAGTATGCTGGGCTGCGGTTTAAACGGTAAAATGCTGCCATCTTTAACTTAAGCACTTACAAAAGTCTACACAGTGCTGCCAGGTGGGACGGTGCAGTACAAATGTTTTAATAAATTGGTATTTTATGAATTCATTGACACTAGTGATCGTATGGTTTGTGTTCAAAGGAGCAGAACTAATTCAGCTTTAAATAAACTAACCCTGGCTCAGAATTTCCTTTACAGCATTAATTTGGAAGTTCCTTTTTTAATCTGACAATTCAAAAGTAAGTAAGACAAACCCAGCTGGAATTACTATCAATCCCAAATTAAGCCGGGAATCCCGGCTTAACTGCATTTTCTTGGATTATTCTGTCACCAGAATAGCCTTCAATCTCAGATCTGCTCTGTGAGCCTTAGTGTGCAAACAGAGCAAGGAGAAACGGCCAGAGTCCCTGCAGCTAACCACCAACTCTGTTTTATCTAACTGTAGTCAAGTATGCAATACAATAAACGAGGAAACAATTACATCAACAGGAATTTCCAAACCAACGTACTTTTTTAAAAGTCTGATAAAAGAAAAATGTGCTCTGTGTTTGTCTCAAGAACACGACGCCAGGCGCTCAGCAGGGAGCCCTGGCTGCCAGCGGCCGCACAGGAAGCGGTGTGTGTGGTGTCAGGGCAGGAGTGGGAGGCCGTTCCCGGTCCTCCCCAGGCACGCAGGGCCTCTGGAACAGAACTGCGTTAATCTCCCTCCCGTGGCTGTTTAAAAGCACCACCTCGAATCGTCTTCCTCCCTGCACCCCCGTGGCCGGGTGCACTTCTCCTCCAGACACCTGGCGGCAGAGACCTCCGTGGATGCCGCAGCATTCTCGTGGGGGAACAACACCCACCTTCCGAGAACGAGAAGATGAGGGCGGCCCGGCCCCCTGTGCGCAAGTGCGCTGCACTCCTGAGAGAAGACCTGTGGCGCAGGCCATGGAAGGTGCGCTGGATTCTGTGTTTCTTCCAAAGCCACTGGTGTCAGCCAGCTGACAAGCCTGGCAGCCAAGCCTGCCCGGGGCAGCACGTGGGCACCAAAGGCACATTCACACGGTGGCTACTCACCACCCACAAGAAGCCGCCGGCACCTGAGAGTTACTCAAACCCAAAGCATCTTGGAAGAAAAGCTAACGTATTTATGAACAAAGAAACAATTGAAGAAACTCAGTCTCGTTAAACTAAATTACTATCATTTGGTTGAAACACTAATAACTGTAAGAGAAATAAAAAACTGTAAGTAGGTGTAAAATAAGTCATAGAAGCACCAGCCACGTAACAGAAATCACATCGGAGTGACAGACAGACTACCAGAGGCTCTGATCGGGGGTCAGAAGCAGATTCGAGGTCACCCAGCCCACCCACCCGACCATGGACTGGACTCAACCCCTCCGACCCTCAAACATGGTCCAGGCCAGCCTGAGGGCACCGGCACCCCCCCCACCCCACCCCCCACCCCACTGCTTGTTCGAAACTCGTTGCTCCAGGCCGCTGCCCTGAATCGGGCCACGTCTCTCCAGGGACGGGCACGGGCCGTATCCACAGAGAAACGCTCGTGTTGCCAGGCCTCCCTTGGGACAGGTGCCGCGTGCTAACCACGGGGCCAGCTCCGTGCTAGGCCACGCGGACGCCAGGGGGAGGACGCCCAAACCCCGGGCCGCCTGAAACCTGCCTCCCTGCGTCTGCGGCGTCCGCACCTGCCCGCCCAAGGCCCACAAGGCGGGCTCTTCAAGGAGCCGCCGCTCCAGCACATCATCCGATCACTACCTCCCTAAGTTCCCAAGACGGAAATCCTCATTGTGACAAAAAGGCCCAGATTCCTCGCTGGAGGATCCTTCAACGCTGCCGCTCACAGAGGCACGGCTTGGGGGCACACCCTGTGTGGCCCCCTCCCATCATCAGGAATCGCTGGCCAGCCACTACCAAAACAACCGGAGGACAGTCGCTTCCTGAGGTCTGCTTCAGAAAGACAAGACCCACAAGGGTGCCGGGAGACCGGGTCTGTCACCACAGGGCTGCAGAACAAGAATCCGGCTGACCCTGCCCGCGCTGCCCTGGGATCCTGACCCCAGCCTCCATCAGAACCTCAGGTTCTAAGCACCACTGCCGAGGGAGCCACTGTGGAGACTTTTTTCTAATGCTTTTGTTAAAATATTTTGAGACGTGTGGGGTGAAAGACAACACGAAAGTCACAGTGGCGTTCCTAGCGAACCTTTCCCTACAGAAAAAACGGTCCTCCAGCAAAGCCTGAAAGGCAAGTCTAGAATGTCCCCGTTCTCTGTTGGCTAAGTCTAACTCAGAGCAGCGGTGAGGAGCATACAATCCAGTGCCGACCCCGCCACACAGACGCCAGCAATGACGACAAGCTAGCGGTGCGCTCGGTAACCTGGCGGAGGGAAGAGGTGACACAGCTGCTCGCTGCCAGACCCAGCACAGCCCTGCGCCTCTGGGAGGCCCCCCCGCCCAGCCCCCCGCAGTGGTCCTGAGATAACTCACCTGCAGGGTGTGCAGGAGCCAGGCTGGCAGTCACCGCGCTGAGGGGGCCGCGGGTGGCGCTGGCCTGCTCCCCGCGAGTCCCCCCCGCACAGCACCCTGAAGACTCGGAGCAAAGCGTACCTGAAGCGCTGTACGAAGATGAGGACGGCGTTCTCCTCGAGAAGCTCTTGACGGCCAGGCTCTGGCCGCGCTGTTTCCGCCGCCAGGCTGTCCGACACTTGGAGTCGATGCTCTGTTTGATTCGATACCAGTCAGACTCCGTGATTCCGAATTTATAGAAAAGGTGACCTGAAAGCACACGTCCCGGATTAAAGGACGGCGAGGTGGAGGCCCCTCCTTACGTCCTGGCCGTGTGGGAGCAACAGGAACACAACACGTGACCAGGGGCGGAGAGCCTCGCCAGCAGGCACACCCGTGAGGTTACGGATTCGCGGGTTTACCGGCCATGCAGCTGACGCGTCCACAAGACCACTGGCGGGTGCCAGGCCCCCACAGGCCTCCAGGACGCCCACACTCAACTCCGGCCACTCACACTCCACACACAGCACTCAAGGGCCTGAACGTCCAGACGAAATCGAAGCCCACGACTCTGCTGCGTTTCCAAGCACCAGCTCAGCTCCTCCTGTGCCTCCGTGCCTGCAGCTGTCCCCCACTCTCCCCAGTCTTGGCTCAGACTCGACCTCGGCAGCCCTGCCCTTAACCAGCCAGTCGGACCCAGAGACCCTCCCAGCTGCACCCTGTCCGCTCTCTGACATCCTAGAGAACTAACATATTTACTATGTCTGCTGTGCCCGGAGCCCAGACCACTGGGCACAGCGCACGCTCCAGACCTGGAGACTAAACATGGTCCCGAGCCATCTGAAGACCCACTCCCGTCGCTGCCCACGTCGGAGGCTGGCTTCTGTGACTCGCTGTGCCCCTCCCTCTGCTCCTCAGTCACAGTGAAAACTCCGTACGGCCACATTGTTCTTTGTTCCTGAGAGCCCTGCACACCGCGGGGAGTGGCATCCCCTCCCCCACTCCCCTGCTGGCCAGAGGTACACGCTGCCTTGCCATGGTTCGTCTGGGGCCCGGCAGAGCATCTTACTGATGCCCACACTTGTCAACCACACTCACGACAGGGCACTCTCAGAACGTGACTGACCGGCACCGGAGGCCTCCCTCAACCACAAGGAAACGGGGGATCAGGCAGGCCACCGAGGAGCAGGTGGCAGATAGACACCCTCACTAGACACTTGACCTCTTCTCTGCTGAGACAACAGAAAGTCAGTCACCACCGTGGGAACCACAAGAAATGCTCTTCGACCGGATGACCTCTCTCGAGCGGCTTGTGGAACTTCACTGATTCACAGGAAGATAAATGGATGAAATTCAAAACTTTCATAATAAAATGATGGAGCTGGACAACTTCCTGTTTTGACTGCTAGCAGGGCTGCGTTTAAACTGTCCGCTGAGACCTGAACTGATGCCCGATCCCCTGAAACTCCCCCCTCGAGACCACCAGGCAGAGAGCATCACGACAAAGGGAGTGCTTCTTTTCCTAAATTCACAGAAGTATCCAAAGTTTCTTTTCTCTTGGAAAGACAGGCCTTGCCTTCATGAGCACGTGCTTAAGACCTCTGTGAAATGACAACCAAAGTTTCTCTAATTTAGATAAAACGGTATTGGGTAGAGAGGAGAGAGGATTTACGGGATCAAAAAGAAAAACAATCCAAATTGCAGCAGCAAAATCCTGCTGCATTTTGTAATCCTTGTGCACAAAAGGAAATACACAAATGAGGTGGCAACTCCTTGCTTTCGGATTTTCAGGTCAGCTCTAAAATAACCATAAACCATTAATCAATATTTATTGAGTGGTTGCCACGTGCCACACAAATGGCTTTAAGTTCGAGTGGCTGCCTCAGAAGGTTCTGGGCTGATTACCAACTTTGGTGACAGGCAAGAGCCCCACTACCAACCGCAGTCACGGAGGAGCCGAGGCCAGCGGTGCTCAGAGAGGAGAATCTGCAACCACGCGCCGCCAGAAGGCCCTTCCAAGGACGCGCTTCAGTTACGAGGAACACCACAGGGCGCCTGGGGGGCTCAGGTCATGATCTCACAGTTCATGGGTTCGAGCCCCACGTCGGGCGCTGTGCTGACACCTCAGAGCCTAGAGCTGCTTCGGATTCTGTGTCTTCCTCTCTCTCTGCCCCTCCCCTGCTCGCACTGTCTCTCTCTGTCTCTCAAGAGTAAATAAACATTAAAAAAAAAAACCTATTAAAAAAAACAAAAAAGGAACACCCTAAAGAAACGCCACCCTCCTGTCCCCACACTGTCACACTCAGGGAGAAACCTCCTGAATGCTGCTAGGGATTGACAGCATTGTATAAAATTTTAACAACTTGGTAACGGAAACGAGTGTGTACAACACACACGGGTGTATAACATTAACATTTGAATTCCACTTTGTAAAAACCAATTTCCCAGTTCAAAACCTGGCTTACATTCTTTGGAAAAACACACACTCATAGAGTTACACAGTATCCATTTTTAAATTCTCCGGGGACCTCATATTACATAGTCCTTCCAACAGCAAGCCCCGACGGCACCCACCCTGCCCACCACCGGGGACGCGGCCGGGACAGCGGCGCAGTCGTCCCGCCCCTGCGGAGAGAGCCGGGCGCGGGGAGGAAGGCGCGCCCCGAGGTGCCCGCGATTCGGGCTTCGGCTCTGGCCTCAGGGGACTTGAGGAGGAGCCGGGGTGCAGCCTCAGACTGGTCTGTGCTGCCTGCAAATGCTGCTTTCTCCGACTTTTCCGAAAGCGCACCTGTCCTTCCTGACAGCACCGAGCAAGCGCAGCGTGACGAGCGGTGGAGGAGACAGCGTGTAACGAGTGATAAAGGGGTGACTTTGAGAGGGGCCTGGGGGGCTCAGGTGGTTAAGGTCAGGTCATGATCTCACGGTGTGTGAGGCAGAGCCCCACGTCGGGCTCTGTGCTGACACTTTGGAGCCTGCTTGGGATTCTCTCTCTCCCTCTCTCTGACCCTCCCTGGTGGGGGCTCTCGCTCCCCACCCCTACCCCATAAATAAATCTCTCTCACATGTGATGGTCACAAGAAAACTGCACAAAATTAGAACGTCAACACACTAGGTCCGGCGCCTGGAGAACAAGAAGAGAGGCTCACATCCAGGCCTCCGGGCACTCAGCCGGGTAGAGGACAGATGGCCACATAACCCCCAGGAGCACCTCCCCTGCCCTGCACAGCAACCCGAGGCCCCACCCAGGGACGTGCAGTAGACCTCGGGTGAAGGTGAGCAGCGACCCTGTGCAGGAGACACAGCCGCCTCCAGGCAGCCTCCAGTGCCTGCCCCAGCACACCAGGTCCCTAGGCAGCTGTGGGGCTCATCTCCTCCAGAAGGCAAGCCACCTGTCCCCTCACCATGCTGGGGGACAGTGCTCAGCAGGCAAGCCCAAAAGACGGTCCCTCTGAGCCTGCTTCCCTGGCCAGCTGTCTGGCCACCCCCTCCCCCCACCAAAGATCTGAACCTCCATCACCATTAAGTGCCTTCCCATGTCCCGAAACACCCATCCTGACGCTGGTGGTTCAGATCATAAAAACACACTCCCGCTTTCCAACAACAAGCCCCGCAGAGGGGCTGAGACACACTGTGGGAAAAGGAAACAGAGCTGGTGATCTCATGTCCTTGGTGGGTGGCGTGGGGCTTATCAGCCACAGAGGAATGAAAACCACTATCACTGCTAATGTAACCTCAAGTTCAAGGGAAAGAACAGAAGACTGAGTGCCAGAAATTTATTTCTTAAAATTAGTCTTGACTTGACAGCGACCGACCTAGCAAAACCACAGAAATCTTCAGCCCCTGAGTGAGGAGGACTGGCCGCCGTGCCTCTCCACACAGTGTGCGTGTCCCGTGTCTAGGCCCCAGAGCCAGGTGGGCCCCGCTCCCCATGAAGCGATGCCCTGAGGAGAAGCAGGAAAGAGAGCCTGAGGGCCCCCAAGGCCCTGTGTGCGGGCGACCTGTGAGCAAGGGCCCTGACTGCTCACCTCCTCACCTGTGCTCCCCACGGCTGCCTCCCAGCTCTGCACGCACTCTGGTGCCTCAGTGTTACCAAACACGTGTCGGGCACCCCCAGAGAAGCTGTGTAAGACACCACATTTGATTACCAAGTTCCAAAGAACCCAAGCCCTATGCACTGTGAAGTGTCCCCCAAAATCCATGTCCTTCCCAGAACCTGAGAATGTTCTCCCCTGGAAACGAGGTCGTCACAGATGTGATTAAGATGTACAGGGTGCTCTAATCCCACGGGACTGGGGTCCTGACAAGGAGAGGAGAGGAGCACATTCACAGGGAGGACACGGGCAGTGACAGGAGCTGTGGTGTCACGATCTGCCAGCCAGCACCAGAATCTCAGGCTTACAGCCTCCGAGGCAGAAAGAGAATGACTCCCTGCTGCTCTGAGCCCCGCGTGTGCGGTGCTCTGTGACAGCTGCCCCAGGACGCCCCAGAGCGGCACAGGGGAGCACACCTGAGCTCACACAGGTAAGCGCCAGCCAGCTTCTGCGTCACGGCTGTGCTGTCGTGAAACACTGCCTTCTCTCGGCGCAGCCGCAGGGACAGAACAAGGGGACTGCAGTGAACGCCAAGCAGAGGTCAGGCCACTTCCGTAAGTGCTCAGGGGCCCATGGGGATCTCAGCTCCACGCCAGCGGCTTCGCTGATACCTTCAGAGATCTGTGACTGTCCTCCCGACGCATGCTCTCATTGCATTTCTAGCCACTCACCCGGATGAGCCACGTGCTCTACCACACAGCCTGGCCAGAGGCTTAGCGACCCGCTCGGATGAACCGGGAGAACGGAAGCCATATTTGCAATTCAAGGGGACAAAAGCAACTGCTTGCATTCTTAGCTGAGAATCCCTCATGAAAATGTTCCGAATGTTCACAGCTATAGTAACGTGCTACCTGTGCACAGAACACACAAACTATGTGGTGAGGTTACCCGAGTCTGGGGGAGCCCACCAATCCTTGGGAGCCCTAAAGAAGCCCTGAAAAGCATGTGTTTCTCACGGAGTATTTTATGCACTACTTCTCTCTCTCTCAAAAACCTGCATTCCCTCATTAGAAAAGCAGTTCTCAGAAACACAGCCTCTGTATGTTGCAGAATTCCTTTTCCCCAGAGAAAGAAAGAAAGGGAGGAAAACATTTCTGTTGACAAAAAGGAGAAATTTAAACGAGAATCCTCTCCATGATTACTGCACTCAGAGGCAGCAGGTTTCCCATTCTGGAAGCTGTGAGCGAGGCTCCCCGGGGTCTGCAGGAACCTGGAGACAGAGGCCGGTGTGACAAAGCCACCAAGCCTCTCTGGCCACGCAGTGCTCAGCAGTCTGATCCTTCCTCACCTGTTGTGTTTTGGTTTTGGTGCAACAATTTAAACTGGCCCCAAGGGAAAAAAGATCAACAATTACTTTTAACACCTCAAAATCGCATCTAAAGGTCACACTTAGAGGGACTTTCACCCTGCGAACTGCTTCTGGCAGTAAGTCCAGGATGGGGCTGTGGGAAACAACATCAGCAGGGGCCTATTGTGTGCAGGGGGGCCCCACCCCTCGCAGGCTGCTGTCCTCCTATGTGAGGGGGCATGAGGGACTGGCCCAGAGGCATGCAGTCAACGCCCCGGAGTCCTGGCTCAAACCCAGCCTGCCTGTGTCCCTCAGCCCAGGACCGTGCCCTGGTCATCAGGGCCAGTGCAGGGGGAAGCCCAGGCTTTGGGGGGGCCGCAGACATGACAGAGGAACGGGCGTGGGCGCGTGTGATGAGACTCGGCGCCCCGCTCCCCTACCCATCCACCCCTTGAGCTCCGCCCAGGCCCCCGACACCCTGCTTCCAAATGCGGATGCCGACTTCACCTGCTCCGGACACGCGTGACGGAGCCAGGTTCTCCCAAGTGCCACATCCTGCCTAACTGCCTCTGCCTGGCGAGGACGCTGCAGCCCGCCCACAGCAAAGGGGCACCACCTCCCCTCCAGGGTCTGCAGGGCTCCAGGCCCCAACCCTGTGCCCTTCCTGCTCCTCCGGGTGGGAAGCCGAGAACACGGGGTGCACATGGCGGATGGAGACTCGAGCTCAGAGTCGAGGTTAGACGGCTGGTTCCAGCCTAGTTCCACAGGACTCCTGGCCGGCTCTCTCACCAGGGCCCTTATCAGAGGGAGGGAGGGAGTCGGTGAGGGTAGGCCCCACTGCTCAGGGAACGCTCCCTGTGGACGGTCCATCGCAACTCCAGCAATTTCCTTGTGAAAAGATCCTCCTTCCTTCTTTGCAAATCACATGTGAAAAACAGCAAACACACGTACTCAGGGATCAGGAATTCCTCCACTGTAAGGACACCCACAGGCCACCCCGGCCCGGGGAAAGAAACAGGGCAAGTGTGACCGCTTACACAAAGCAGCTGTCTGCGGCAGCTCTCCGCCGGCCCCCAGACAGCCCGGCAGCCCGGCACCCCAGAACTCTTCCCTGGGCCCCACAGGAACACGCGGGCGGCCCAGTCTCCCGCCAGAACACTCAAGCCCCACCCCCCCCCGCCCCCGACTTGGCTTCAAAGCAAACACAACCGTTGTGCTGGCAACTCAGAAGTTTCCGATGGTAAATCAGTCATGCGCTGCACAGAAACTGGGCGATCCTCCATGCAGGCAGTGATGTCAGGGACCTTTGAGCCTCAAGGAGCCAAGCCTTGCTCATGTCTCCAGAATCCCTGGGGTCAGTCTGCCCCCCATTTCCAGTGCTGCAGACCCGGGCCATACCCCCACGCTAGGGTCCCAACACAGCCCCGCCAAGATGCCGTCCTTCTTCAGTCTCCCTGAAGGTCCCCCTCTCGTCCCCAGAGTGGTCCCACAGCCCGCACCACCTGCGTGTCTCCACGGTACCAGGCACCATGGGCACGGATGCGGGCACACTTCCATCCCACAGGAGCTCGTGACGAGAAGCCGTCTGGGGGCTGCATTAGCTTCCAGGGCACTGGGCTCGCCCGGCTGGCATGGGTGCATGTGGCGCCACAGCTGGTGAGTGCAGGGGGCCGCCCCAGCCTCCCCAGGGGACATGCCCTGAACCCGCGGGGCCAGGGGAAGCGGACAGCTCCTGTCTGAGCCCCGACCACACGGCAGCTGCCAGGTGAGAGGCTCAGCTCGTGCTTCCTGATGCCCTGGGAAGACAGGTCGGTTTCCCAGATGGGCGAGGGCTCGCGGGAGGGCCCATCTCTCACGCACAGGAACAGAACTGGCCCATGCAGCACGGCCCCCCACACCGCACGGCCCCCCACACCACACAGCCTCCCCGGGCACCAGCACATTGGCCCCATTACCGTGTGCTTCTGCTCTGGGCCCCACCCCGTCCAGCTTCCCCACCACCTCCACGGGACCTTCTCCAAACCTCTGCCTAACAACCTGCACGTCCCAGCCTGGCACAGGGTGCCCGTACTCCCTGGACTGATGCTCTGGGGCACATCTCCAAATGAGAGGCAACCACCCTCCAGCCTCAGGCGCTGGGAGCCCTGTCAACTCCCCATGGGAAGAGCAGTCTGCCAGCCAGACGCCACTGTGCCCACGCAGCCCTGGGCCTGGTCCAGGCATGGAGCCTCTCCATCAGGGCCTCCCCTTCCAACTCCCCTTCCAACTCCCTAACACGCTGTCAGGGACGTGGCCATTTACAAACACCTGACCGCACACAGAGCCATCGGGAATCAGGGACCGCTACTCCCTCATCTTCACAAACCTACCACACTGGGCGCTAAGGGTCACGGGGTCACACACCACCCCACAGCATCGCGTCAACGCGTCAGCGTGAGTTCTCAGGCTGCACACATAGCACGTGCCCAGAGACCGGACGGTGCGGGCACACTGGAGGGTCCCGGCTGGCATCACGCTCCAGAGCAGAGGCTGGCCGACGGCAGCAGCCCACCCCCTGCTGTTGAAAAATAATGTTTTGTTGGAACACAGCCAGGCCTATTTGTTTACATTTTGTCTATGGCCACTTCCAGGGCTGAGCAGTTCCAAAAGACCCTGCAGCCCACAGAGCCTGGCCCTCAGGAAAGGTCTGCTGTCATCCATGAACTGGTCTGTCCCCACATCGGGGGCTGATGTCAGCTGGGTACGCAAACAGTCTCTAAGAAGAGTACCCAGGAGGATTCTCAGGATCCGTGATGGACACCCCTAGCGGGTCAGACAGGAGAGGCAGAAGGCGGGGGGCCAAGAAATGGGGACACCACTATGACGAGGCACTGTAGTGTAAGAGGGACCTGGGCTCTGTTTCTTAATGACTGCCAAGAAGACCTACAGTCAGGAAGAAACGCTCAATTTTAATCTAAAGTATAAGAGAACGTGTAAAAACGTACCTGCTATTTTTACGACAACTACGGAAAAAGTGTGTTTCTCTCTGTTCCCAACAGAAGGTTCATGGATCAATGTCAGAGTTTCCTGTGACAAGAAAGGCTCCTTCCTGTCCTACCAGGAAGACGTCCCACCAGGGTGGAACAGTACCCTTCCCTGGTCTGCGATAGTGAGCTCCGGGTAACTCACTCACTCCCCCCTTTGTCAGATGAGACTTAAACTTGACGTTCTAGCACAGTGACCCTCCAGAACCTGGGCCTCACACGTGGATACCCAGCCTTTCTGTTAGAAGTCTCGTGTCTTGTATCTTTCTGCTAAATTTCATGTCTGTATCATAAGCCCCGTCAATGCCTCCCTGAGTCGGGCGGGCTCTGTGGAGTGAACAAGCCCAAGGGTGAGAGGTGAGCGGCTGTTGCCGAGAAGGATATGGGCCACCTGCACCCCTTAAATGTCACCCACGGTATACAGGGATCACTGATTTGAGCATAGGGACTCTTCAAAGAGGAGGAGAACCACACAGGCTGTGGGGATGTCGGGACCGGTGCTATGAGACCCGCTTGCTGCAGTCGGGAGGTCACAGACAGCACCCTGCTTGTGTCGCTGGGCGGCCAGGGAAAGGCCACGGTCAGCAGAGGATGGGGAAGGCTCTGGCCCTGTTCCTCTCCAGTCCTCAGGAACGGCCTGAGGACCAGTGAGGTCAGGGTCTGAAAGGCCTGTGTCCCCCGAGTCCTTCCCATGGGCAGGCACCAGCAATATTTACTCAAGGAGGTGCTCCATCCAGAAGTTCCTCTCCTGGCTCTGTAACTAGCGCTGAGGCCAGCATCCTTTTCCAACCCAACGGTGTGGGTCCAGACTCGGCCCCAAAATGCTACCTTGTGAGACCCACCCTCAGCCAGACCCTTCCCACGACCAGGCAGCAGCAGAGGCAAGCAGGAGAGAGAGAGGCCACACTTACACCGGATCCCGTAAATGGTGAGGGGATCGAGCTGCTTCTTGCCGTGCTTGCCCTGGCCCGAGAGGTTGGACACGGCCTGCACCTCCCGATGGAAGAGGTAGTCCAGCAGCGTCAGTGCCATCTTCTCGGCGGTGCGGCAGTTAGTGCTAATGTGCAGCATGTCAGACGGTATGATGGCGCAGCGCACCCGCATCTCAGGGTTGTTCTCGTCGCCCAGCCAGGTGCCATTGGGGTAGTCCTCTGCGGGGACAGGAGAGTCTCACATAAGGTCACGAATCCAAAGTACCCTGCGCTCAACCCAAATACGCAAAAGAAAGGTCCTCCACGGTGGCTGCTGGCGAACCGCTCTCCCAACTTCCAGAGCGTGGCAGAGAGCACTGGGCGACCCCCAGTCACCAAGGAGAGTGGTGTGGACACCCACGTCTGAAGAACAGAAACCAATGCATCCCTCCCAAAAGAGCCGCCTTGGTTTCTAGGGATCCATCTCAGAGAGACAGACACACTGCCACCTGTAAACACCCCGCTGCCTTCCAGATGGGCTTCCACAGGGCTACGCTTGCCTCGCGAACTCAGTTAAAAGCACACAGAGTGCTGTGTACCATCAGCCGGTCTGCAGCCGGGGAGACAGGGCTGCCCACAGCCCTTGAGAGTCTGGTGACCGAGGCCCCGCAGTGCAGGCCGAGGATGCCGCCGGGGCCCCACCCCCGGGCCTCAGTGTCTGGAAGAGGGGACACCAAACAAGCTCCAGCCTCAAACCGATTCCCTCTACAACTGCCGCATGGTAGAGCTTCACCAACAGCTTCTGAAAACTGTGTGTGTTTCGGGAAGGGCAGCAAACCAGAGTGGTCGCAGGAGTGTGAGCATCAGGGATGGCAAGGGGGCTCCCTCGGCTTCCAGCAGCAGAATAGCCACCCGGAGTGCGTCTGCCTCTGGGGCGCCGATGACCCGAGCATGGCCCTGCAAGTGCTCTGAGAACCTCGTGGAAGCCAGGCATGTCCTACGTGAGACAAAGGACTCGCTCAGCCAGCGCGGCAGGACGAAGGGCTCCAGGGCTGTGCAGACGGACCCGTACTCTCCTCCTCACTGCGGAGCCCTTCCCTGAGGACTCAGGGCTCCCCTGTCCTGCTCTGTGGACCTCCCCACCGCCTTCCCACCTCTGACCTCCCAGCAGTGAACTTCGAAGTCTGTCAATGGAAAGCACCTTCTTCTGACCTATTCAGAGCACTATTTTCCTTTCCTTGTGGAAACTTCTTCCCTGCCACACATGCTTTCCTTAACCCTGAAAAATGCACCATTTGTGATCTTAAAATCTCCAAGGTACTGTTTACACAATGAAAAGCCCCAAGTCTCGCTTGACTGCGTGAGCAGGGTACACAAGAGGAGCAGGGTCTGGTGCTTGGCGAGCTGCGGGTCCCTGGGACCTGGGTACCCAAGGGACTGCGTGCTCTGCTGACACTTGACCTCTGACTCCTGCAGACCTGACACCCTTGAATACAACCGGAAACGGGCACTGCACCACATGGTGTCAACAGCTCTGGACTCAGATGCTCACACCCAGGCCAGCTACCCCGTCTAGCTGCCTGGTCTTACCTCTGGCCGTTCACCATGGGAGACAGCTTTGGGAAGAAGGGCTCCAGGAGGAGCAGATGGCAGAGCCCCTGGCCTCCTATGCAAGCAATTCATCTTTGCCTCTGCAAACTGAAAATCATTACATGCCCCAGACTTGGGCTTTCTCAAGGGTAGTGGGAAAAGCCAACACCCAGAGCTCAGTGTTCACGGGGCAGGGGGCCGGCCACCGCAATGATGGTGACACAGGCACAAGGCTCACAGAGAGAGAAGGGGGCAGGCCGTGGGGTGGCTAGCTCCCCCTCTCGTCCGGGAGAAACCTCGCTACCACCGTGCGCCAGTTGCCGATGCAGCTCCCTCTGGGACACGGGGAGGACCCCGTAGGGTAGCGAGCAGGCTCTCAGCCAGCCTGGCTTCTGAGCTAGACCCTTAGCGGGGGGGGGTTGGCTTTGTTCAACCGCAAATTCCTTCCGGTCATCGGAGTGACCTTGTCTGCAGGTGAAAGGGCGCCGTGACTGTCAAACAAAGGTCCACTCAAAGGAGCCTCCACCTTTGGCAGAAGGAAGCTCCGCTTATGATCCGAACTGCTTGGAAACCTGAGAGGCTAATTAAGGTATGAGAGAGCCCCTGAGTAAACAGGCCACCGTGGGACGGCAGGGACCTTAACGGGGAGTCCAAAACCTCCCTCTGGGGACCTGGGACAGAAGAGGGACACCAGTTCTCTGTCAAGTGGGCCGTAAGCCACGTCGCAGCCACGGTTATCACTGCTTCAAGATTTCCCATGAGCTTTATTTTGCAAAGTCCCAATGTTTACACTCCGACCTCCAGGAACAGAAGAAGACATCCCCGCAAAGGCAGCCAGCCCCGCCTTGCTTTGCCGAAGGCCTGGAGCAGAGCAAAGGGAGAGCCCGTCTGTGACTCATGCATCCCCCCTGCCCCTCCGCAGGGAGCCTCTCCAGCTGAGCTCCCGAATCAGGTGTGCACCAGCTCCGGGCGAGGCTCAGCAGCCCTGTCAAGATGCCCGCGTCACCACCAGGGGCCGGCCGGCGGCTGGGACACACCGCTTAGGGCGGCTGAGGGAGGCTCCTGGCTTTAGCTGAGAGCAGAAGACAAATCGCAAATTTGATTTCCATAAATGAGACTAAGAAATGAGTAAGCAGGGTCGTTTCTCAGACACACCGGTGGTTTACAGGTGAAGCAGCACATGCCCTGTAGACGCACGTTTCTGAACATCACTCAGCTACTACCACATTTGGCCTACGTGCAGGAAAAGAGGATGCGCACGTGATCTACGTGCAGATGGGATGGACTTGGGGGGCTGTCTCGAGGTCACATCTGAAATGCCATAAAAGGCTCCAACTTCTGGAGTATTTACTATCTACAAATCCTCACTGGGCAACTCCACGCCTGGCATGGGGTCTAACGGTCAGGAGTGAAACCCTCAGTGACCCCAGTCGTGATTACACACAGAGTGGAAGGACTTCCCCCACCTGCGGCAGTCAAGACACAAAATTATTAGGGGAAGGAGGGAGAGAGGACAGAGACGGGGGAGTGACCCAATGATGCTGAGAACTGACAGGGGATGTTGGGGGTGGAAAGGGTGACAGAAGGACCCATCTGGCCACTGATGGGGCTACTCAGCAGTCCAAGAACACATCTCAGTATAGGACCTATGGTGCTGAAACCTTCTGGGGCACCTGGATGGCTCAGTCAGTTAAGCGTCCAACTTGATTTCGGCTCATGTCATGATCTCTTGTGAGTTCAAGCCTGATACAGTGCACAGCCCGCTTGGGATTCTCTCTCTCCCCCTCTCTGTTCTTCCTCGGCTTATGCACGGTCTCTCTTTCTCTCAAAATAAACTTAAAAAAAACAAACAAACAAGAAACCTTCCATGCTGCAAGCCCTTGCTACTGACTTAACTGTGAATACCGTCAAACCCAAGGCGGTGTCTGGTGACACTGAGCATCTCTGGACCTAAGTGTTTGAACAGGAGGACCCCTGTGAGCCCACAGGGAAGGGTGGCAGCATCCCGAGCCATGAGGGGTATAGAGCCACGCGGCACCTGCCTCCCAGACCACCACGGACACCGCAGGTGGGCTGGCAGAGGCCTTCACTGCCAACGCTGCCCAAGATCGCTGCAGCCTTTCTTGGGAGTAAGTAACATAATTGTGCTGAGCTAACGCCCCATGTTTACATGATATCGTTAAAGCATATAAACGCTGGACAAGAGCTCAGTGTTGTCTTCCAAACAGTGACCAACATTTTGTCAAGCTGATACCAAGACTGCGTGCCTGGAATGCACAGGACATGACTCGGTCAAGGACAAGCAGCTCAGGTCTCTGCAAATACCCCCTGAACCGCAACACTTACTCGAGCCCTGAGAACCAGCTTCCTTCCAGGCTGCCCCACACACCCAGCCCGCCTCTCGGTCCCCATCCCAGGGAAGTGTCTTCTTCCACCAAAGCCATGACGTCTGTGCCTCCCACTCAGCCCCATGAATCAGAAGCCCCTTAGCAGGGAGACTCTGTACTCGCCCGCCTATGCCAAGGGCACCTCACCTTGTCCAAACCCTGTACTCTGGCCCTGGCACCAAGAGAAAAGTCCATTCTTCCAAACGGCACCACTGGACAGCCTCATGGTTCCAGAACAACAAAGAAAAACACCAGCAAACCGACACCGTGACAAATGTGTAAATAAGTGTTTTCAAAGAGATTCCAACTATCCGAAGACAAAATATGATGCTAAATGAGTGAACAAATTTACACATGAAAGTTAAGCCTCATTTTTTTCATGTCAAACATGATTAATCATCAGTAAGACTAATTCATCAGCAATAAGTCTGTCCTCAGCGACTGGTCTCTGCTAAGAGCACCGCAGAAGAGAACATCGAAGGGCACGTCCTCAGCCCAGGACGCCAACACCAGCAGGAGAATCGCGATGCGGGGAGAACAACCTGAGTGGACTCAGGGGGGCGGTCTCCTCACCAGGCCCTCGCAGGAAGCTGGCTTCCATGTCCAGCCAGGGCTCCCTGCTCATGCTTGTCTATCGGCAAAAATGCCTGTCCTCCGGGCCAAGCACGTGGGCTTCTGGAAATGTTACCAGAATATTCCAGAGAATGAAAGATGTCAGTTTAAATTCCTCTGGAAAGCAGTATGGAGGCTCCTCAAAAAATTAAAAATGGAACTACCCTAAGACCCAGCAATTGCACTACTAAATATTTATCCAAGGGGTACAGGTGTGCTGTTTCGAAGGGGCACATGCACCCCAATGTTTATAGCAACGCTATCGACAATACCCAAAGTATGGAAAAGAGCCCAAATGTCCATTGGCAGATGAATGGATAAAGAAGATGTGGTGTATATATACAACGGACTACTACTCGGCAATCAGAAAGAATGAAATCTTCCATCTGCAATCACATGGATGGAACCGGAGGGTATTATGCTAAGCAAAATTAGAGAAAAGCAAATACCATATGGCTTCACTCAAATGAAGAATTTAAGATATAAAACAGATGAACATAAGGAAAGGAAGCAAAAATAATATAAAAACAGGGAGGGGGACAAAACCTAAGAGACTCAAATATGGAGAACAGAGGGCTGCTGGGAGGGGGATGGGCTACATGGGTGAGGGGCGTGAAGGAGGGTTTGTTGGGACAAGCACTGGGTATTATACATAGGGGATGAATCACTGGAATCTACTCCTGAAATCGCTGTTGCTCTATAACTTGGATATACATTAAAATACATTAGTTATTTTAAAAATTAAAAATAAAAAAAAACTAAAAAAAATTAAAGATACATTATACCAAGAATATTATTAAACTTTGGCATTCAAAAAAAATCCCTATAGTATTATTTCAAGAAATGATGCTTCTCCCCCCAGAAGTAAATTACTCTAAAAAATGAATTTCCCTCATCCCCCACCCTCCTATGACTCCTGAAAACAATAGTTTAAACTTCTTGTGTAACATAGGAAATTATCCAGAAACTATTCCAATCAAACATCTCAAATATTTTTAGAGGGCATTTTATGACCTATATACAAACTATTCATCCCTAACTTCACCAGTCACCCTGGGAGTCCCTGGGGTGTGGTCTCTAGACCAAGAAGTCAAGGCCGGTGGACAAGATCTACTGCCCGAGTCATGCTGCCCAACACAGAAACAACGAATCACTGCCACAGAAGCAGGGGACCCACCCCGGTGGGAGAAAGGACGCCCGGGCTCCACCGTCACCAGCTGTGGTCATCCGGGAGATGAGCAGCACCTCCGTGACCCCCGGCAAGAAGAGAGGACACCAGAGATGCTCCGGCCCCTGGCCTTCACAGGGTCACAGCAGCTGACCAGCTGGTTCAGTGCTGCTCCCCTTGGAAATACCCGGCCTAACCCACTTCCAACTTGGGAGCAAGAACCCAGTCTGGACTCCAGCTTCTCACCAAGACAATGAATCAGATCCTTCAAGTGGAAAACAAGATGAAACATCCTTTCACATAAATATTTGAGGAATTCACCTTTTGACAATTCATAAAGGACTTAGTTTACCAAAACAGCTTGGTCAGTTTGGGCATCTGAAACAATAGAAAAATTCTACTGGCTTTATTTAAAAACTAGCGGGTTATGAGAAAAATAAATTTGCCTTCTATTCCAATGACTTAAACCCTCAATGAAATTAACTGGCACTTCTGCAAAGTCGAACATAATGAAAAACTTTGAGCAGTAACTTGCATTTTCTTACCATTAGAAACACTTGAGTACAAATACTTGTTCTGAGGTTCTCCTCCAGCCCCAGGAAGATGAACAGAAGAAAGCACCAAGCTGCAAGCGGCTGCCACGTTCTCATGATTGTCCAGGTTAAACGGAGAGAGGAGAGGCCACCTGGTGTCATGCTCCCTCTCAATACTCGCTGGCACACGTGTGTACAGACGTGCCCTAGCCCATGACGTGCACTCCCTCCAGTGACAGCAGTGAGCCTTGCCGAACTCACTGCATGCCCAGGGCCCTGGCCTCAACACATCTCTCTTCCCAGACGGCACTGACCCAGCACCCACCACGTGCTGGGACTTCACACACCCAGCTGCAGCTCAGGGCTCTCTGCTGAGAGCATCGCTACACATACGTGCGCCTGACCTCGTGGCAGGGGAGGTACAGTCTAGGAGGCTACCAGCCACTCCGATGCCATCTCGCTCCAGCAAGCCTCGCTCACTACCTGACCTCTTTCTAAAGACATTGTGGTTCTGCCCATGGTGTCCTGCCTCCAGCCACGAAAAACATCTCAGTCATGGTGTTCCATGTGTCCGCAGCACCGATGGAGGAAAGGGCATGGGAGCAGGTGCCCACCTCCTGTGAACGCGCTGCTTGGGCACGCCTGTGGGTCCCGGTGATGCTCCCAGAGGCCCCACACCCTCACGGAGGGCTGCCTGTCACCAAATGTGTCCGCTGGCTGTGACTGAGACGCCACGTAATCAGTTCTCCGTCATTGTGAGAAGTGACACTACCGCAAGGACAGCGAACAAACGAAAAGACGGAACACTCTTGACTGACTGGGGGCTCCAGGGTTTCTCAAAGACATGGGACACGGCGCCAGTTCTATACCACAGCAGACCTCACGTCAACCTCGCTGCCAGTCAGCCTCCCCCATCTCCAGGCAAGTCTTCAGGGAAGAGACTGGTGGCCCTGACTGGTGTCAGGCTGCATTTTCCATCTATACCAAAAACTAACTTTCATCTTGCTTCTGTAAAGACCTGCCCAAACTTTATGAATTTCAAAAGCAACATACTGCGTACAGTGGAAGATACGGCCCAAACAGGAGTGCGTTGGGGCAGATGCTCAGAGGCCTCTGGGCCTAACGCACCGCAGGGTAAATCTGTGCAGAGCTCACAGGGCAGGCAATCACAGCCAGGGCCTGGCAGCTTCCAGGCCGCACCACTGCATACAGGCATCACGGCTCAAGTGTTTCCACAGCCAGGACTGGACGGACTGGACCCGCAAATGATGAATTCTCCCACTTGAGGGAGAGGCTGAGAGGCCCATGTGCAATACAGGGAACATGTGATTTTGTACTGCCTAGAATCACCTGTCCCACAGAATATCCCACAGATATTCCAGGATCCTGGAGCCTATTTTTACTTACGTAAAAATAAAGCTACACTTGTCACAATATGTCAGCTCTGGCCATCTGCTGACTTCTATGAACGTCACGTATAGATATTTCAAAGGAATTTGCATCCCCACTGCATATCAGTGGACATTTAACGAACACGGGGGGTGAGAAGAGGAGCCAGAAAGAACAAAAGAGAAGGGAGAGTCATGGCAGGCCCTGACCTGCGGGGATGACCGCACACCGAGAGGGTGGCAGTGGATGCCAGGTGGCCCCCAACAGGCTGTCCTTCCTGAAAAACCAAGGGTTTTATTTATTTATTTTTTAATTTTTTAATGTTTTTTTAAATTTATTTTTGAGAGAGAGAGAGAGAGAGACAGCTTGAGCAGGGGAGGGCCAGAGAGGGAGGGAGACACAGAATCCGAAGCAGGCTCCAGGCTCTGAGCTGTCAGCACAGAGCCCGATGCGGGGCTCGAATCCACGAACCGCGAGATCATGACCTGAGCCGAAGCCGACTCAACCGACTGAGCCGCCCAGGCGCCCCTCCAAGGGTTTTATTAATCACTTGAAACAGAAGTGGAGGATTTTCAAATCCATACAACTGACATCACAAACTACAAACTAGAGATTTCAATTTAGAAATGGTACATTCTACAATTTTCTTTCGAAAATGCTTTTTTGGAGTGGACTGTGTTTGCAGAGACCTGCGCCCTGAGAGCTAAAGAACGGCACTGTTCCACCAATGAGAGAGCAATAATGTGTCGTGCAGCACAGAAAACGCACACCCAAGCGGAAGCCCCAAGGGCTTCTGCAAATCTAAAAAGGACCCATTAGAAAGAGCTGCCCAGAGGCCTCTGAGCAGCTGCCCTAATGCACCCTGGGCTCCGAAGCAACAGGACCACGCTGTCCGGTCCTGCGTTCAGAGGCTGAGGGGCCTGGCCAGAGTGCCAGAAGCCCCATCAGGAAAAGTGCGGGATCAGCAGTACGGCACGGACCACGAGGTATTGGTGAGATATTTCCAAAATGGTACTAAGTCTACATCCAGGCCAAACACCCCCCGTGCCCTTCCCAGCTCTGACCTCACCTCCAGGCTTTTGTCACCTGAGCGCCAACCCCTCAGAGGCTCCAGGGGCCCAGCACTCACTCGTCTCCTATGGCCCTCACTGCCTGGCACACCCGACTCACCGCATCCCCCTCCTGAGCCAGACACTTCCTGAAGCCAACATCATCAGCCCACTAGGGAGTGAGGACGAGCCCAGTAAGGAGGGCTGCTGCTTTTAAAATGGACTGATGGGGTGCGGCTTTCTCCATGCCTCTGTGGGGAGCGGGGGCCGTGAGGACAGGGCGGCCCGGCCCGCAGGCTCTGGCCGTGCTCGCGGAGAGCAGCCCCGGGCACGAGCTGACCAAGGCTTTCCAAGACGTGCCCTGCCGGGCCAGCTTCCCAGCACCGGTCACTCATAATACTTGGCACCGACTTCTAACTCCTTGTAAATTCAGGTGCTTAAATCTGATTGTGCCCCTTATTCACATGTGTCACCTCAAATGAGCGCTGACAACACTCTATCTAAACTCTGACCAACCTAAAAGAACAGATGACCCGCCCACCATTCTGGCATTCGACACCCTTAACTCTGTACACGTTGCCCAAACAACCGTGCTCATTTGGGAGTGGAGTGACATCTGTAAGCTAACAGATTGATAATTTGGGGTTTTTAAAGATGCAGTTCAAGAGGGTTGAGTTACAGACAGGATGCTACGGAAAAGGGAAAAAAAAAATGGTCTTTGGCCCTGGAGCCGCTGTGAGCGCATCGCCCAAAACCACACGGGCACACCACCGACTGAGTGACAAGACCGCCGACTCGGGCCAGGTGGCCCCACTTAGCACGAGTCGTCACGAGCTCAACCCTGACTACAGGAAAGACCAAGGACGCCTCAGTCCTTTGCCACGACGGAGCGGGAACCACCGGGCACAGACAGGGTGTCTCCAGTCAGCGTCACACGTCGCCCATTCCGGAACGCAGGGAGAGTGGCCGAAATGACCTCCCCGCACGGCCACGCTCGAGGACACAGCGGCATTCTTACCCCAGTCAGTCTTCATTCACCTCGCTGGGACCAGTCACCAACCTGTCTGTAATCCCACTCTTCTTAGGAGCCCATTTATATCGCCAATAAGGTGTTTTTTAATGTTATATCATAAAGAATTTGTTTAAAAAGAGTTTCTGTAAAATAAATTATGTAAATACATTCTCAAGAGATGTTTCCAGCTGCACTCCCTCCTCCACAGATGCAGGCTGGCGTCCTGTGGACACGGCAATCTGTGCCAGTCACGTCTCAGGCCCCAGCACCATCACCTTCCTGTTGCTGTGACTGACAAACTTTCCCAAATTAACTGCTTCTACCAGATGTTACCCTGCTACCCCCCACCGAGTACATCACAGACATTTACCACATAAGTCACGTTACTGACCGGCCTTTGGAACATTCATGAGGCCAATTTCCGACAATAATTCAATTATAACTCAAGTACAATCCCTCCCTATTAAAACTGAGTACCCAACATCTCATAAGTAGGATTACTCAAGGTTTTTAAGAATTCTCAAATGCACAGACAGCAAGAATTTAAACTCTTAAATCACTATATCTGGGGCACCTGGGTGGCTCAATCGGTTGAGCATCCCACTTCGGGTCAGGTCACATGATCTCATGGTTCATGAGTTCGAGCCCCGCGTCGGGCTCTGTGCTGACAGCTCAGAGCCTGGAGCCTGCCTCAGATTCTGTGTCTCCCTCTCTCTCTGCCCCTCCCCTGCTCACACTGTCTCTCTCCCTCTCTCTCTCAAAAAATAAAATAAACATTACAAAATTAAAAAAATAAATCACTAAATCCCTTCATTAATTTCAACACATCCCATTTTTGGTCCTATTTTAGCTGCTTTGTTTCTCTGACTCGGCCAGCTAAATCTCTGGATGATGACACCCCCATGTTCTCAGTACTCACCAGAGGCAGGAGTGAGCTATGACCGCACTGCCAAAAGAGAGGAGTAAGAACCAGAGGTAAGTTTACTCCCCACTGCCCTCAAGAGTTAGAATCCTGTCTGATTCTGAGGAAATCTGTGCCATGACAGACAAAATGACCTACACAGAAACGCGGGGACAAAATGATAGGATACCTTGCAGTAAATAATGGGACTCTAAATGTGATATAAAACGACAGGTCAATGCACGCACACCATTTGGAATTCTTAAGAAATAAACCATTTTGAAACCTGTGGTTTCTAAAACTGCAGGCACTTAAGTACTTTTCTAGGAAGGTAAGAACGGTCTGCGTACCTGCAGCTCTGGGCTGTCGGCAGGAATTAAATGACCCCACAGAAGGCCAAGGCCACAGCCCTTCAGAGCTCTGCGTGTTAATGGTGCTTCTCTAACACAGCTCGCTGACCTGACGCGCTCTCCAGCCGAGTGAGGCGTTCTGGCCGTGGGGAGCGCGTGGCAGGGAAAGCGCTAACCCACCTCTCCACACACCCACCCATCTCAGAGACGTAGTTCACAGAAGATGCCACTACCGGTCAATAGGACATCTGATACGAGACATTAACTGAGGAGCTCCTTCCTCAACAGTTACGTCCACAGCACTCACTTGAAGAGGACTCTGTCCGCCTCCGTGTCCTCCCACACAGACCACAGTGCCGCGAGCGCAGCGCAGCCTGGCTCCACACAGCAAGTGAACTGCTGGCGGGGAGCCTCACAAGGCAGTGTCAGCACAACGAACGTGTCACTGCACATCTTCTCCTTGCACAACAGGCAGAATAGTCCTGAATTATGACCTCTTCTTTGATATAAAGTAAAATTCAGAATCAGAAAAATTTCTCGTCAGCCCCAATCCTAACAAGAGGTACTGTCCGTCGGTCATACCTGATGGAAACAATCTCCTGGACAGTAAGGCTTCCTACAAAATGCATCAGGTCATAAGCAACTCAGACGCAGATCAAAAGAAAATCTGTATTTTTTTTCCCACAAACATTTATAAGCTCAAAATTTGACTCCTTTTTCTATGTTCATTTGTGTCATTCTGCAGTTTCCCATATGAAATATATTTCACATTAATCACATCACAGTAAGACACATAAAAAGATGAAATATTTTGTATCTACGGTAACCTCAGAAACTCCTGGCACTATCGAGTGTTACACTCCTTAGCTGATACACTTTAAACCAAACAAACACTGGGCCTTAAGCAGCTGGACAGACCCGTGTGGGTGACAGAACCCACCCAGACAGACAGGAAGAGCAATCAGGCTTCTCCACGCCTGCTGCAGATGCCACCTCCTCCACGATGTTACATGTCCATCGCTGACATTGGTGGCACCCTCTCTTCCTCAAATTTAATGTGTAAAACAACTGACCCAGCGAGTCCATTCCGGGTGCCTACCCAAGAGAAACAAAACCACGTGTTCTCGCAAATACCTGTGTTCACGAACGTTCAGAACAGTTAAAAAGCAGAAGCATCCCAAGTGTCCATCGACAGATGAGTGGATGAACAAAATGTGGTCCAACCACGCAACAGAGCAGGACCCAGCCACCAAAGGAACGAAGTGCTAATGCTCGCTACACCTTAGACAGCACCCCACAGCCCACGTGTGCGAAGTGCAGCACGTAATTCCAAAGAGAGTGGATGGTGGATGCCAGGGAGACTGGGCAGTGACTGCCGCAGGGCTTCTTTCCAGGGTGACAGAGATGTCCCGGCATTAGACTGGGTGCTGGGTGTACAACTGTATGAATGTATTTTAAAAAGCCACTGAACTGTATGCTTCAAAATGATCAACTTTAGGGCATCTGAGAGGCTCAGACAGTTCAGTATCCAACTCTTGCTCTCAGCTCAGGTCATGAGCTTGCAGTTCGTGAGTTTGAGCCCCCTGTAGGGCTCTGGGCTGACAGCACAGAGCCTTCTTGGGATTCTCTCTCTACCTCTCCCCTGCTCATACCGTTTCTCTTCCCTCTCGCTCTCTCGCTCTCAAAATAAATAAATAAATGTTATAAATAAATAGGTCAAATCTATAGTAATTAAGTTAGATCTCAGTTTTTTAATTTAAAATACATTTTTAAATGTTTATTTTTGAGAGAGAGAGAGACAGAGCATGAGCAGGGGAGGGGCAGAGAGAGAGGGAGACACAGAATCTGAAGCAGCTCCAGGCTCTGAGCTGTCAGCACAGAGCTCAATGCAGGGCACAAACCCACAAACCCTGAGATCATGACATGAGCTGAAGTCAGACGCTTAACTGACTAAGCCCCCCCAGGTGCCCCGATCTCAGGTTTCTAAAAGGCAGCCCCTAAACTCTGTTTCTCACCCGCTCCTGCTCTGCTATCCCAATCCTCACAATTTATGTCAGAAGTGAGCAAAACTTTGAGAAAAACACTGCTTTCAATGTTTCAGATATGGTAACTGGTTTCACAGAAAAATCTTTGCTCTATAAATCTACATCATCGTTTTAGGAAACCTACATCGCATTATGGTCAAAATCAACGACTCAGACAGAAAGCAGAAAACCTCACAAGTTGACTAGCAAACAAAGCCCAGGCTGTAGAGGTCGGTGACGCTGCACTAAGCACGCCTGCACTGCCCTCCTCCCCGTGCTGTACGAAGCCGTGTGGGAAGCCCACATCAGCCTGCAGAGGCAGGACAAAGGTACCAGGCGGCCGCAAGGACTGTGGCAGGAGAAGCAGGGGGACAGGACACGGTGTGGGTGAAAAAGGCTTGGGTCCGGGCGCCTGCCGAGCAGCTCCCTCTGCCTCTTATGTGAGGTGGCACAGTCCCCTCTGGGCACCTATGTCTGGCCCCCAGCAGAGATGTGGCGAGACCTCTGTTCAAAGGCAGTGATCAGCTCCTGCTTATAGAAGCCCAGCGGTACGCCATGAGAAAGCCTCCAGAAACCGCCTGAACGTGCGTGAATGCGGGAGGGTCCTGGGCTGCAGCAGAGGAGAGCACCGTAAATCACAGCATTTATGTTTCCACAGAAAAAGCCCACAGGATTTACCGAGATCACAGAGGATATGATATTCCAAGTTATTTCCACTGTCTTCTACCACGTTTTAAAAACAGTAAACGTGTACGGATCTTCCTCCACTTAGGATGGGGTTATGTCCCAAAATACCTACCGTAGGTTTGGAAACATTTTAAGTCAGAAATGCACTTACCGCCCCTAACCTACCGAGCATCACGCCCTAGCCGGGCCCAGCCTGACTGTGCTCACAGCACTCACAGTAGCCTGCCGCTGGGCGGAATCACCTCACACAGATCACGATGCATGAAACCGCTCATGGTGCACAGATCACACGCGCCAACCGCACAAACACTGCTGAAGGTGACGGAATGGCTGTGTGGGTGCGGCGTGGCTGTCGGGGTGCTGGCCATCGACCTCATGATCGCGGTGCCCCGCGCCAGGAGGGTGGGTCGGACTGCGCGTCACCAGCCTGGGAAAAGATCTAAACTCAAAATTCAAACCACAGCATCTACTGCACGTGGACTGCATGTGGACTGCTGTAAAGCTGGAAAACCATCAAGTTGGACGATATCATAAGGTAGGGACTGCATCACTTTCCTAAAAAGCAAAAAACACACAAACAGAACAGAACAGTGTACTTAGTGCCATTCAGGCAAAGGAAAGAAGCTTTGCAGGCGCACCTTCTGAGTTCAGGGTGATGAGGGTGACGTTGTTCCCAATGTTCTGACTTCCCGACTGGCCGCAGTTGGAGACGGAGTCGCTGGCCTCGGACCCACTCTCCCCGTCCTCGTTGTGGCTGTCGTCCTGACCCGGCACCTTCACCACAATGGTGTTCTGCCGTCTCCCGGGCACCGCGCTGAGCGGGAAACAAAAACACCAGCCAATGTCGTGAAAGCAGCACAAGCAACGAGCAGAGACTAGCGCTGAGGCTGCCGCGCGCCTCTCTCCTCCACTCATCAGAGAAACTAACTGCACGCAGCGGCAGCTCGCAAGTCTTCCCACACTGCTCTCTCTACTCAGGGTAACAGCAACCGAATTGCACGAAATGGTCTGGGGTTGGAAGAAACTGTATGAAACGTAAAAGTTTACAAACACGTTTGTATCGCTGAAGACGTAAAACCACAACCCACTGTGACTCAAGGCCTAGAAGGCAGCTCTCTGATCATGGAGGTGATCCCACAAAATGCTGACATTTGAGTGAGAGCAACTTTTAGGGCTGTGTCATGGAAAGGACTGGACGAAAAGAAAGTGTGCCTGGAGACTTCCAGTGACCCTATCCACTCCGCACTGGTAGGCCTTCCAGAAGGGACTCAGCCTTTGTTAACACAGTTATCACTCCTAGCTATTCCCACCAACAAACACCACTGAAGTGGGTCTGAAAAGCCAGTCACGACTCTCCCGGGGGCTGTTCTCACCACTAACGGGATCCTGCTATGGAGCAAGAAGAAACTGCCAGAAAAAAGGGGCACAAGCCGCCAGCTCCAAAAATGGCTCAGAACACATACATGTATTACCTGGAGACATACTATACATTCCACGACTCCCTCCACACCCCTTTATGGGGACTGCTAAGCACTGAGAAGGGGAAGAAGCCCAAGTTCCCTGTCTACAAAGACAAAACGTGCTGCCAGCCGTGGTCGTGCCGCAGGGAGGGGGCTACAGCTCTGAACCTGATCCTGCAGCGGCCTGCTCAAGCTGACCTCCAGCCGAGCCCTTGCGGGAGGCACGCCTGACCCCACCTCTTCTCCACCGGCCAGATCGCCTCAGTCTCTGAGCACCGACAACCCCTGTCCCACCACCCTACACGGCAGGCCCGCAGCACAGCTAGGCCCTGGGAGCCTGGGCTCGGACAACAAAGACAACAGGGCAGAGCTGGGGCAGGAGCAACCTGCAGAGGACACGGAGAGAAAAAGGCAAACAGAACTCTGCGAACACACTGCAGGAAACAACAAGCAAAACCACCCTCTTGGGGCAGGTTACCAGGAAAAGCTGAGCCCAGACTGCCGGGCAGGGCCATCTGCAGCACACTTCACCATCACTCGATGCCTCTTATGCACTCTTATTTCTGACCCAAGTTACATTTCCAGTGTCTCAAAAGAAAAAGGTGGGAGAAAAATACCATCACCTCGAAATGCCTTCATCACCTAGCAAACTTCAAAGAAGGTGTCTGTTGACCTGACATGCTGCTGTACAGACAGACAGACACACGTGAGGAAGCGGTGGTCAGGGAGGAGGGCACAAGCTCCACCGGCTGCTGTGAAAACATAGAGCAATCTCCCCATTACGCACGTGAGCACCAGACACAGAAGTTCCAAGTGCATCTCCCCGTAACACGTCCCCCTTCTCCAGCTAGCACATCAGCACGTGGGCCTGCACGCGGCATGGCCCTCCCCCACCACAAACAACTGTGGGCCGCGCCTGCTGAGCTCAACCGACCAGCTGTGCCTGGCTCAGAACGTGGAGTGGTTCTCGGGGGACTCATCACGGTGGCAGTGGCAGTGAAAGGTGGGGTTGGTGTTGTGGCTACTGACTTGCTAATGATATTTTCCAGGGAATCCGGTGCCCTGTTGCTCAAGGGGTCTTCCATCTTGGCTACAATGGCGTTCTGCCGATCATTGTTGAGTATTACTGTAGTCTGGGGGACGACGCTAGGGAACAAAAGAATCACAAAGAAAAAGAAGACCTTAAAACAACAACATTCATTGTAAGAATACACAAGAGTAATTCAATACAGTCAGCATCCAATGCCCTACACTACGGGAGGGAGGTGGCCCCACACAGAAGTCACGTTTAAAGTAACTTACTGTTTACACTGGGCATAGGATAAACTAGAGGTGGATTGTTTTGTTTTGTGTAGTCCAGAGTTTACCGCCCCTCACTGCTATTATGTTCAGTTAAGAACATTTACACCTTTAACAAGAATGGAGCAAGAGGTCACAGGGTGACAGTGAGGCTTCTGAAGTAGCACATCTGCGTGAAACTCAGCTTGATATTTTTACTCATCCCACCCCAAGGACTTCCTACGTGGCTGATCGAGGCTTTCATAACCACACCTATCAATATCATTCCAAAATGTTAGCTCTGGAAGGACAGGGGCAAACGTAACAGAGGGGACTGTGGACAAAGCCACCTGACATTTATTACCTCTACCTTCTACTAGGGGAGTGTGGACCACACATGGGTCTTTGCTTTGAAGGAAAATGATTATACAAAAGAACGGAGCCCTATCCCAGAACCTTCTAGAGGCAGCACTGTGAGTTTAAGCAGTAGTCAGCAGCTCATCTCAAGGTTCTCCTGGAGACTGCTCGGCCATTAATCTTCTGGCCACAGGAAGTGTGAGCACGCTCTCCTGAGGTTACAGGGCCAGAGGAGCACTGGAAATGCACAGCAACGACACCTGAGTACGTGTCATTCTTGAATTTCACAACTCTGGGAGAACCACTGCTTCCATGTGAGAATACTTCATGTAACCAAAAGAACGTAAGAAAATGTAGCCCAGTGTCACAGCGACATGGCTGGTAAACTCCCCTCCCCAAATCAGGTCACAAATGGCACCATTTCATATCCAAGTAAATCGCGGGACTGTGAGGTGTTTTTCTAAAATAAAAGCATAATCAATTGCATTTCATTCAAAAGTATTATTTTTCAATGATTCTATTTGTTCTTTGGTGACACCTAAAGTAACCCACCAAATCCTTACAACCTATGCACGGGCAGGCCTCACAAGTGACGTAGGTGACTTTCGACTTGGTGCTGTGGCCACACACAGGCTTTGAAGACTTCAGCTTCTCCTGTATCAAAACAGGAGATGAATGGTTTGCATGCATTTGGTATTTTCCTGAAGTATGTTCTGTGGAGCACTGCTCCCCTCCCCCAACCCCAGGATTCCCCCCCACACACGCATCTCCGCTCCATCTCCTCCCTGAGCAACTAACTAGGACGAGCCTGCGGGGGTAACAACAGTTCCCTAAGGAGAATTCCCAATGGACAGAGGCACAGTAGAGGCCTCAGAAGTCCTGGGGGAAACAGATTAGGATTTATTCATGCCACCATCTGGCAGAGTTGAGTAAATATGCCTTTTCTCCCTAACTATTCTTGCTAAGATCAAGGAAACAATGTTCTGGAGCAAAACCGGCTTCAGTGTAAATGAGCCACTCTAGAGATACCCCAAGACCTTCGGGGGGGCTCCTGGGTGTGGGCAGCTCTCACAATGCAATGTCCAAGTCCTCACCTTGCACAATGCACTATTTCCCAAACATGTTTCCCTTTGAGAGAGCACCCTGGTCAATGTGTCTTCTGTTCCCTTTCACAAAGCCCCTTTCCCACCTTGAAACAAAATGACACGAATGTGCACTGTCCATCCGGGATGCGAGAACCCCAGGAGTGAAGACGAGGCCACCCCGAGACACCACGCTGGGCGTGAGAATCGACGCCTCTGCTGACCGACGAAGCACCCCTGGGCGAGTTACTGGTTTACCATTCCTGCTCTCAACAAAACTGACGGAGGACTGAGGGACCTTTTCAGCCCACAGATGATCAGAAGTAGTTTTTGACGACTGCTTACAAAGACCTTTGACACGACCTAAGGAGCTGAGAGGCACGTCTCCCTGCACAGTTATCTACATGAACCAAGTTCCTCAGCACTTAAAACTTTAAAAACTACCAATGGAAGTAACACCAAGGCTGAACCTTGTCTCACACTTGGAGTGTTAAGTCATTATCATCCACAGATTCAAGAATTAACTAAATCTAAAGCCTCATCCATCACAAAAACACATTCACGACATTGAATTATTAAAAATTAGTCACACAAGTAACACACGTAACCTGTTCTGTTCAACTACATGCTGGGAAGTGTAACGAGAACTCAGCCAGAAGCGCTGAGCCCCAATGGTTACGAGAAACACATGCCTCAGCTGCGATTTCTATACGTGTGTCCGTTGCAAAGGAGGACTACATCAAGGAGGGCAAGAGATGGGAATGAACTTTCAAAAAGCAAAAGCAATAAGGTGAAGTTCAACTGTGGAAAGTTTGTTCATGGGCTGCTTTTAAATGGATAATAGTATTTACATTATAACGGAAACATTTAAGAAAGCAATAAATCTGTTTGGTTTTCAAATATCGTTACAATATGCCAGAAATGATACCCTTTCAACTAATGCAATGTATCTGTATCGACCTCAAATTGTATAAAATGAATATTTCATTTTCAAAAATTAAGGAACATCCACATCCCACGAGTAAGAATGAAGGAGCTAAGGGCTGATTACGGGATAACGTTAACGTCTTGTCTGGGCTGAATTGCGGTCCCCAGTTATTCAATCAGATGCCAATCTGTATCTGCTGTGAAGTGATTTGGGGATCTCATTAAAAGTCCTAACTGGCTGACGGTACATTAACCAAACAGGAGGCTACCCTGAGCGGACCCGGCCTGATCAGGGAAGCCCTCTAAAAGGAGGTTTAGGCTTTCTTTCCCTGGTCTTGGAGACGCCAAACAGCTCCTGCCAGCTGATCCCCATCTCCCCCCTTCCTGCCCACCTGCCCCAGACCTCACACATGCTCGGCTGCCCCCACAACTGTAAGCCAACTCCATGTAACAAATCCCTTATGGGGTGTAGTGGTGCGGTGTGTGTGTGTGTGTGTGTGTGTGTGTATGTGTGTGTGTGTGATCCCTCCTCCCTCACTCGCGCGTGCTCTCTCTCTCTCTCTCTCTCTCACACACACACACACACACACACACACACACACACGAACGTATCCCCTACAGGTTCTGCTTTGAAATAATTACAGAAGTAATAAAAGTACCACATTATGTCCTAGGCCCCCAGTGGTGACACCCTATAAAACCTGCAGAATGAGACTGAAAGCAGGAAATCAACACTGGGACACTTGTGTTAATGAGACTACAGTCCTTACTCAGATTATGTCACCAGTGTGTGTGCACCCGTGTATGCATATGTGGCTGTGGACGGGTCGACCCCGTGTGTAAACCCACGTCACTGTGCTGTCACTGTGCCACCACTGCCGAGCAGCAGCCTCGTGCTGCCCCTTTAGACACACCTGGCCTCCAGCCCCATTCTGTCCCCCAGTAACTGCTAACCTGCTCTCCATCTGTGGTTCTCACATTTCGAAAATACTACAGACGTGGAATCACATGGCCTATGACCTTTGAGACTGGCTTTCTGTACTCAGCAGAGCCCCCCGAGATCATCCAAGGGGCAGAGCTACCACCAGCTCAACTGGTGTCGCCACGGCCCAGGGGTCCGTTAACCTTGAACTCCAGAAGGGCACCTGGGGTTTTTGCAGGTTTGGGCTCTTACAAATCACGCTGCCATGGACATCCGTGTAGAAGCTGTGAACATAAGTTTTCATTTCTCCGGGATAAATGCCCAAGAATGTGACTGCTGGGCCATATGGTAAGTACATGTTTAGCTTTACAAAACACTGCCAGACTTTTCCAGAGTGGCTGCACCGTTTTACATTCCCACCAGCAAGGGATGAGAGAGCCAATTTCTCCACATCCTTGCCAGCATCTGGTGGTATTGCTGATTTTTTATTCCGCCATTCTGCTAGAGGTGGAGTGACACTCACGGGGTTTGGACTTGCATTTCCCTGATGACTAATAATCACGTGTTCATCCACCGCCCGTATCTCCTCTTTGGCAACGTATCTGTTCAGGCTTCCTGCCCGGTTTCTAACCAGACTGTTTCCTACAGGTGGGCGTGCCATCGGTCCCTGTCAGGTGTGCGGTGAGACAGCACCCCACCACGTCTGCAGCCCGACCCTCTGCCCTCCTCACAGGTCTTCGTGGAGCAGAAGTTTGTGATTTTCATCATGTCCGATTCATCATTTTTTCCATGGATGGTGCTTTCACTAGTAAGTCTGAGGGGTCTTACCCAAGCCTTGGGTCCCAAAGATTTTCTCCTACATCTTCATCTGCAGGTCTTATAGTTTCATATTTAAATGTGTGCACCATTTAAAATTAATCTCTGCTCCAGGTATGATGGGACACCGAGGTTCATCTCTCTCGTTCTGCCTGTGGATGTCCAAGTGCCCTGGCTGATGTGTTGAAAGGCTGCCCTTCCCCACTGAATGGTCTTCGAACCATTGTCAAAGCTCAGCGGGGCCACTTTTAAGATCTCTGTTATGTTCCACTGAGCAATTTCTCTCTTCTTCAGTCATTTTATTTTTTTTATTTTTATTTATGAGAGAAAGATAGAGAGTGAATGGGGGAGGGGAGGGGAGAGAGGGAGAGGGGGAGAGGGGGAGAGGGGGAGAGGGAGAGAGGGAGGGGGAGAGGGAGAGAGGGAGGGGGAGAGGGAGGGGGGGGAGAGAGGGAGAGAGAGAGAGAGAGAGAGAGAGAGAGAGAGAGAGAATGAATCCCAAGCAGGCTCCACAATGTCAGTGAAGAGCCTGACACGGGGCCCAAACCCATGAACCTGTGATATTATGACCTGAGCCGAAATCAAGAGTTGGATCCCCAACTGACTGAACCACCCAGATGTCCCAGTCATTTTGTTTTCTAAAAACTACATGCTCAATTCATTCTCTGGCATCTTAATTCATTTTCTATACCCTTACCTATAACTATGTGTTTGTTTTCTAAGTTCCTATTTAAATAAAAACCAAATTTAAGTAAAAGGGAAAAGAGTAGACTCATAGACTGTCCTGTTTTAATTCTAAAATCATGCTAATTACCCAAGTTGTATACTCTTACGTAAAATAGGATCATTCACAAGCAAAAAAGTCTGTGACACGGCCCAGTGACCTGCGACCAGGGGGCACAAGGATCACTCACCCATGTACAATGACTGAGTGAAGGGCCCCCAGGCACTCCCCAGGAGGCAGTCACGGCAGGCAGCGCTGCCCCCAGGGCTCCATATGGGAGGAGACACTCAATCGTCAAAGCGTGAGAGGCCACCGCAGTGCCTTCCCTGTGCACATCAGCAGGCCACCGCATGGACCGGCTAATAACCTGCCCAGGTCCACAGCCAAGTTAGGTTTGAGCCCAGGCCACACAGCCAAGTTAGGTTTGAGCCCAAAGTCCTCAAGCAGCAAAGTGGACATTCTAAGCAAAACCAATGAAGGAACAGTCCATAACCCACTACTCTTCGAACACCATAATTTCCTGGGGAAACTAGCGGCTGCCCCCAGAGAGTCCAAAGTTGCTTTTGTTTTTTTAACCATTTTCCCAGGTGATTCTGATGAGTGCTGCTGGTTTAAAACCACAGGGGCGCCTGGGTAGCTCAGTCGGTTAAGCATCAGACTCCGGCTCAGGTCAGGCTCTCACACTTTGTGGGTTCAAGCTCCACACTGGGCTCCGTGCTGACGGCTTGGAGCCTGGAGCCTGCTTCGGAGTCTGTGTCTCCCTCTCTCTGCCCCTCCCTTGTTCATACTGTCTGTCTCTCTCAGAATAAACATTAAAATAAACTAAAACAACAACGAAACTGCACACATGCACAACCCTGCAGAAGAGGCACACCCCTGCCGTGTCCACAGGCCCCACACAGCACTCATCCACTACATGGCTCCCTCAGTACACGTTAGCTTGGCACATGGCAGCCCACTGCACAGGGGCCTTTCTGTTCATTTTCTCAAGGACAGACCCCAACTGCCTACGTGAGTGCTCAGAACACAGTAAAGCCTGTGTGTTTAAGACATGAATGAATTGGAGATTAGCCTCATTTCTGACTTCAGTCCTCTGGCTCTTGCCTCTAGACTCCATGGTCTCATGCCACTGAAAGAAAAGAGACCAAGAATCGTGAGCCAGAAGAGAAACTTAAGAAGACGATGCCCATGGGACAGCCTAGGGCACTGTCACCCACGGAGGGTGGGGTGGCCTCACCAGTGTGAGCCCCGCATGCTCGGTGAACAAGCACTTTAACAGGATCAATTTTTTAAACCTCACAGGGTTGTGGGGGTGTCTGAGTGACTCAGTCGGTTCAGCATCAGACTTCAGCTCAGGTCAGGATCTCACAGTTCCTGAAATGGAGCCCCGCGCTGAGCTCTGCGCGGACAGCTCAGAACCTGCTTGGGATTCTCTGTCTCCCCTTTCTCTGCCCCTCCCCTGCTCATGCATGTGTTCTCTCTCTCGCTCTCTTTCTCTCTAATAAACAAACAAAAAAACAACCAAAGCCTTACAGGGTTTTTGAGGATCAAAGAATAATACCAAGCGCTTCTATTCATTAACCTCTGTCACGGCAATCCTCACATACTGTTTTATTTTCACTGATGAGGAAGCTTGGAAAGGTTAAGAATTTGCCCAAGGTCTCACCCCTTAGAGGTGACAGGGCCTGTCACCAAGCACCTCTCAAGCTCTTAGCCTCGTTAGTCAAGACCAGAAATAATCCTCTATTACCTTTTCGGTGTTGCACATTTTAACTGTTTTATTTTGATGGCTCCAGAACAAAGTGACTTCAGCTTTCAGAGACGGCCTGGCAAACATCTTCCAAGCTACACTTACAGGGCGGCCTTCAGCTTCTCTTCTGTTTCAGGAAATTGCTTTGTGACCATGTTAAAAAGTACCTGTACTAGTACTTTAAAACATCAACATTTCTGGGGCGCCTGGGTGGCTCAGTCAGTTGAGCGTCCGGCTTCGGCTCAGGTCATGATCTTGCGGTTCGTGGGTCCAAGCCCCGCATTGGGCTCTGTGCTGACAGCTCAGAGCCTGGAGCTGCTTCAGATTCTGTGTCTCCGTCTCTCTCTGACCCTCCCCTGCTCACGATGTATCTCTCTCTCTCTCTCTCTCTCTCTCACTCTCAAAAATAAATAAAACATTAAAAAATTTTTTAAAAAATAAAGATTACTTTGGAAAAAAAAACAAAAAAAAATCAGCATTTCTGTCCCCTTAGCTCATCATTCACGTAAAAAGGACTATCATTTGTAAGTACGCCAAGGAGCTCTACTGAAGTCTATGCAAAAAAAAAAAAAAAAAAAAAAAAAACCACACAAACCACATAAATAAAAGTCCTTAAAAAAAATATTGAAAAATGTAAGTAAAAAGTTTTAAAACACCATTTTAAAAGTAGTCTTTGCCCCTTTCTATTAAAAGAAAAACAGAAAACAAGCTGGTTTGAGCCAGAGGGTTTGAGGAGCACACGGTGGCCAGTGCAGGCGGGCTCTCAGAGAGAAGGGAGGGCAGGTGCCAACACTGGAGAGGAGCTCAGTGTGTCGTGTGCAAAGAGAAACACACACAGACCTCGGACAGAGGAGAAAATCACATCAAGTCAGGTGGACCCAGAGTTTGCAAATGTTTGGAAGAACCTGATTTCAGATCTGCATTAACTCAGAGAACTTAACAGAAACTCTAACTCTGGGGTGCCTGGGTGGCTCAGTTGGTTGAGGGTCCAACTCTTGATTTTGGCTCAGGTCATGATCTCAGGGTCCTGGGATCGAGTCCTGCATCAGTCCTGCATTAAGATTTTCTCTCTCCCTCTGCCCCTCTCTCTCACTCATGTGCGCACCCTCTCTAGATTAAAAATTTTAAAAAAGAAGAAGAAGAAGAAACTCTGAATTAGCTACAACTCATACAGATTTCAGGGGCTTATAATCAGATTCTGAATGCACACACGTACACACAGACTCACATGTGCACTTGCATACACACAAAACTCAGGTTGTGCCCTCACAAAGAGAACCCCTACAACAAGAATGGCAAGAAAGGTTAATGTCTGGACGAGCTGAAGCCAACGGAAACAGCATGCTGATTTGGGTCTGAAGCTGTTGTGAGCTCAGGGGGAACGGGCCGCCATCGACCAGGCAGGCTGCTGTGGAAATGGTGTGGCAGGCAGGTAACCTCCATCCCCACCCAAGAGTTTCAGTGCACTGGGGTTAACCCAACAGAACTCCTCTTACACTTCCTTGAAAAATGGAGTGCCCTGGGGAAGTCAGGTTTGTATGAACCTGTTTCCAGCTCCTGATCACCAAGGAAAACGTCTACAAGCACTGACTGCACTCACTCCAGGAAATAAGACACCAACTGCCAACAAGTCGGATTACTCATCAATGGCGACACACCCGTGGACGTTCTGGGGGGGACGCAGACACCTGTCATCAAACAACCACAGGACAGAGAAGAACGTCCACAACTAGGTTCTCTGCCTAAACCGTACTTCACGCAGGCAGGTGCTGAGAGCACCCCCATCCTAGGAGAAACCACGTAACTCACACGCCCAGAGGAAATCCTCTGGATACTCCTTCCCCGGGGAAGTCCTGATGCTCAGTGAGTGAGAACCAGCCTCCGGGCACAGGGGAGATGGCCGGCCCTCAGGGTGTCCAGTTCTGTGCGAACCTTCAAGGGCTCGAGCCAAGGGCAGAGCCAAGACCACGCCTTCACGCAGAGTCCCCCTCACTGCCCATGCGAGGCAGGAAGCTCAGGTGCGGCTTCTCTTCACATGGTGACGTCCAGCTTTGTGTTTTGTGGCTGGGAAAGGAGGGGTCCTGCCAGAACATGGAAAAACTGTTGGAAACATTTCTGTCTCCCTCCCACCCACAGATGAGTCTCACGAGGCCACGTTCTGCTGATGGCCAGTCCTTTTGCAGTTCAAAGTAACTACTCATAAAGTTCAGATCGGGAAATCTGATATAATACTAATTTCCTAATTTTTGTGATTTATCTCAAAGAAAAAACTCTCAACGAAAGCAAGCTAGCAAAAATCTCAAGTAATTCCACTTTGTACTCATAAGAAAACCCGTACAGTATCTTCTACTCCGCAGACACGTGCTCCGTGAGCACGCATTCACCCCCAGGCATCCCCAGGCGCGCTCCTGCACGGCACTCGGGAACCGGGCCGGGACAAACGGGACGCCGTGTGCTGCAGTGCGCTTACCGACACCGAGCTGCCTACCAGCCGGCCTCACAGATCAAGGAGAGCGAACGCGGTGCGAGCAGAAGCAGGGGAGCCACCCTTAGCACAGTAACATCAGATACCTGAGGTCCTCAAGCCCCAGAGCGGCAGGGGGACTCGTGTCCACCGTAGACCCCTGCTCCCTTTGTGCGGGGTGGTCCTGTCCCTGGAGGCTACTACGCGCCAGGCTGCCTTCCCAGGTCCCCTTCAGAGCAAGCGCAGCCCTGGGACAAGTGCTAGTGGACGGGATGTTAAGAGGAGAGGGACCAGCGTTTTTAGGAGGAGAACGCGCCAACCTGCAACTGTCAGCCCACAAACCCAGATGATTCTTTACCGCAGTTCATGTCACCCAACCAACATACCAAGCGTTCAAATGAAACCTTCACTAAAATTTGTTTCACAGGGTTAGTTCTGTTGTTTACAGGTTAAAGATTAAAAAGTCATTAAAAACCAGGATCCAAAAGATATTCTTGGGGATAAAAATAAATGAGCGTTAAAAATTTATCCCCAATATCTAATGAAATGAGCAAGTTACAGCATTAAAACAACTCCCCAAAATAACCAGCTGCAACAGAGAAATGGGGATAACCTAATGCAGCAAACTTTGACCACGTGTTGCTTCCAAGGGGTTCGGGTTCGACCCCCGTCTCCTCTCCCCAGGAAGCCAGGCTTGCACGGTAACGAAACCTTGACTGCAAGCCAACAGTCCCAAACCAGAGGAGCGCGATGCATAGGGACATGTAGTGTTTCTTCTTTCCAAGGCGCACAGGAGTGGCTACCAAAGAACAGCCGCCAGGAGGAAAAGCCGAACAGGAGGGCCCCGGGTCAAGCAGGTCCTCCAGCACCGCACAGCAGTGACACACTGCATGCTCAGATTCTGGCCTCTGCTCCCATTTTCCAATAAAGGAGGAACGGCCGACTGGAGGACTGCTGTGGGGACATGCCAGATGAGCCTAGAGCACCTTGTGGTGCCAGGAAGGAAGTGCTCAAAACAAACAAACAAATAAAAAAAAAAACCAAAATGAGTAGGGGGGTGGGAGTGTCCAAGGACACAAGAGCCACCTCAGAGCAGTCTCAATGGCCAAAGCTGGAACATTTGAGCAACAAAACCAAGGAGTACCGGCTTCTAACCCGAGTGTGAAATAAATATCCGTGAGCCCACGCTGATATAAATGAGTGACAATCAATAAATGGGGAAGAAGAGATAAACCTCCTTTGCAGGTCAGTAACAATCTATCCAAGAGGTGGAGCGGGACTCCCCACTCTTTAATTTGGGGCCGAGCTCAGGGATGTCCTTCCCAAGAGCACAGGATGGAAGGAGGCCGCTGGAACCGGACAGTGGAGAAATCTGACCAGTGCAACCTCGGCCCAGTGAGCCAAGGCAACACCAGCAGAGAGGAGTCACGGAGACAGCATGCTCCCTGGAGAAGACGTGATGAGAATGCACTTCGCCTCTTGGGTCTGCCTGTCAGACGTCTACATCCCCAGGCTCATGAGGAGAAAAGCATCAGACAAATCCCCAGTGAGGGGCAGTCTATCAAACACCTGACCAGTACTCCTCATAAAGTTATAAAAACAAGGGGTGTAAGATTATCACAAACCAAAGGAGCCCAAGGAGGCACAGCAACTAAATGCCATGTGGTGCTACATACATTTAAAAGGTAATACGCGAGGGACGCCTGGGTGGCTCACTCAGTTAAGTGTCCGACCTCGGCTTCCGTCAGCTCAGATCATGATCTCAAGGTTCGTGGGCTCAAGCCCCGCGTAGGGCTCTGTGCTGACAGCTCGGAGCCTGGAGCCTGCTTCAGATTCTGTGTCTCCCTCTCTCTCTGCCTCTCTCCCACTAGCACTCTGTCTCTATCTCTCAAAAACGAATAAAAACATTTAAAAATTTTTTAATAAAATTTTTTAAAAAGCTGATACTATGAAAAAAGCATTATGTTAACAAATTCCAAAATTTAGATGAAATCAGAATCCCTTAAGAATACAAATTAGGTAACACTAACTCGAGAGTTCCACGTTTACCAAAGTTCTATATTTATTAAAGAAACTGAATTCACGATTCACTGACAAACTGGATCAAATATTTAAGGAAGAAATAAAACTAATCATATAGAAACATTTTCAGAAAACAGACAAGGAAAGACTTCCCAAACCATTTTTTTTTAATGTTTGTTTAGTTTTGAAAGACAGAGCATGAGCAGGGGAGGCGCAAGGGGCAGGGGGGAGGGAGAGAGGAAGACACAGAATCCAAAGCAGGCTCCAGGCTCCAAACTGTCAGCACAGAGCCCGATGCAGGGCTCAAACTCACCAACTGTGAGATCATGACCTGAGGCGAGTCGGACACTTAACTGACTGAGTCACCCAGGCGCCCCTCCCAAGTAATTTTTTGAGACTAGCATTATCCTAAGTAACAAAGACAGGTCAAGAAAGAAAACTATGGACTAGCATGTCCCATGAAAAGAGATGCAAAAACCCTTAACTACATGTTAGCAAGTCAATCCAAAAATACATGAAAAGGGTAATATGCTATGACCATCAGGTTTATTAAGACAGAAATGCAAGGCTGGTTTAGCATTTGAAATCAATCGGTGTAACTCACTCCAACAACAGAATCAAGAAGCAAAACCACATGATCATCTCAAGAAGATAAAGAGCACGTGAACATTCAATACCTGTTCACAATAAAAATTCTCATGAATCAGAAATAGAACTTCGTCAACCTGATAAAGGGCATCTGCAAAAGATTTACAGCTAACACCACACTTAACGGTGGAAGACTGGATGCTTTTACTCAGAGATCAGAAATAAGGGAAACACACACACACACACACACACACACACACACAAAATGAAATGAGAGATCCTATCCATGGAAGCAAAGTAAGAAACAGTAGACAGGAGGCCTGGATAGCTCAGTCGGTTAAGCTCCAGACTCTTGATTTTGGCTCAGGCGTGTTCTCAGGGTTCATGAGTTCAAGCCCTGCTTCGGCCTCTGCACTGAGCATGGAGCCTGCTTGGGATTCTCTCTCTCCCTCTCTATGGCCCTCTCCCCCACACGCACTCTCTCTCTCTCTCAAAAAAAAGAAATGGTAGGGAAATCTGATGAGAAGTAAAACTCTCTATACATAAAAAACATACATGACCAAATACTTCTCTTTCTTTCAAATCCTACAGAAAAACTACTGAAACAAGTGAATTCAGAAATAATGCAGAATAAAGATAAGTATAGAGAAACCTACTGTATGCCTACATACTACCAATGAGCAACTGGAAACTGGAATTTAAACACTATACCATTTATGACACCACCTGAAAACACGGCGTAGAGAAAACGTTAACAAACTGCGAGGAAGAGCTACACACCGAAAAGGAAGACTGCTGAGAGACGAAAGACCTGCGTGAGGGGAGGGGGCACCACGCGCGTGGTTCCGAAGACTGCAAGGCGTTAAGATGGCAATTCTCTCCAGACTGACCTACAGATTTCAAACAACAAGCTTTGTGTGATTCTAACACTAGAGAAGTACCCCAAGTTAGCAGATGTGCGTGATCTATCAAAATGCGTGGCTACGTGTTTAGCATCTGCATTGGTTGTCCGACTGTACCTGAGTCATCAGATTAGGTTAATTTTCCACAGGTTGTATGTGTGTAAACTAGAAGTTTTCCTTGGCTGGTGCCGGGCCTGATGTGTACAGGGTATCCTGATTAGGTCACTAATCAGGTGTGTGGCTGTGCAAAGCAGTGTAGACCAATCACCAAGAGAAATCATACGTCTACAAAATTAAGTGGAAATATGAAAAACTGAAAATTTGGTAAGGAAAGAACTAAAACCAAGTCCATCATGGCTGAAACCAAACCACTTCTTCACAATTCAAACAGCCCTATATGGAGTCTGTCACATTCCAAAGCCTACAAAATGCTACGGTCCTGACTGAAAAGGTCAACGACCCAGAGTGGAGATGCTCTGAACACAGACGACCCCCCCCCCCCCGGGACTGCTAGTGTCCCCGAATGCAAGAAGAGAGACCTCAGGAGGGGACCTCTCTCTACCCAGAAGCCACAAAGTCTCAAAAAACAGCCTTTCCACAAACATCCACCAACACTTAAAACAAAAGGCCCTCTGAGAAATAAAACAGACTCAGCAGCCAGCACAGTAGAGGGAATTTAAATAATTTCTTGATCAATAATCAGCTTAGAGAAAAAGAAAGAAAATCATTTTCTTCCCTCCTGTGTCCTACAGGACAGATCTCTTTGAAGAAAAAGATTATCTTGTAAAGAAATCACTTGTATGTCTGAATATTATAAAGAGGCCCCTACTACAATTGTTTTAAAATTGTAGAAATACATTAAAGTTCTAAAAACAAACAAAAAAAAACACAACTTTTTAAAAATAAAAATCTACTGTAGGGCAATTACATCTTAATAAAAACAAAGTGTTGGCGCATAAAAAAATAAAAACGCATTGCGTTGAAAAATAAGAGACAAGCATTCTTTTCATTAGTCAACGTGTCCCGTTAATGAAAACCACGCCGGAGCACGTGGGTTTGAGCCGCTCTCTGACTCATCACACAGGCTGGCCCGTAAAGCCGGCAGGGATAAGCGGCGATTCTCCCGCTCCGGGTAGGCACCGCGAGGGCACCGTCCCGCCGGCCCCCTGGCGGTCACCAGCTAGGGCAGCGGCCGCGCTCAGCAGCGTCCTGCTCACCGCACTTTCTCCAAACGGCGCGGTGTGCGGCTTCAAAGAAGAGAGCGGAATTTCTACGCTGATCCACGTGAACGCTCCTGTCCGCACGCCGGAGCCCCGCGGCCCACATCCTGAAGCCGAGGCCCTTCTGAACGCGCACTGAGGGCCCCGCCGCGGCTCCTCACCGAGCACGTCAGCGGTCGGCCGCTTCCAACACCCACACCGACGTGAAAGAGGCTTTAGGGGCAAAGCCGCAAGTGGCTACACCTTCCATCACAATTACGCAAAATCCGAATCTGTGGTGCACTTTCGAGGAAGAAAAGCACCTGCCCACAGCAACTCAAGTCCATTGTCCTTCTCCCCAAGGAGAACGCCGTCATTGGACGGAACCTGTCCAAACATCCTCACGGTTTTACTACAACCGCTAAGCTTTAGTAACCAAAAAAAAGGTTTCCTTTCATTTCTTTTTCTTGGACTTATTTAAAGAATCTCATTCAGGCGTACAATCTGAAAATCTGGATCCTAAATGCCATGGGGGGTTGGCAGCACTTGGCCGCCCTCTGCCCCCCAGGGAGTAGAGGACAAGTCAGTCCCAAAGCTGGGAGCACGGTCTAGGAAAAGAAGCAGGAGACCGGGGGTGGGGGGTGGGGAGGTCTCAGGGCGCAGACGCGGCCCAAGCTGTGCCCCGCGGCTACGGGCTGGCTCCAGGCCTCAGGCGGCCTGTCCTAACGGAAGGGCCGGTGGGCTCCGGACGACGCTTCTCACCCACCACCCAATTCCTCCGTAACTGAAAAGACCTTTAAAGGGGCCCCCGTCTGTCTGGCTCAATTACACTCAGACTTCCGCACAAATCATCCACGATATGGGCCTAAAAAAATCTTAATTATTTTTTAAAAAACATATGATTTATAGATAAAGTAATCCAGAACTTACAGACGTCTTACATTTTAAATACCTGAGGCCCAAAATAAATAATTGGTAAAAGCACTTTGTCACTCAGAGCGTTAGCCGATTTTTAATTTGTTTTGGGAGACGTTCCCTTTCCTATGTCCACTCACTACTCTCATTTCATACGTACGATTCTCATTTACTTTTGTATTTACAAATTAGTATCTTTCTAATTAGAATATACACATTTTTCACTGATATACTGGGATTAAATCTTATTCCTTACTTCTCCCCAAAATTTCTCGTTAGCAGCTTTCAGTTGTTGTCTTAATTCTTTAAAAATCAGTCACACACATACGACTTAACGCCACGTCTAGGAGAAGACTGAAAAAGGACTGCTCCTCTATCGCTCTTGTACCGGCTTCTGTACGTGAACTGCTTTACAAAAAATATGGACGAAGCTTGTGCCAAGACACAGTGAGTGCACCCTCCCGTGGGCTGACTTTATGTCACCGGGACAAGCCCGCATGGGCAGAAAGCCTCAGTGACCGGGTTAGCTGGACCACGCGTCTGGGTCAGTATCCGAAAACTTTCCTGTGAATCCACCGCCTGTCAACACGCACGAGGAAAACCACAGCAGCTTCAGCTCCTGCCTCCGGGCAGAGGGAAGCGCGGTGGGGTTTCTACCCAGGAAGCTGCCGAAGGCGTCTCCCCACCAGCCCTGCGATCGAGGAAACGCCGAAGAAAGCTGGCAAAGCTGGTGGCTCCCTGCGGCCTTGTCCAAGCGAGCCGCTCCGCCCTCGGGCAGCCCGAAGCCCCGCAGGACACGCACAGCGGCCTGGAGGCCCACATTCACAGGAAGTGGTGCCACCCTCTCTCCCACCCCCCAGCTTCGTGGTTACGGAAACGGGGCCCTAAAGGCAGGCCTAGGTCACCTTCGTCTTGTCTTACTTTTCAAGGTGAGGAAACTGGAAATGGACAATTAACACTTGCATGTGACTTGACCCAGGTGACCCCGAGGCTTCAGACCGGGGCAGCCCGTGGCACTCTGCAGGGGCGTCCCCTCCCAACAACGCACCCTGCTCCGGACACACACGAAATCCCGGAACAGGCAGCTCGCAAGGTCCGAACCACAGCTTCGGCAGCACTCTTCAGCCCTGGCACTCGCCCGCCTGCCCCTGATGGGACTGTCACGAGGCATCAACTGCGGCACCTGCACGGGCAGGCTCTGCCAGCACTTCCCCGGACGCGTCAAGATTACCTCTTCCAGGCACAGGTAAGGAAGTCACGCGAGAAGCAGGACCACCCTCAGCACAGGCCGGCTTCCTGCTCATCTGTCATTCTCTTCTCACACCCGGGAGCAGCCATTCCCATGGGTCCGAAATCCGGTGGGTCATCACGCTTCCAGGACACCGCTGGCATTTAGCGGGCACGGGCCAGGAGGTTAAGCCACCCTCCAGCGCGTGAGGCGGTCTCATCTAACAGAACACCTTCCCGCACAAACTTCCAGTGTCCCAGACACTCATTTAAGGAACAAACGGGATGCTAACAGCTCTCCGAGCCTGGCACCTTTCTCTAATCCACGCTCACGCACAAAACGTCACTGGATAATTTCAACGTAACAAATTGTCCGGGACTTCAACTATTGTTCACGTCTAAACAAAGTACGTTTTCCTTTATCTGAAACCTCGTCGAGAACGGCTCGTCATTTTGTAACATTCCACCACCAAGCGGTATTTGAGTTCCCGGTGGATGTGGCCTCGGGCCACAGCCCTCCCCGCCACCAGCACTCCACGCGCACCGCGCGCGGGGTTTGGGCACCTGGCCTGCTCACTGCCTCCCCGCGCACCTCACCTAACCATTCACGCAGGGAAATGCGCCTCATGTTATCACAGCCTCCCCCCTTCGCTCCTCCTGCCGCTACAATCAAGGCATCGTACTGGGATTTTCTCGTCATACGTGATGCCTACTTTACATTCTGGGATGAGGGGGGATCACGGAAAACCTGCTCTGAGAGCAGGCGCTGTTTCTGACGGGGGCGGGGGCGCGCCCCAAGGCCTGCAAAGAACAGGCTCCGCCGGAGGGAACGCGGGGATCCGGCAGGATGCCTACAAACACAGGGCGGAAGCCTGTGTCCGAGCAACGGCGCGGCCGAGCCCACTCCCCTCGGGGACGGCGACGAGGCGCGGGGCCGCCCAGCGCTCCAAACACAGCAGGGCACCACCCGTCGTGCCCACGCGGCCGGGCCCACCCGCAGCTGCCCCGGCCACACGGGACAGGCGGCCACCGTGGAAGCAAGGCGGGTCACGAGCACTCGCAACCCAAGCCAGGAACCTCTGCTCAGCCCCACGCGCCCCCTATCGCCGCTCCCGTCCCGGGGCCCGCGGGCAGGGCGGAACCCGGCGGACACAGTCAGCAGGGCCACAGCGAGAGAGCTCTCGACACACACCTCCGCGTCCTCATCGACCACAAACCGTCTCCTCCGCGAGTGCGGCCTCTCCGGAGCCCCCGTGGGAGACGCCAGGACGCCGAGGCTAACGGAAACTGACTCCGCAGCGCAAGCCGCAGGCCGGGCCAGGAACCCGGCATCTAACAGGGCACCCCGGACGGACAGACACACAAACAGCCCACAGACGGAGGGACAGCTCTCCAACCCAGATTAAGTCCTTATGGGGTTTCAACTCACGCGGCACAGAGACCAGCGCGGGCGTGGCTGGCTGGGACCCGCGTGTTCTTGGGAGGCCCGGGAACTGCTGGCGGGACGCGCCAGGAACGTTTGCGAGCACCGGCACCTGAGAACCAGCCACAGGACAGGGGACAGGGAAGAAACGCACACCTCCAAGGATCTGGCGGGCTGGCTGCGACGCGCACGCGACACGCCGGGCCGGGTCGAGGGGCCGTGAGCCGGCTGCACACGCGGGCTCTCCCCTGGCTGCACCCGGGGCCCCGGAGCCAGGCAGAGGGGCCCGCCTGCACCCAACTCCCTCAGCCGGGCCTGGCGGGCTGGCGAGGGGGCCGCGGCGCCCTGCTCTTACCATCGCACTTTGTTGCACGTCTGGGTCGCGCCGAGGGGGGAGCCGGCCACCATGGGGACCTGGATGGGGCTGTGCTGCTTGTTCGTGACCAGGTCCAGCTTCTCCTCCAACGACTTACAAGTGGCCTCCAGGGCCTGCAGCTTGGCCTCGATGCTGTCCAACCGCAAGCAGATGGTCTGGTTAATGGAGTACAGGAACGACTGCAAGGGAAGGAGAAGACCCTCAGGAGGGCCGCGGGGCCGCGAGCAGCCAGCACCCCCCCATGCCACCCGCGGCCGTGCCCGATCCGGGAGAACCCGGCCGCGCCGCAGCGCCTCCATGGGGGCCCGAGCGCGCGCAGGAGTCCCCCTTCCCCAGAGCGGGCTCTCCGGGGCGTCCCCGGGCACCCAGGGCCCCGGCTCTGCGACAGCGGCGCTTCCGAGCAGGGAGCCCGCCACCCGGTGGCCGCCACGCGGCCGGTGCGGGCAGGGCTGCGGTCTCGGGTCCCACCTGCACTTGGCTCCCCGCCACCACCACCGGCGCTCCCGGGCTGGGCCGGGCCGGCAGCGGGGCCGCACGGTGTAGACCAGCCCCCGGCGGGGGGGGGGGGGGCGCTCACCGGCAGCCAGCGAGCGGCCGCCGCGGGTCGGGGGGGTTGGGGAGCCACCGCCGCACACACCAGACCCTGTGTCCGTCTCCTCTCCCTCCGCTCCTGCCCCTCACTTGGGAGGGAACAGACACCTGCGAAAAGTGGGCGCGGGACGGGGGGACGGACACCAGGGGACCAGGGCGAGCGCAGGTCTGCAGAGACCGGGACTGAGGGGACAGGAGACGGGAGAGGGCGCGGGGCTCAGGGGACAGGAGACGGGAGGGGGCGCGGGGCTCAGGGGACAGGAGACGGGAGGGGGCGCGGGGCTGAGGGGACAGGAGACGGGAGGGGGCGCGGGGCTGAGG
>CM053563.1:54924015-55015164 GCA_028646485.1 Cryptoprocta ferox | reverse complement strand
GGGGCGCGGGGCTCAGGGGACAGGAGTCGGGAGGGGGCGCGGGGCTCAGGGGACAGGAGACGGGAGGGGGCGCGGGGCTCAGGGGACCAGGGGACAGAAGACCAGGGGGCCGGGGGACCGAGAACGGGGACGACGCGGGCTCTCCGCGGGTGGACGGGCTTCCTCCGTCCAGGACAAGCGAGCGCGTCTTCTCAAACCCACGCGCTTGTGAAACTGCCCACGCGTGGGGGGGGCACGCGGTGAACACGGTCCACACGCGTCCACACAGCCGGCTTTCCGTCGAGCGGTCCCTGTGCCCACACGACTCGCCACCGGAGAGCTGGCACGGGCAGGGAAAGCCGGCCTGCGCCCCCTCCGAGGGCGCTCCCGCGGGGACCCGCCGTGAGGACAGCGCGTGACAACAGGGCGGGGACAGCCCGGGACACGAGGGAGAAGGCGGCACGTGCGGCAGGCGGCGAGCGGCACGTGCCGGCAGCGCAGGAGGGCAGCACGTGACCAGGGCGCGAGCAGCACGGGAGGGCGGCACCGCGCAGCCGCACAAGGCGCGGCCCCTGGGAGGGAAGGCGTGGCCTTCGCCGGGTGCGCGCACAGCCCAGGAGGCGGGCGGGGCGGAGCAGGGGACGGACGCGCCGCGCTCTCACCTTGATGGAGGGGTCCTGGCAGTTGATCTCCAGGCGCTGGCGCTTCAAGGCCGGCTCGTCGTCGTCGGTCACCACATGGTTCTCCAGGACCACTGAAAACCAACGGCGGGGACAGAACACACACTTGAACGTGAACGGCCGGCCGGGGCCGCGTCAGCGCTCAGCTAGTAAGCAGTTCGGCCGCCTTACCGGGAATGGAGAAATAACCACCTTTCTCATTTTACGTTTTTCGTGTAAACTTAGAATTCTCAAGCAGAAAGGGGGGTCTCTCCTTAATCTCAAAAAAAAGGTGCGACACTAGATACATGAGTTCCCCGATAGGCCACCAACTGGATCCTAACACCGAAACGACAGACTCCTGCTTTAGTGCTCCGTTGAGCTACCCTGTTGGAACGTCAGCAGGAGCAAACCCAAACAACACGCGTTATTCTCCAACGTCCAAGTCCCGTCGGCTGGGCCCCGCACTGCAAGATCAAAGCCGCTCTAACACCCCGTTTCCAGAAGGGGTCACTCGTCAAAGCCGCCCCAGCCCAGCGCACAGGCGGACCGCCGCAGCTCTCCCTGCACTAGCCGCGCGCCGTCGGCCCCCCAGCCCCCCCAGCCCCTGCTCCCAGCGCGCCGCACTCGGGGCGCCCGGGGGTGCTCGAGCCCGACCGCCTTCCCAACGCCCCGCATCCGCCGCAAAAGCAACAGGGCAGATGAACACAGAATCAGACACCGAATCTGCCACAATCACATCATCTCCGCAGACAGCTTCTCTCTACGCCGCACCCTCGGCCCCAGACCTAGTCAGTCGGTCTGTAAGCTGTACCCACTCGCAAATGTAGACAGAATTTTAGATTCAACAGTTTTCCACAAGACACCACGAGGGCTTTTCCACTCTGCCACAGTATTTTTTTCCTTCTCATCTTGGTGAAGTCACCAAGGTTCTTTTTGTTTGTTTGTTTGTTTTTTTACATTTTATTCATTTTTGAGAGACAGAGCACGAGTGTGGGAGAGGCAGAGACAGAAAGGGAGACCCAGAATCCGAAGCAGCTCCAGGCTCTGAGCTGTCAGCACAGAGCCGGACGCAGGGCTTGAACCCACCAACCATGAGATCATGACCTGAGCCGAAGTCGGATGCTCAACCGACTGAGCCACCCAGGTGCCCCTCATCTGTCCACCTTTCAAGTGCACCCCCCCACTCCAGGTGAGCAGGACGGACTCGCTGTGACAGGCATCATCATCTGCCTTGCTCTGAGGTGCTGTCTGACCACATCCCTGCTCCTCCCCCCAAGCCTCCCAGAACCACCCGCCAACCAGCCATCTCCACTCAGGGAAATTGATCCCCCTTCCTGGCAGTGCCATGCAGATGCTGGAACTCACACCAGCTCACGTGGGGATAGCAGCCGTGGCACAGTGTCTACCCCCCAGAGCAGATACCTCCCTGCCCTTTCCACACAAAGCTGTGCACAGATGTGGGCAAAGCACATCCTGCCGGCACGGGATTCCTCATCTGCTAAGGGGCGGCTGGGGCAAGCCCAGGGGAAGCCACGTGCCCTGCGCCCACCTCAAAGCACTGCCACTTTGACAGGGAGTATAGACTAAGGTTCCAAATAAGATCTCGATTTTTTTAAAGTGTCAATGCTTTTAAGCCCGTACATACTAGATGACTCATCTCAAAACTCCAAAACTTGGAGATGCTGAATAGTCCTATGGCTCCGACACGAACCTGTCACGAGTCCAAGGCAAGAACTGTAAACTGATTTCCTAGAGGTAAGTTATCCTAAGCTGTACCGTGTAGACCCGTATAGCCAAGGAGCAACAGTAACAAAAAGCATCCTGCTCCCCAAAGGGCTTTGCATCATGCACTGTGGCTCCCGTGCAGGAGGGAAGGCCTCGGCCACCTCTACAGAAATGTGTGAGAATGAATTCTCATTCACTTAAGTAAAAATAGGAAAAATCCATGCCTGCAAGTGTTTGTGGTTAGCAAAACAGAGGTTCTCAAAACCCCAGTCTATTTAGCTCCCACTGGAAACTGGTGACTAATACCAGGACTGGAAGACAGAGAGATCCTGGCAACCATTATCCTAATCCTTTCAATTTGCTGAGTAGAAAGCAAGTCCAGTGAGGTTAAGTGACTTGTCCAGGGCCACACAGCTAGTTCCTGTAACTACAGAAGGGTCCACGCCCCACGGGAGCATGAAGTACCTCAAGGCTTTAAGCAAAGGGGCAGACGTGTAAAACACAGTGTGCCCGCAGCAGATGACAGAGGTAGCAGGGCCCCAGCAATGACCTTCTATGGGCTGTGGTGCTGCAAATTTACTTTCCTTTGTCCTTTGCTATATTTGCACACCTTGCTTGCACTGCTTTTTAGAATTCTGCACACATTACGTTTAGAATTAGATAAAAGGGCTCAATGTTCATTTCAGGGGCGCCTGGGTGGCTCAGTCGGTTGAGCGTCTGACTTTGGCTCAGGTCATGATCTCACAGGTTGTGAGTCCAAGCACCGTGTCAGCCTCTGTGCTGACAGCTCAGAGCCTGGAGCCTGCTACGGAGTCTGTGTCTCCCCCTGTCTCTGCCCCTCCCATGATCATGCTCTGTCTCTACCTGTCTCTCAATGATAAATAAACGTTAAAAAAATAAAGAACTCAATGTTCATTTTAGAGCAATGACTATCTACTGGAAGGGCAGGTCTAAAAGGCTGCAATCCAGGTCTGTGCCAAACAGGTAGTGAGTGCAGCCATTGGGGGGCGGGGCATGGAAAAGCAGAGGAACCTAAACATCTTTGTTTTCAGTGGAAATCAGACAAAAGTAGAAGGCCACACACCAGTAAGCAGTTCTGCTGCTAGAATTTCTTTCTTCTACTTGCTTAACTACTTGGAAATTTCACAAAGTTCCTATTTTAGAGATGAGAGGAAAAAATCATCTCGGTCTTAAGCCCACTCTGGAGGCAAATACGTGTATGCAGCGTGGTACTTGCTGGGTGTGTGCAAGTCCTTTTGGACCAGAGATCGGAAGCTTTGCGTCTACGAAGGCCTGAGCGCCCCGCCCACAGTGGTCTCATGACACAGTAAACTACAAGCCCCAGTTATTTAAGAAACAGAGATGGGATAAAACCAAGCTTAGAAAAGGTTTCTCTAAGAGTTCCCTGAACTATAATCTACGGAGAAACTATTTCGGAAGAAAACTCTCCAAATTTTAACAGTTCTAAAAAGGTTTAAAACGTATGTAATAGGAACATTTTTCTTTTGTAACATTGCAGTGTGTGTTTTCTAAAGAAACTGTCAATCCCCTGCCAAAATAGGAAGTTATTTTTACAACTGTCATACAGTGATAGTGCTTCTGTTTTTCTTAGTTCAGTGGCATCTAAGGTGTGGTGCTAATGAGGCCAAGTCTGCAAGTTCTCACTCTAAACAAACAGGTTACCTTTCACAGACAAAACTGTGGTCACACAGCTGGACTCGCAGGCAGTGCTTTGTTCAGTGACCTGCCAGGCTCTTGATCTCGCCAGCCAACAGGTGACAGCGGTTCTTATAAACAAATCAGAAGCAAAATAAGAGGAAAAGCCCAGCATCCCTAAAAAGAGTACCTCTATTTCTTTGTGACTGTTCACGTAATTCTAAAATCATTTCTACTAGTCTCCCTTCCAAAGCACAACTAAGTTCCAAATGGAGTTCTTCCAACTAACATATCAAACAGATCACAAAAGACAGCTGTCCACCTACTTCTTAAGTGATTTCTGAAAATTCTCTTTTCTGTGGGGAAAAAAAAAGCCAGCATTTCAATTCTATTATTCCAAAAAGAATAACCAGGCAACTAAACCACTCAGTGACTTTACTGTGTGCACTTCTCATTTCAAACTTTAATAAAAAGGAGGGAGAGCAGAAGTTTACTAAGAAACCTTCTAAAACAAATGTGTAGACAAAGCTTTTTCACAGATGAAGTTCCTAAAACGAAGGGCTTCTTTTATAAACAGTCTTCTCAAGACAAATATTTAATGTTTCAAAGTAGATGTGTGCTTTTAACATCATTAAAAAAAATTACCAGTCTTAAAGATATAGAAAAAAAAAAGTTGTTCTTACACACAGTCAATGAAAGAATAACTTAATAACACATTACTGGGAGGGGCGCCTGGGTGGCTTAGCCGTGAAGCTTCCGACTGGCTCAGGCCATGATCTCATGGTTTGCTTATGAGTTCAAGCCCCGTGTCGGGCTCTGTGCTGACAGCTTGGAACCTGGAGCTGCTTCAGATCCTGTCTCCTTCTCGTTCTGCCCCTCCCCCACCTGCCCCCCAACTCTCTCAAAAGTAAACATTAAAAAAAAGAAACACTGTTGGAAATGTGATTATTAATCATGCAAATAAACCCTTTGAGTGTTTAAAAAAAAAAAAGTAAAAACATTTCCCGGAAATATGTTAACGTCCTATCAAAATTCTGAACATACACAGCAATTCTACTTCTGGGAACTTACCCTACAAAAATATCTGCCAAGATACACAGGCAAGGCTCTTGACTATAGGGGTGCGGACAAAAGAAAAGCAGTGCAAACAAGGTCAATGGCGTCTACAGGGAGGAGGCCCATCAAGGCACACACGAAGCAGACCCACACTCTCCAACAAAGCATGGCTTCCGAGGTGCATGACAGCCCGGAGGGAAGCTGCGGACCCTTAAGTGTCACAGGGCCACTGTGGGCGGGGAAGGAATCTGCTGCCCCCCCCCCCCATGGATGGACCCGGGCCCATGTTCCCACTCTCCATGATTAGCACATGCATCACCTTTTTCTCTTCCTTTACTTTTTAAAGGAAAGAAAACTTATGGAAGTGTTTCTGGATTTCTGAAGAACCGAGAGGGTAAGAATCCACCTAGTGTCTCACACTCCGTACCTGGGTGACCAGGACTCAGGTCTTCCACGGCAATCTGCACCACATCCGCCAAATCCTGTTCTGACATCATCCAGAGTGAGAGGAGAGTGGCCGGTGAGTGGGCAGGAATCAAAGTCACGCAGGACTGCGTTTCTGCCACCTACAAAACCGAGACAGGGACAGGGAGATCACATGGTGACCTGTGACATGAGGCAAACCACTAACCACGCAGGTCCCAGAGCACGTCCGGTGCCGTGCTGTTTGATACAGAGCTCTCCTGGCTTCAAACCACCAAAAGGTAGTGTTCTCTGAGAAGCGAGCAGCAGCTCAGAAACCCCGCTCGTCCTCACCACCAGCCCTACCCGTCCTCACCGCCAGAGCAGCCCTACCCGGCAGCCTCCTGCTTCCTCAGTCTGCTCCGTGCACCAGCTCCAAAGTTGGCTTCCCGTGATGGCCTGACCACTGACTGTGCTGTCAGCCAGCCCAGAGTCTCAGCGGCCCCTGCCCGCCCGGCCCATCCTGCCACATGCACCTCACAGCCCAGTGTCACGCTGCCCGCCTCCCGGCTTTCCCTGAATGGGCCCTTCCACCCAGGGGCTGCTGTTCCCATACTCATTTCTGCTACTCAAACCACCGTCCCGCTAAGGGCCTCTGCTTTGCTTCTCTTTGGCTTCCAGAGCACCACCCTGCTACCATGGCCTGGGAGCACTGCCATGCTGGCCTGGGAGCACCATTGCCCTGTCCCCCATGTGCCCTCGGGGGCAGGGGTTTGAGCTGTCATCCCTGAGCCAAAAACCACGTCTGGAACAGAGTCAGTTACTTTCTTCTTGTTCCTGAGACACTCTGATTAGGCCAAGAGAGGCCTTATCTTCCAAAGCAAAAATGAGGCTATGTCATGTCAGATGCGTCTATCAACCCATGGATCTAAACATACTGTGTAAAAACGGGACTTCCTGGAGAACTCAGGAATCAATGTCACCGTAATATTGTATCTTACATGTTTTAATTATTTGTGGTAAATGATTATAAAATAAATCATGTATTGATCTTTCCCCAACCAGACTACGCCCTCAACTGTACAGCTCTGTTCCTTTCAGCGCGAAGTGCTCCCAGCCCCAAGTCACCGCTCCAGTGGGGTGGGAAAAGTCAAATTAAAATTTTCAGATCACCTGGTTTCAGCTAGGGGTCTAGCGACAAGTCCTTTTAATGAGTAAGTTCCAACAGGCGTAAAATGGTAAACTCTCGTGTCCTGTAAATAGAGTGGCTCCTCTCCTCCTTCATCCAGATTTAAATTCTACATAATTTCTTAGAGAAAAAAAATGTAAAAGGAGAAACCAAGCTACTGCCTTAAATCTTCTTTTTTTGGGGGGGGGGGATTACAGGAGGGATAGGGGGAAGGGCAGTTTGGGAGGGGTGGGCAGGGCAGAGCAGAGAGAGAGAGAGAGAGAGAGAATCCCAAGCAGGCTCCAAACTGAGCGCAGAGCTCGATTCGGGACTTGATCTCATGAGCCACGAGATCATGACCTGAGCAGAAATCAAGAGTCAGACCCTTCACCGGCCGAGCCCTCCATGCACCCCTTAAATCTCCCTTTATGGAGCATGTGCAACATTTCTACGTAAATGTGTGATGGAACGCATGCGTGATTGCGTGATGGAACGCATGCGTAATTGGTAAAACTGCAAAGGTGCTTCTCTTCCCCATTGACACACCTGACACAGCACTGAACAAGGTGCCGAAACTGACGGCAAGCGCCAAGGAGGGAAAAAGAGGCCTCAAGTCACCGCGACAGACCCCTATAAGAGCCCAACTGTGAGAAGATGGTAGTGACCAAGACCTTTCATCTTTCTATCCCCCCATAAAAACACACGAGCAAGCAGGATAGCAAAACCCAAACCCAGGCCCGTGTCTATAACAAGGTTGAGTGATGAGGTGTTCCTAATGAACCCCAAAATACCAGCAAAGGGGGACAAATCACTGACAGCTACAGGATCGCCATGGTGGGAGCAGGTACAAAGCAGGAAGCAGAGAGGAGCAACGAGACAATCTGACAACAGCAGCTGAAACCAAGAGGTGAGCACAGTTCAAGGGCGGAGAACTGCAAAGGGCTTTGCAGGAGCGTCTAGAAGGCCTAAAACAGTCAGGGCCCCATGAACTCTCAAAGCTAATTACCCAAAGCTCCCTTCTAGGCCAAACACACTAGAATGAAATAAAGGGAAATAGAATGCCAAATGTATAAGACAGAGAAAACAGAGACAGAGGAAAATGAAAGTCTGATTAAAGATGAGAGAGAAAGGTGTACCTGGCTGGCTGAGTCAGTGATTATGTGCTATTCTTGATCTCGGAGTAGTGAGTTCAAGCCCCATGTTGGGCACAGAGCTAACTTAAAAAAAACAAAGTGGGAGAAAAAAACCAGCCGGGAGAGCTCAGAAAATGAGTTGCTGCATCTTTTAAAACTTTCTAAAATCAATAGAATATAAAGCCTAGAACACTGAAATTAGAGAAAACTATTCTAAATCCTTCCTCGCTTCTAAATATCCAGGAAAATTAATTCCACATGAAAATGAACAACAAAAATTATTGAAGTCCAATCTCATGCAAAGATTACATGTTTTAAAAGAGACTATAGGAGCACTTGAGTGGTTGGGGGGCTCAGTCAGTTAAGTGCCCAACTTCCGCTCAGCTCAGGTCATGATCTCACCGTTGGTGGGTTTAGGGCCCGCATTGGGCTCTGTGCTGACAGCTCAGGGCCTGGAGCCTGCTTCAGATTCTGTGTCTCCCCGTCTCTCTGCCCCTATTTTTTTAAATAAAAAAATAAAGGGTAAAGGAAATAATTCCACTACAGACCTTGAAAGCGTGAGTAAAGACGTGTCCTTGAGAGAGATGAAACTCAACCCTAGTATTCCAAAACAAGCTGAACTACCCGGAAGGAGCGGGTTATCGTTAGCCATAAGTCAGCATTACAGACGCTACGTGAGGAGACAGGACACAGGACAGATGGGAAGTGAGCTAAACTAGAAGGTGCCCAGGAGCACATAAACATGGTAAACTGTGGCTGAAGAAAGACGAAATGAGAAAAGGAGGCAAATTTGAAGAATGAGAAAGAAATGAAGGAAAAGAGTTCAAGAACGCAGTACACAGACGACGGGCAGAGAAGGCCCTCCAGATGTGGAGAGCGAGGCTCCGGTGAGGAAAACCAAAGCCAGGTCCAAGGAAACGGAGCGTCCCAAAGTGTCAGTCAAGAAAACTCTTCAGAAGGGGGAAAGTTTAAATCCACTTATGAAAAAGATGCACCACAAACCTGGGGGCGGGGGGGGGGGGTACACCCAGTCCCGAGACAAATTCTAATAAAAATATTTTTGATGGAAAAAAGAAAAATTCCTTTACACATCCAAAAAAGACCAGGTGACTTAAAATGGGCCAAAACAGATCATCAAATAGAACAGAAAAAAAAAATAGATTAACATATCTAAGATGCTCAAAGAAAGAAATGTGAGCTAAGAATTTTACATCCAGACAGAATGACTTTCGAGTGTGAAGGCACCAAACATTTATCACCATCTAGCTCTCCGAGAAGGCTTCCTGAAAAAGCTGCTAGAAAACAAAGCTCTGAAAAACCCAAGGCACTTGAGGAGACATCAGACACGCTGGCTGGAGCACTCTGTAATACAAGCAGAACCCAGGCTAAGTGAAGACTATGAAGGAGAGAGTACCGTCCCCAATGGCTACACGCTCTGTGACACACATACACCCGTTCACGATGGGGAGAAAAGCTGGGAGAACGTGCACAAAGAAAGGCCGACGATCTCCCGTGACCACGCTGAGTGGGAGCACTAGCGTTCCCTTCTGAGAATGAACGTTCATGGGCAGATGAGGATTTCCGGGATATTCCGAGTCAATCCTTCTTCGTGTCCTTGGGAATCAGGACCAGCAGCCCCAGAGGGCAGATGAACCCCCTGGAGCTGTGGGTCTGGCTGCAAGCGGAACGCAAGTGTGTCGTGCCTCTATACGCACACTCTGCCTCGGTCCACCAAAAAGGCGGAAAAAACAGCGGTCAGTCCCGTAGCAATGCGCGTCTTTGGCCCAGACTGTGGTGTTGAAATACCACTTTTCACCAAAAGAAATCAGGGCTTCCCGGAGAAACGGCTGGCTCCAGGTCTGGGACAAGAAATATGCAGAAGGAGCCCGACACACCTTGCTATGCCACCCAAGACCTTAGGGTCACGTCAAAAGGACTCAGGGCCAACACCAAGAAGCTCCTCCTGGCCGAAGAAGAAAACACTGACCGTCAACAAGGATAACTATGTCAATGGACTTTAAAAGAAATATTTTTAAGTGCATGACATCCCCATACCAACAATAAAAAGTCACCTATGGAAGGTGATAGGAAACTAAGCCTTTAATTAAAAAAAAAAAAAAACGATAATAATAAGGGGCACCTGGGTGGCTCATTTGGTCAGATGTACGACTCTTGATTTTGGCTTGGGTCATGATCTCAGGTTCATGAGTTTGAGCCCTGCGTCGGGCTCTGCACTGACAGTGCGGATCCTGCTTGGGATTCTCCCTCTCCCTCTTTCTCTGCCCCTCCCTTGCTCGTGCTCGCTCTCTCTAAATAAACTTAAAAAATAATAATAATAATTTTTAAAGAATGATAATAAAAAAGAACTGAAATTTATCCTCCTTTTCTACACAAACTGTCCACTGAAAACACAGTTAAGTAATTACAAGGGTCTGTATGGAAGTCCTACAGCACAGAAACAAAGCAATGACTTGGCAATCTTTAGGGGTTAAGAATCTAGTGGGGGTGCCTGGGGGACTCGGTCAGCTGAGCGTCTGACTCCTGACTTCAGCTCAGGTCACGATCCCAGGGTTGTGAGACCGAGCCCTGCATCAGGCTCCGCACTGAGCATGGAGCCTGCTTAAGATTCTCTCTCTCTCTCTCTCTCTCTCTCTCTCTCTCTCTCCTCCCACCTTCCTGCACCTCTCCCCCACTTGCTCTCTCTCTCTCTCTCTCTCTCTCTCAAAATAAAAAATAAAATAAAAAGAATCTAGTGGTTAACTGCTAACATCACAAAGAAACCAAACATGACGCTCCCAGTTTAATGACGGGCACAGCTCTACCCATGAGGCAGGCCTGCTGCTACCAAACAAGTGACACACAAAACTGCATTTAGAATTCTAATGCTACCAACCCCCAGGAAACGGGTCGAGAATCATGCTGTGCACCACGTGGCAGCATCGAAATCCAGAGGTGGGAAGCTCTGCAGCTTGATTAAATTAAGATCCCATTTAATCAACAAATGAATTGTATGGGGAAGATGAAGAGAGTCCCTATAAATTAAACAACATTAAAGACAGAACTACCATTTTCTATATTTGCTGTATATTTAATAAGGGCTTAAAAAAATTTTAACGTTTATTTATTTTTGAGACAGAGAGAGAGAGCGAGAGAGAAGGAAAACAGGTGGGGGAGGGGCAGTGAGAGGGAGACAGAATCCGAAGCAGGCTCCGGGCAGTCACCACAGAGCCCAACACGGGGCTTGAACTCGTGGAACTGCAAGATCGTGACCTGAACCGAAGTTGGGCGCTTAGCCGACTGACCCACCCAGGTGCCCCCATTTAAGGATTTTTAAAGGCAAAACCCAACCAAACTCGACAACAGTATTTGCTACACACACACCAGAGAGCTAATTTCCTTCTTTCACAGCAAGAGAAATAAGACCAATACACCTAATGGAAAATGGGCACAGGAAATGAGAGTGAATTCACAGAAAAAAGAAGTCACAAGGCTTTTAAACAGGAGAAGAGGCCACACGACGGGACACCAAGTGGCTGTGTGAAAGAGCGAGGCAGAAACCACGCCCAAAAAGCGAATTACATGAGTAGAAACGGGGCAGAAAGCATATAACATGCTTTTTTTTTTTTAAAGAAATATGCTGAATATGCACAGACTCTTCGTACAGACTGTTCCTGGAACGTAAGAGGGAAAGGAGATTATTTTTCCCTTTTCACCCTCTTAAAATATTTGCACTTTTATCCTGTGCATGTGTCACCTTTTCAGAAATAAAAAGCACTTTTTAAAAATGGTCCACTAAACACATGGGCGTAAACTGCCGGGGAAATCCTGAATCCCAGCCTCCATCCCGGAGCACGCTGCTCGGAGGAGGCTCCACGGCGGCGCGGGCGGACCCGGGAGGGCCCGGCAGGCCTGACGCGGGGGAGAGAACGGGTGTCTGCTACCTCCGGGACCTCCGAAGATGACCTCTGGCCGCCGGTCTGAAGATCAGGGCTACTCAGGCCATAAACCTGGTCTTCTGTCCAAATTAAGAGCCCAAGCAAAGATTATTAAAGGGTACAGTGAGCTGTTTCCTGAAGGCAGTGGGTCCTCAGTGACAAAATACCACCCAACCAACCTCTGAACTGGTGGATTTAAAATGTTTTGGGGGTCACAGATTGCTTTCAAAATGTAAAAAAGAAAAACAAAACCCAAAAGACCGTAGACCCTTTTCCAGGAAGAAAGCACAGAAACACAAAATTCTGCCAAGGTTCAGAGCCCCACAAACAGCAGCAACCGCTGCCTATCCCAGCATCTCCTGATGCTCAGCGGAGAGGCCCGAATGCGCTGGGCCGCATGGCCGCCAGGGGCTCCCCCAGCAGCCACTCCTGCAGCACCCTGTGGCCAAGTGACCAGTCCTAGCCAATGGGACCTAAGTGCAGACGCGGGGTGGCCGCCGGGACACCTCGTTAAAGGATACCCTGGCCTGTGGCCACGGCCATCCTATTTGCCCTTCTGCTGCTGGACTCCAGGGATGAGGGTGGGATGGAAGGAACTGGAACAGCGAAGCAAAGAACGGGACGGAAGCTGCCGCATGTGCCTGCACTGCCGGCCTCAGGCTTCCTCATCAGAAAGGAACACAACCAAGCACCTGCTCGCAAAGGGCGGATTCCGGGGTCTGTAATGCGCCGCCAGGCTTGACCTAAGTGTTGCGCCCTGGGCGCACAGGCTCCAGCTTAGATTAGCTGCCTCTCATAAAGGGCTCATGGGAAGTTTCCAAATGCCCAGATCCAGCTTTCTCCTGGTCTCTAGGAGTTCTGCGGGCAGCTCAGGAAAATACTCCGCGCTCTCCATAAAATCCTGAATCCTAATCTCTTCCAAACGAGGACACCACACGTTATCCAAGTTGTTTACTCAAAATGGTTCTGTTGCCAGGGTAGAGTCACTTAAAATTCTGCTAACGGGGAAGGTTTGAATAGAAAAAACTAGGGCAAGAAGCCCAAGAAAACTGGAACAGAGCGATACATGCGGTTGCCATTTTGGCAAATTAAATTTACCATTTCTCAGAAGTCCTGGAGACGGTCCGGTCTTCATATAACAAAGCAGCCGGAAGGAGATTAACGTGCAGTAACGTGTCTGCCGGCAACGCCTGCTCAGAGCCGCGGCAAGCCGGCGAAGGGGGCGTCCTCCCCGGTGCGCGGGAAAGGGGAGCCCGCCGACCACAGTCAGCGACCGCCGCGCTCGAACTGAGGGGACAGTGAACTAAATGACGGCAGACCGTCCCGTAGAACACCGCCCTCGTTAATGAGAACGGCACTGCGTCAGTCACAGGGACCAAAGCGGTAGGGGCCCCGGAGCACAACACCTACAGGAAGGACCACGAGAGCAAAATTGCTCGACGGTCCGCGTATGATCCCAGTTCGGCTTTCTAACAAGCACGTGTACGTGCAGTCACACGTCCGTGTGCGTCAGTGCACCCACGCGGTCTGGGGTGATGCCAGCGCACTGACTGGTACCCGCGAGGGACGGAGGATGTGGGCAACACGGGCTCCCTTCCTCCTCTGTCCTTCCGGAGCGCGGAGTCTTCTGGAGGCGCGTCATGATTATCCCCGTGAGACGGTTTCCCTGCGACAAAACGGAACGCGGACAGGGCCACCTGCATGGAACGCCCGCAAACACAGGGAGCCGCCTAGCCCCGCCTCGAGGCCGCCTCAGCCTGCGGGGCAGCGGCATTCGATGTCTGGTCCGTCCTCGCCATCCCTTCTCCTCCCCCCCCAGGCCCAGCCCCCCCCCCCGCCCTCGGGCACGGAGGGCCACCTCGCCACCTCCGGCAGGGTTCCCTGCGGCTCCGCGGGCGCCCCACACACGCCGTGCTGTCCGCACGGCCCCTCCACAGCAGCCTCCCCGCCTCCCCTCCATCTCCAGTGCTCTGCTCCCCCCCGGAGCAAAACTCCCCAAGCTGCCGCCTAGACCTGCTGCCTCCATCCCGTCTAGAACCCAGGCGAGCGGGACCCTCTTCCACCCGGCAGGCCGCCCTGGTGGGTCCCGTGCTCCCGCCTCCTCCTGGCGCCCCCAGGCCCTCCCTCCCCTCTGTGGAGGTTGGCGCCATCTCCCGGACGAGAGGGGGTGCCCGGCTCACTGCAGGGCCTCTTCTCAGTCCTTCTGGAACACCATCTGCACGCCGATGGCGCAGGACCACCCTCCAGCTCCGACATCCCGGGTGAACTCCAGACGCACGCAGCAAACAGCCTGCTGACACCCACCCTGAGTGTCTAGTCTCGATTTTGACGTGCCCAAACCGCACGAGACACCCACCCCACAACCGCCCAATGCTCCTCCCAGACCTTCCCGGTCAAAACCTCCAGTTCTCGGTTCTTGTCCCTCTTAGAGCCACTCGGTGGGCAAGTGTCTCGCATCCTGCACTCTGGCCTCGTCACCTGGCATCCGGATTTGTGCGCTGGCCTCTGCACGGGTCTCCCTGCTCTGTCTCTGCCCCATAACTGTTCCCAATACCTAGTGAAAAAGCTACTTGGACCGTGTTAAAACACATGTCACCTATGTCCCTTATCTGTTCCAAGCCCACCAAAGCCTTCCTGCCAACTCAAGTGCTTGCTGGCCAGCTGCGTGCCAGCCAGCACCCCCGGTGCCCCTCGGGCTCCCCCCCACGGCTCCTTACGGGTCTCCGTCCAAGGTGGCCTCCCTACTCAGCAGACACACGTTCAGCTCAGGGCCCCGGCACTCCAACATCCGCCTGGCCCTACGCCACCTACTGTCTCTACCCAAGTGCATCTTCCCAGAGACGCTGAATTACACCCACTCAAAACCCACCCCCAGCACCCACCTCCCTGCTCCCCTCTCCTGCTTCGTCGCAAAGCACTGATGGTCTAACTCACTACATGTGCTAGATACTTATTGCATCCAGCACCTGTCTCCCCTCCTGGAGGATAAGCCCCACTGGGGCAGGAAGTTCCATCACTTTGCTCCCTGCCTAGCGCAGGGCCTGGCACACACTGGAGCGCAACAAGCGCACGCGTGATGAATCCCGCAGAAGAGCTCCCTGCGGGGTTACACGCCAACGCACAACGAGGAAGGCCAGCATTTCCACTAAAGAACTACGGAGAGAAGTCTACAAAGTACTATGTCTGTGTCTTGATTTCAGTAAGGACTCAGTCAGACAAGAATGCAATTCTCCTTGCGGTCATGAGTTCAAGCCCCACGCTGGGTGTACGGATTACTAAAAAAAAAGAAATAAAAATAAAATTGAAAAAATAAAATTGAAAAAATAAAAAAATTCAAAAAGGACCATAATGAAGTCATGAGTCTGTTCAGTTTACGACAGCGAACTTCACGTGAATGGCGCACTCGGTCATTAACAACGGAAATATGACAAGCCGCTCGTCACTTGTCGACAGCAGACACGAGCAGCTGTTCATCAGCTGAAATACAGAACTGCACATTTATTTTTAATTTTGCTAATTTTTAAATATTTTGGATCCCCATAAAATAAAACCACAAGGCCACTAAAACAGGCATAAGAGAAAAGCCGCTGTATTTGAGCATTCAACTTCGCTTTAGCAGTAACGGCTAAAAAATAAACGGCTATGGGCTATTAGCTCTGGTTATACGAAAAAAAGGCAGCAAATAAAGCCTCCCTGTGTGGACAAGAGGCCCTTCCCAGTCACCGCGGGAACAACATCACATGGGTTGTCTCCTTAGGGATGTCACGCGTACGGGATTTTTTTTCTCATCAGTTTTTTTAGGGCAGCAATTCTTCACAGGGCTGTTTCTGATATTAACCCTTGAACAAACCCTTAACGCGGCGTCTGATTTGGACGAGGCTATTGCCGCGCAACCTCCCCGGGCTGCCACAGTTATTTCCCAGCCATCAGAAGCACGCAGAGCGGCCAGTCTAAAGAGACGCGGTCGAGGGGAGGCCCCTACCTTGCAGGGGCCTTGAGGTCCAGGGATGAGGACACGAACTGAGGGTTAGGAGCGTCCCTGGCCAAGTACGAGACAGCCTCGGAGCGCCATGACACGACACAGACGCTCCGGATGGGACACCAGTGCGGGGTACGACCGCTACTGCTAAGGCACTACCGCAAGCCCGCCACCCCTGACCCCAGCCCCCTGAGCCGCCACCTGTCCTCTCGCGTGGCTCCTGTCGGAGGCTTCGAATGCACCTGAGCAGGAATGTCACGTCCACCATAGCATAGAAACCAGAACAGGGACTTCCATCCCCCTGTAAGGACGTGGCTAAGTAGCACTCAAGGCTAAATCTCCAGAAACAGGGAAGAAACTAAAGAGCATTCCATTTAGTCAAATCCTTTTGGATGTAAGTACAGTAATAAAATAATTAAAAGGTGGTCTGCAACAAGCAAAAAAATCAATATTTATTAAACTGAGGTATGTGAAAAAGACGCCGCTTGCTTCTTTTTTTCTCCAAAATCAGTGTAGGCAGAGGACGAACTGGGGAGGGAAGGCAACATACGTCCATTACAGGTCAGGGGACAGATAAACAAGGAAACTGGGAAGCAGGGAATCCTTCTTCCCATGGTTTTCACTTCTTCTTGGGAAAACCCAGCCCATGACCCCTTGTGTATGACCGCCCCCCCCCAACGTGGTCACAATTAAAATTAGACAAAGAAGGCCGAACAAGCCTCAGAGAGCAGATCCTTCCCTTGAAGGTTAGTATGTTTGATTTAATGTGCCACTTGTACTCATCCTTCCCAAAAAATACAGACCTCCTCAAAGATCAACCACAATGCACAAGAGAGAGGTGGCTGGATTCAAGCCGCTCCCACAGCCCCCACTGCCCTAGTCCACACGCGCATGGCCCCCAGGACCCCCTTTACCACCTGAGGCCCCCGAAGAGTTTGTGCTTGTACTGGTGTATCGATCAGTAGTTACCATATTTGAAATTAGAAAATGTTTGAGTATTTCTTTATTCATTTAAATATTATAAAAATCAACATATTACATGTTAACAGCATACAAGACCTTTTTAATGAAAAATAATTATAGTTTCCCAAACAGCAGCAAAATCTTAGCAAGAAGAGGGCCATAGCTGGCATATTCACAAATCTGTCTCATGTCAGACCTGCTGGAAAGCAGCTGGGCTTCCCCAGGTGCCTCGGCTCCCAAGCTGTTGGCCTAGAACCATCCTGATCGACACGTAGGAAGAAAATTCGCCCTCACGCACAGCACTGCTGGCCAGTGTCCCACCAGCCTCTTCGGGCAACCGTGGATATGCTTTCTGAACAGCAAAACTCAACTGGTGTTTTAGTTTTCCCTAAAGTTATGATGCAGTGTCAAATCTCAGCTCTTTATTACTTTAAAATTCATTCTCTGGGGGCACCTGAGTGGCTGTCAGTTAAGCATCCAACTTCAGCTCAGGTCATGATCTTCCGGGTGGGAAGTTCGAGTCCTGTGCTGACGCTCAGAGCCTGGAGCCTGCTTCACATTCTGTCTTTCCCTCGCTCTCTGCCCCTCCCCGACTTGTGCTCGCCCGCGTGCGCTCTCTCTCTCCCAAAAATAAACATTAAAAATTTTTTAAATAAAATAATAAGTTTCATTTATAAAATAAAATAAAATAAAATAAAATTCATTGGTCTGTCTTGCACCTTCAATGGATCTTTTACCCAAGCACAACTTGGTAACATCATGCACGGTTCATTTGGAAAATACCGGCTCGCTGAGTCACGCAGGTCTTCCAGACGTAGTTTATCGTGTATTACCAAAAGCATCACACTCACTGATATCAGAAACATCGTGAAGTATGGAGAAGCTGTCAGGATCTCAATGACAGACACACGCTTTCCAAAGTTCCGCTTCCACTCGAAGCGCACGTTTTCTCACTGGCAATGAGGCCACGGTGGTTTTCCTCGAAGCAACAGGCTCACTTAACTCATTCAGTAAGAAATACAGTTTGTCAGGGAGCCTGGGCGGCATAGTCAGTTGAGCATCCAACTTCGGCTCAGGTCATGGTCTCGCGGTTCTTGAGTTCGAGCCCCACATCGGGATCCTCTGTCCCCCCCACCCCGCTCCTCCCCACTCTCTCTCTCAAAAATAAACATTAAAAAAAATACACCCAGTTTGTCAGCTATTCTTTTACATGGTCCATGAGAATACACGGCTAGTTGAGGTAGGAACACGAGTGCAGAAGGGCTTGTCGCCAAGGCAGGGCTCCGCGGAAATACCACGGAAGAACTTTCCATAACCTTCCTGTTGTGTCACACTGAGAATGATACAGAGGGCTACTCAAGGGCTGAGACTTAATAAGACGAATGAATTTTACTGCTTCCTCAGGGACATCCTTAGGTGAGAATGGCTGTTTTTAACTGCACGGCCTGAAGAATATAAGGACCCAGCCGTGGCCGGGGGCTTGGCCTCTGTCGTGCCCCAGCGGCGGCTGCTTTGCCACCTCAACCCTGCAGCATCGGTGCAAGTGTCAACACACAGAAAAGCCAAATGACCTCTTATGATCATTATGAAAATGATTTTGACCTCACAGAGCCCCTGGCGAGGTGTCAAGGTCACCCGTGTGGCCCCTTGGACCACACTTTGACAAACGCTGCTTTCAGACATCATAGCTCCAGAAAGAAAGCCTAAGGACCACGTATGACCTAAAGTGAAGTTCAGACGAGGTCGGCTATAAAATATAAACCACAAATGCAATTACAAGCGACTTTTACTTGATTCACCAACTGCCAAAGATAAACGTAAAAACCCTGCAGAAACCTGTGTGTATCTTGCAACAAACACTTTGGTGCTTACATGGCTGCGTCCATGTTTTACTTCTTCCTTGGTAGCTATAAATTGTTCACACTGTCAAACATTTACTCCGACAACACACGACACTACCTCTGCCAAAGCCGCGGGAACGCGACAATGTACGACCGACTGCAGGCCCGAGCGCCGTCGCCTCCTTTCTTAGTTCTGGGAGGGATGTTAGCAGGTGCCTGCGGACTCTTGTACACACTAGCAGGTGACCTTGCACGCATTCACAGATCCTTCAAAAAATAACCACGAGGCAGTGCGCTAAACAGCCGCTCCAAGGGGAGAGAGCATACTGACTTAGTAACTACACGGGACAAGTGGGCGAACGCTAAGAACGGGCCGAGCCAGGGGCGCACCGATGAGGCAGCCCCCCCGGCCCCGGGGGAGACCTGAGGGAGTCGGCAGACGCAGGGACCCCTGAAAAGTCCACGGCATAAAACTAGGAGAGGCCTGCTCTCCATTAACCAAGAGTAAGTAGACCTACCAGATGCAGAGAGGTTGGGGTGAGGGGGTCATCGGCCCTAAACAAATTTCAGGGGACATTTAAATATGGGCAGTACCTTCAGTGACACTGAATACTGTTCATTTCTTAGGTACGGCTCTGGAAAAGAATGCCCTTGCTCTCAGGACATGAGTTCTCAAGCATTTAGGGGTAAAATACACTGATCTCTGCGACTTTTTTTTTTAAGTAAAAAAAAATTTTTTAATGTTTATTTTTGAGAGAGAGACAGAGCGCGAGCAGAGCACAGAAAGAGGGAGACACAGAATCCGAAGCAGCTCCAGGCTCCGAGCTGTCAGCACAGAGCCCGACGTAGGGCTCAAACCCACAGACCGCAAGATCATGACCTGAGCCACCCAGGGGCCCCTACGCAACTTACTTTCAAAAGCAGAAAAAAAAAAAATACAGGTTACCAAAAATTACCCAAAATGTGTCATTCTCACAATATTTCAAACTTTTTCATTATTATTTGTTGTGGTGATCTGTGATCAGTGATTACACTTACTAAAAGCACAGATGACAGCTAGCATTTTTTAACAATAAATTTTGGGGTGTTCTTTTTTTTTTTTTTTTTTTTTGAGAAAGCGAGCGTGCACATACACTCAAGTCGGGGAGGGCTAGAGACAGAGAGAGAGAGACTCTGAAGCAGGCTCCAGACTCAGTGCAGACAGAGCCCAATGTGGGGCTCAATCGCAGGACCATGAGATCATGACCTGAGCCAACATCAAGAGTCGGACATTAAACCACTGAGCCACCCAGGCGCCCCCACAATAAAGTTTTTTTTTTTTTTATGTTTTACTTATTTTTGAGAGCAAGAGAGACAGAGCACGAGCAGCGAGGGGCAGAGAGGGAGGGACACAGAATCAGAAGCTCCAGGCTCCAAGCTGTCAGCACAGAGCCCGACGCAGGGCTCGAACCCATGAACGCAAGATCATGACCTGAGCCGAAGCCGGATGCTCAACCGACTGAGCCCCCCGACGCCCCTGAGGTATCTGTAATTGAGGCACGTTGTTTTTCAGACATACTGCTATTGCACACTGAAGTCGACGACACCACAGAGTAGACAAGAATGTGTGCTGGGAAGCCCGGATCCTCACGTGACTGGCTGTACTGCAGGACCCGCTCTGCTGCGGTGACTGGAACGCCACCCACGCTATGTCCGAGGTGTCCCTGTGGACGCAGATGGAGCCAGGCCCGCACGTGAACCCTCGGTGAGTGCCGACGAAGGACGCACACCGCTGTGCTCAGTGCACTCTTCCAGCAACCGTCCTCTAGATTCGAGTTAGGAGACGCGGCCCAGAACGGCTGCCGAGCCACGGTGCGCCGGAACCTCCCTGTCGCCGGACACAGCCCCAGGTGGCGGCGGCGTGCGCGGCTGACTGCGGGAGAGCTGGGTGCAGGCACACTAGACCACCCGTGCCACCTGTGCACGAAGCCGATAAAAGGTCTAAAGCTAAGTAAACGTTTAGGAAAAACAAAAACAAAACCCTGCCATCCACTCTGCTGCCCACCACCTCCCATCACATCCCTCCTGTGCCAAACTCCTACGGCGCGTTCTGGAAGCCGCCCGGGCCCATCCACAAACGATGTCTCCTCCCTCTCCCTCTGAATCCCAAACAATATGGTTTCCAAACTCGCCGTCAGCTCTTCTCCAAGGGCCGGGATGAGAGCCTGGTATCAATTCCTGCCTGCCCTTGCGCACCACCCCTCCATGTCTCCCTCTCTCCCGGCACCTCTGCCCTCCTGCCAAGGCTCCCCCCTTCCCTGCCGAGCACACCCATACCCACCCCCCGGCCCACCCCCCCACATGCTGCGGGGCACCATGAGGCCCTCCCACCCCCCAGGAAACAGCACCTGGGCTGCGGGGCGGACAGAGGGCACCATCTCCCAGGGCTGCCAGCAGGCTCACACTTCAGAGACTGGGGGCGACCCCATCCCCCCCAAACCTCTATCCCCCACCTGGCCCTCACACCTCGTATTTCAAACACACCACGGCCTGTGACAATACGATCCACCCAACACCCCCACTGCTGACCTCTGCCCGTGCCAGCCCCCCACCCCCACGCCTGCCGCTCAGGTTCCGCCTCCCAGCTCCTCCCACAAAGGACCCTGCAGTCTGGAACTCTCTCTGCTTGTTACCCTTAAGTATCCGACCATCACGGGACCCTAGGGCTTCTTCATGCTTGCTGATTCTGGCCCGACGTCCTCCCTCTTCCTCCTCCTCTCTCCCACTGCACCTGGTCCGCTGGGGGCCTCGCCTGAGTCCCTGCCTCTAGCCCCTCTGACGCGCAGCGCCATCTCCCTGTGACACACTGTGAAGTTGAGTCCATTGATCTGGCAGGCCAAGAGTGTCCCCTTGGTCCCCACCCCCAAAGCCACAGGTGGCTGAGGCGGGAAGCCAGCCCTCCCTCATCTACCCTGTGGTGACGCTCTTCCAAAGAAGGTTCATCCTCTCGGCACCCAGCTTGAGCACCTTCCGTGGCCCTCCTCTGCTCATCCTCCACCCAGGTCTCAAACCGCCCCCAGTCTGGCCCTGGCCTGCCTGCCTATACACAACCCCCTTGAATTCACCTACCCAACGAATGCGTGCGAGGCCAGTCCAGCCCTCCACCTGTCGCCGTGTGGCCCTGGAGCCAAGTCAAAGGAACACTATTCTGTGTCACGAAATTACATGAAACTCAATTTCAGTGTCCACAAATAAAGCTTTATTGGAACAGGGCCGTGCCCAGCTGTTTGCATGTGGTCTACAGCTGCTGCGGGGCTGGGAGGGCTCGTCCAGCGCCCGAACGTCTCACTTGAACGTAAAAACCACCGCGGTGCGCACTGGGTGGGCACGAGTGTCACGCTGGGCACGCGGGAGCCGCCACAGGTACCGGGGAGGGAAGGGGTCCCGACGTCCCTGGGAACACGCGCCCCTGGGCCTCGCGCCTCCGGTCCTTGGCCGGGCGGCTCGGTCAGGCCTTTGGCTGCAGGACAAATCTTGGCTCTAATCACCTCGTGAAAAAAAAAGTCAAAACGAAGCACTCACCACGTGGAGCCTGCGGCTCAAAGTCAGACCCTGTCCTACACTCGGACCGACTCGCACCTCTGTCGTTTCGGTGAAGGCGGGACACAGGGGTGGAGACGCGGCAGACCGCGCGGCCGGTTTTTGTCCCTCCAGAGAAGTTATGTTTCAAAGGGACGCTCTACTGGTTCTGATGATCATATACCGAAATCCGGCCGTAGCGCATCTTATGAGACGGCATTAAAGACAAAGCCAAACACTTAAAGTCATTTTCCCGCTGACGTAGGCTCATCCACACAAGAACTATCGGCCTTAAGATTGTAAGAACTCGTACTCGCTGCAAATTGTTTAAAATCACCTGAGAGAACTGAAAATTCTCAGTGAAGCATCTTAAGGAACACAGAGTACACACGCCTCACAACACCGTGTGGAAACGGAATCTGTCACCATTGACAGGAAGAAGGGCGAGAGAAGTCACTTCCCCGGAGAGAACGAGAGGGCGTCTTGACCCCAATGTCTACACGGCCGGCGCTCTGCGGAGCTCAGGCCGGCCAGTTCCTCCTGTGGCTTCCGGCGCTGACAGTAGTCGTGTACCTTACGGGCACGGCCCAGCTCCTTCTTAGCAAGCGTACGAACTTCGAACGCCTCCACGCTCCCGGCCTGGTTCTGAGACTCCAGGCCTCTGTGCTGTAAGTACCACGAACACCACGGTGACTACGCGCGCGCCTGTCAGTGACGTCACGGGAGCCTGACAAGCAGAAGAGGCGGGGCCTGGAAGGTAGCGTTACAACAATAATTCTGCGCACTGAGTCCTAAGCACCATCATCAGCACTACAGCATTAAGTTTATTTTTTGAGGGAGAGAGCACGCGTGCTCACACACACGCACGCACACGCACACGAGGGAGGGAGGGCGGGGGGGGACAGAGGATCCTAGGTGGGCTCCCACGCTGACAGCACAGAGCCAAACTCACAAACCTGGAGACCATGGCCTGAGCCGAAGTCGGACACTTAAGCGACTGGGCCCCCCAGGCGCCCGGCACTAAGGCATTCTACCTCCCCACCTGTTGGTGCAGGTCACTGTGGCCCCATTTTACAGACAGGCCCAGCCCTCAACACTTCCCTTACGTGAGACAGGCATCAGGAACAGTTATTACGGGAAATGAGACCAGAGCGCCCGGAAGAAATGGGGCTGGAGGGGGGCCGGAAGCAGAGGCTGTCCCACAGCGACTCGTCTGCGTCCCGCTAACCGAGCCCGCCCGTTCCCCGTCCCCCACGTTCGCGGCGTCTGCGCCCGCGCATCCGGCTACCGTGCAGCTGTGGTTGGCTCCCTCCGGAAACTGGCACCCCTGTATCGCCCCCTGGCCTCTCCTGCTGAGTGCCGCTGCCGCGAAGCCTGGGGCGGGGGTGGGCAGCAGTCCAAGGGTAAGGACACTAGGGTCCTAACCTCCTTTCCCTACCTCGCAATGTCACAGAAACCAAACAACCAGCACGTGCCTAAATGTTAAGGGAATCTGTAATCCTAACCAGGCAGCACAAAAACCGAAGAAGATTAACTCCCGACTGGAGCAGTCATTAAAATAAGTAACAATGACAGATGGCAGATGTGGGGACAATTCCAGACGTTTCTGATCCACACAACCTGTCGAGTGGGTGCAACCACTCAGAGGCAGGGCCGATAAGCCAGGAGAGCCAATTCACAGAGTCTCCAACAGAAAACAGACAAAAGCCTAAGGAGACTGGCTAAGGTCGCGTCACGGACACTGGCTGACCCACGCACGGCCCTCACGAGGGCTCGGTGGCGGCCGACACGCCCCGCGCCACCCTCACCGTGGGGGCCAGGGATCTAGGATTACGGTCTTGGTACGGCAGGCAGCGTCCTGGCACCGCTTTCCTTAGCATCAGCGTTCTCGATGCGTAACTGAAAACAGCACAGAGAAGCGAAGGAACCGGACTTAGGACCCCAGAATCTGCTGGATCGGGTCTAAGACTGAAAAAAACAGCCCGTGCAAACTGTCCGTGTAAAGCATGTATCGTAGTATTTTAAAGTCACATTTGCAGTCACATGTCTGAATCAAACTAGTAGGTCTTCCTATTACTGCTCGCTACCAGGAAGGCCGCGAGACGTGAGGAGTTTGGATTTCAGGCTGCAAACGGCACTAAGGCCTGAGACTCGGTGAGTGCTGAGCGAAGGGCTTTCACAAGGGCTCAGATCTACCCCCCACACCGGCCCCTCCTCCTGGGGCCATTCCAGCGTCTGCCCTGAGCCCGACAGGCAGGACAAGGCGCTCTGGGTCTCAGACCCCAACGCTCTCCCTCCCCGAAACCAGCCCGCACAACGTAAGACAATCCTGTTAGCAACAGAGCCCAAATACACCTTTGGAGAGGACGGTGCCACCTGAGCACGGAAACGTCTGAGCAAGTGCTACACGGAGCCCAAAACTCTAATCCAGACCGGCGCGGGGGAGCCCCACAAGTGGCCCCAGTAAACCGGAACTCCAGTCACAAGTCCGGGCAGGGACAGCAATACAGGGGCCAGGAGCTGCTTGCTACGTGCTAATTCCAAATGAAACTTATTTTTAAATTTTAAGAAATTTTGCTACACACACACAAAAAAATGTACTTTGATTAAAGAAACATGATATAATTTAGCTGCCTTTCAGAAGTGTTTTCACCCTGGCCCATTAACCTGACTTTCAGAAGCGGGGGGGCGGATTTCAATTCAGAAACCCCAAAATATTTATGCTCTGATTAAAAACACAAAAAACAGACCCAGCACTGAGTAGGTTCCCCTGGAAAGTAACCCTTACCTCACCCAGTAGGGTTATGTATACTGGAGGGCAACCTTAGGTAATTGAACCTTTTGAAAAAGAACTCCAGCAAATGATACCATATAAGGTCAGATTCATTTCAGACTCACAATTCTAGCACATTCTAATCACACCGCAGTTACACTTGCAACCAATGATCTGAGTGGACTTTTAAAACACATTCTGCCTGCTTGTTGCATCTCCCATTCCTCTCTCAATAGAAGGGCAGAAGGAAAAGATTATTCCAAGTGACTCGTGTCAACAATAAATTCGCACTTTTGATTTTACTGAACTTGCAGTTTGTAAGGAGTGTGGGCCTAATTGATAATTCTATGGGCCAGGGCAAACATTCTTGGGGAAAAAGATTCATCAAAGTGCGTAAGAGAGTCCCTTTTTCTTTTGCTGTCAAGGACTTTATTGGGATAGCTGGTAAAATCTGAATTCGATCGGTTGCTCAACAGAGCTGTATCAATGTTAATTTCCAAATTGTAATAATTATTTTGTGGTTTTACGAAATATCCCTGTTTTTAGGAAACAGCCACATAAGTACTAGTAAAAGGACATCACTATCTTACTCTGCTCAGGAAAAAATACACACCTATATGCAGCCGCAGTGAAGAGAGGGGATAAAGCAAAGATGAAACAGTAACATCCAAGAATCCAGAAGACTGTCATAATTCTTTGTACTATTCCTGCAACTTCTAAGCCTGAAAATACCCAGTTCCTATGAAAAGGTGTGGAGGCTTTTGCTCTCCAAAGACAGTGCGGACGGATGGAAGATTCTCATTCGAAGGTGACTGTCATGACTGTATTTCTGAAAGGCTGCCACTGATCCTTCCTTTCCAAGTAGATTTTCTTAAAATGAACTAAAAGTCTCTGACCTACGCTCTCAGAGCCTTCAGCAGACGAACGAGACGGCTTGGTGGACTTCTTCCAGATCCCCCCAAAGTCTTGAAGTCTGCATGTGAGAGCGTGACGCTGCCAGGGACTGGCGCAGCGACCTGGAAACAAGAACGGTGCTCGGCACTGGCTCGAGTATTCCTATCACCTTCCTGTTACTGAACCCCCAACTGTGATTTGTTTCTCCAACACATTGGTGCTTTTAGTCTAGAGCTTGGAGATTCACAAACTAGAGCCCACGGGCCAAATCCTGCCTATTTCTGTACATAAATTTTACTGGAAAACCACTACACCCATTCTGTCTTCCACCCTCCAAGGGAAAAGTTGAGCAGTTGCGACAGAGACCCCCAAAGCCAAAAATACTTTAGTCTGGACCTTTAGAGAAAAAGTTTACTGACTTCGGCTCTAGAGCTCCCAAGTGTTTAGTGACATTTGTGGCATCTTTAGAATCTTGAAACTGCCTTGAGGCTGAGGGATGAGGACATTAGGAACTATCACTGCGGAACAGTAACCTTGACCTCCTGGAAGAGGGGCCTGCGCCACCACAGGATGGTTCAATTGCCTTCAGGTCTCAGTGATCTTCTTGCTCCACATCCTGTTAGCTGGAAGGAGCGACTTCTGAGTCAGATTCCAGTGGATCCAGAGAAAGCCCAACGTGGTAAAGCAGGCTGAGTTGCTGCACGGTCCCCAGAATGCACGATGCCAATCAGACTGCACTTTCTATCAGCAGCTGTGCCTGAAGGGAACCCCAAGCGTATGTATTTGCTCTCATCTTACTTCACCCCTTCAGCTTTTCTCCTCCCTAACACACCAATGATCGGGAGGTTACATAAATTTGAATTACACAAATCCAAAATAACCTATTAAACCCTCACTTTGCAAAAATGCGAACTTTTTTTGTAGCAACTTTTAGCAGGGAAGCAGGACACTTGGCCTTCTTTGTCCAATTCAGTTTAAAAATATGTGGAGTGTTAATTACAGGCCTTCGGCATCTTCACAGAAGCATTATGGCATAAAAGGCCGCCTAACGCAGCACTTTGCTCCCAAGGACCATCCCTGGCTCCTGCCGACAAGTTCACAGGATGGTGTGGCAGCAGATGGGCGCATCCTGGCCAGCTACCTGCCAACGGGACCACAGGGCTGCACGGTGGGGACTGCGGGAACCAGAGCCTGGGTCCATGGTCCGTGATCTATTTTGACACTAAGATGCCTGGGGCTCTGGCCACACCCTCTGGACACAATTCACACCAAGGAAGTGCCAGCAGTACACACACATCAAGTTTTCACTGCCAGTGTCATCCAAATCCCTTTCTACAAAGTTCAGGAAGGTTAAGGTCCGCTTCAAGTTCTTGGGTGATGTTCTACCTTGTGAAAAAAGGAAAAATCACTACAGACCACAAGCAGCATTTTTTGAAGCACAGAATATAAATCTTTATTACTCAACAGTTCGTCAGTACAGGGTTCTGCCCGCTGTTGCTTGATTGGCTCGGCGCATCCGTGTTTCCTGACGGCATTCCCACCCTGGCAGGCAGGCCTCCGTCCCTACCTGGGCCCTCTGTCCAACCCACCTGCACTTTCAGTGCCCTACATGTGCTCCACAATTTTTAAATGCTAATACAAGATGATTTAGGACAAGGAAGCGGTAGTCAATTTGCACACATACATTCATGCCACCCATCTACTCTTCCAGTGACTCAATGAAGACATGTTCTCGTCTCTGCCTCCTCTGGCCCTCCCTGTTGGGTATTCTTCCCCACGTACACGTCGTAAGCAGTGTGACCTCATAGGCTATTCTGGGGCACCATGGAGGCAGACGATCCAACACATTTAATCATATTGGACACTTCTTGACCATGGGTAGAAGTGAAAGGTACAGAAAAGTTAATTCAAAATAGGAATCATTTCATGTGATGTCACAGGATTTTGGGCATACTATCTGCTTGTGGCTTATGAAGTCCATGTTCCCATCACATTTTAATTCAAGACCATCCGCAGATTGCAAGCAATGGGGGCTCCAGGGGCTCTGAATGAGGCCCACGGTGGTGCACACCTCGACACTGCACTAGCGGGCGAGGAGTCAAGAACTTCCTCCTGGGGGGCAGTCCAGCCACAGTCCTGGACAACAAACAGAGCCAAAAAGGTAGGGCGAAGCTAGCATAAGGTTGAATTATTAGCTGACGCTCTAATTTGTCACTGGCTTCACAACATGCACAAGATGACACTGGGAAACCTGAAGGTTAAGTATCTGACCACTACCCTGAAAAGCAGGCGTGACTGCCGTTTCTAATTCTTGGTGACAAGCTAAATGAGCTCCAGGTACTGGCCCCCAGCAAGAAAACAAGTGTAGCTTTTTAAGAGCAAATTGCAGGGGTACCGGGGCTCAGTCCACTCAGGTCAAGATTGAGCCCTGCGGGTGGAACATGCTTGCGGCTCTCTCCCCTTCTGCCTCTCTGGCCCTCCTCACTGCCTGGCGCGTGTGCACGCTCTCAAAATAAACTTCCCCGGGAAAAAAAAAAAAAAGAGCAAATTGCAACTATGGGATCCCACCCAATATCTGCTCTCAAATTCCATAAAACTCCTCCTCACACCCCCCAAAAGTGGACATTTCAGAATGCTTCAGAGTACTTCCAACGAACGATCCATTACGTGACTTTGTTTTTATGACCATCATATACGTGAAGTCAGAGAACACAATAATGACCTTTATTTGCCTGTTATAGGGAGGACTTTTTAAAGCTTTTTATCTGAGACATTCTCATCAAAAACCTTAATGCGTATTTTCCCACAAGAGCTTCTTCAAAACGAGAAAAATGTTTATTTTTTCCAGCTTTTAAATAGTTAAACTGATAAAGTTACATGCACATTTTAAAGTTAGTCTTGTGGGCCGTGCATTTAATGGTACGGCTAAAGTTTTCAGGATTTATACAGAGTAGACGAAGATCATAGGAAAAATGAAGGCTAATACTCTACGCTGGGTGTTGTATCGATAAACCATTAACATAAACTCATCTAGGACCTAATCCACAAAACATGACTGTGGTTCTCTTATTTCCTTGGCAACCATCTAGCACAGAAGTATTTCTTCAGCATCAAAGGGCATATGCCACACCTGGCAATCTTTTGAAATGCGAATTCTAAGTCTTTCCCTGTTTTTCAAGACCTGGACACTTCTGAGGAGCAACAGTTCAGATTTTGGTGAATGTCTCTCAATTTGGGTTTTCACATGATTGCACTTACAGGCATGCATTTCTGTCTCAGGGTATCACACTGGGGTGCAGGATATAATGTCTCATTACTGGTGCATGATCTGTCTTATCGGTTAAGGCGGTATCTGTCAGGTGTTCCCACTGTGAAGTTACCATCTTTCCCTCTGTAATACATAAATCTCTTGGGACAGATACTCTGGGGCTATGTAAATATCACAGATTGGAGGAGACTTCAGGAGACATGACAACTAAATGCAGAGTGGGATCCTGGATTAGATCCTGAAACAGAAAAAGGACATTAATGGCAAACTGATGGAATTCAGGTAGGTCTGTGATTTAGTCAATAGTGCTGTGCTGATGCTAATGTTCTGATTGTTGAAGGATATGTGATTATGTAAGAGGTGAGCATTCTGAGAAGTGAGTGACAGAACAGGGAAGCTCTCTGAACTATTTCTGCAACTTTTAACTCTAAATTTACCTCACAGTTAAAAGTGTACAAAGCTGCAGATTCTGATTCCCTATGTCTGGTGGGGGCCTGAGAGGGTGCTCTTCTCTCAAACACCTCGTGATGGCAAGGTCACTGATCCACTTCACATGGGCCTTGCTAGGCCCTGACACGTGCAGCTCATGTATTTCACTGTGCACAACTTTCAAAGGACAATCGACTAAAATGCATCAAGATTACACTTTAGGGGCGCCTGGGTGGCTCAGTCAGTTGAGCATCCAACTCTGATTTAGGTTCAGGTCATGATCAGTTAGTGGGATGGAGGCCCGGGTCAGGCTCTGCCCTGACAGCGCAGAGCCTGCTTCGGATTTTCTCTCCCCTTCTTTCTGCCCCTCCCCTGCTCATTCTCTCTCCCTCCCTCCCTCCCTCCAAATAAATAAAACATGGAAGGGGGGTAAAAATATTTTTTAAAACCTATTGTTAAAAGTTTACACTTTAAGTAATTACTGCTTAAACTCGGGCCTGCTGAAATGCTCTTTGTACGCGGACGTGGTGAGAAGCTGGTGTGACATGCTGAGACCGACGGAAGACTATGAAATCACCACCTCTGGTCTATGGCTGGCCTTCCCCAGCTGAGCGTGGCACTCCTCCAAGGCTGCAGAGCCAGAAACTCCAGCAGGAACACACAACGTCTGCCCACACTGCAGCACGGAGATGGCCATGGGGACAACGATCAGGCCACTCATTCCACTGACAGAAAGCATCCCTTACCGAGGCCACAGGGAGGCAGGAGAGCAGAGTGACAAGAACGGGCTCTGGAATTTCCGCTCACGGTGAGAACTGGCCACAAAGTTGATCTCTGCTCATCTCATTAAAATGACTTTTTATTGCATTATAATAAACCACAAGGAAAAAAAAATAAGACACAGGCAAGATACTTTCCCAATTTCTGGGAGACTGAAAGGATCTATGAGGGCAGAGAAACCACAACCGGGAGCGCACGGGAACGGGTACAGCCAAAGGAGGCTCTGAGCCCAGGACACTCAGTGGAGCAGGGGCTGAGCCCGCTCGCAGAAGTTGGATCCCTGCACAGAAAAGCTATACAAGAGTCCTCCCTAGACCAGGTGGAGCAGCCCCAAATCCAAGGGGGGGTCTTTCCTAAGCTATAAGACCCAGAGCAAAAGTCTCTGCAATCTGGCACTCCAAGCCCCACACAGGGACAAGTTCCCAATCACCTGAGTTCCCAATCACCTGAAGGGAGACCCACACTTTTTCAAAACCAGCCCCACATACTCAGAGCTCTCTGCCCACTTCCTCTTGCCTTAGACAACAGGACTTATCACTATTTAAGGAGTATTTGCCATACAAAGTATGAAACCAGTATTTTAAAAAAGATGATGGTGACAGTGACACTGGAAGAAATAAGAAATCAGATAATAAAAGAAATGAAAAAAATCTTTATTGGTATCCTCACAGTCAAGAAGACAATGCATTCACAAAACAATAAGCTACTGTGGGCTGGGGGCAACAGAATAAACTCTTGGAAATCTTCAGTTGTGGAAATAAAAAATTTAAAACAAGATTGGGAGATAAATTGAAGTCCTCTCCCAGAAATGAGAATAAAACGACAAAGGAAGAGGATAAAGACAAGAGATTCAAGGGCTCAATCCAAGATGTCCATTGTCAAACTAACAAAAACTCCTGAAAGAGTAAAAGCAGAAGAAATTCTCAAATAAATGATAAAGAGAATTTCCCAGAGCTGAAAGGCAAGCCCCCCAGAGGCACAGAGCATTCAGAGTGGGACTTCACATCCTGGGGGCACTTTGGGAATGTCCTAAACCTAAGAGGATTCTAAAGAGTTACCCAAAAGGAATAAAGCTACTCGGCAGAAGATTCTCACTGAAATGAAGAAAGCCACGATGACACATGGAATCCTGAACAAACCCAGACGTATAACAGAGGAAAATATTGGCAGTATACTTGTACTGTCCTAAGGAGTAATCAATCCAGGTGCGAAAAAGAGGACAGAGACCTGGGGAGAAGAGGGGAAGTTGGAGAGATCTGGCATTATGCTTGAAAATTTAAAACAAATAATCATGGGAACGTAAAATGCAAAAATGCAAAAAAAAAAAAAGTCATTACAAACAACAGAAAAAACAAAAAGCAGAAGAGAGAAAATGTACTGCTCAGCGATTTTGCAAACAATACTTGCACAGCCGTAAACAATTTCAGTTAACTGAACACAGTGAATTGAGGAGATAGAAAAAGTGGGATATGACACGAAAAGCTAAATCATCCATCGAAACAAAAAGCCCACAATGTGTAAAACTAATAAAATACCAACTTACTCTTCAGAGCTATGGAAACCTTCCAGAAGAAACATCAAAACGATGTCTTTGAGGAAACTGAAAGGCTGGACAGGGGACTGCTACTTCTCAGTGTAAGTTTCTCACCATTTTACTGTGTCTGTTACTTTGATTAAAACATCAGGTATTCGGATAGACGTATTACAGCTAGGACCCGGACTGCAGACGGAATGAGTTCAAGCCCTTGGCTCTGTGCGTCCTGGACAAGTCTCTTAACCTCAGTGGGTCTCAGTCGCCTCACTGGATCGCTGGGACAAGAAATGCTGGGAAATGATTAGCAGTCCCAGCCACAGCGCATAACCCACAAAGGGCAGCCACGTCTAGAAAATAAAAGCCAACTGATGTTGTCGGAATCCTACATCACAAGAGCATATTCTTAGGTTACCTGCGAGACAAAGGGAGAACGGGAGCCAAGCGTACAGAACCAACCTCGCGGGGACTTTGGCTGTTCTTCCCAGCGCTCGGTACATGCACCCGGGGGCGGTCCTAAAAGCTGAACCTTCAATGGCCGGATCACCCACTTTCCGGTCGCCTTCTCCCCCGCTTCCCGAGGACCACTCGACTACCCCCCAGTGATTTTTCTGTCTCCCGAACTCCCAGTGACCAGGCTGCGCGAGAAGGGCCCGGCCCCTCCCATCGGTGCTGTGTCACCAACGCCACCAGGCCGTGGAGCGCATTCCGGGGCGGGACAGGGAATTCCGAACGGAGGCAAGGAGCTGTTCCGGGTGAACAGACCCAACGCCGGGCAAAGTCTCGATCCTCAGAAGCCCACGCGTGTGAGCAGCTCTTCGGGGAGCGTCAGGTCTTCAGCGAAAACCCGGCCCTGCGTGCAGGCGGAGTCTCCGAGTGCTCGCACGGTGCAGGTGGAACGGGCATCTGAGGCCGCACTTCCGAGGGGCCACACCAAGGGGGCGGGGGGACCGAACCCCGAAATCTTCCCTCGCGGACGACCCCCCTCCTTTGCTCCGTGCGGCCGCGGCCGAGCGGGGGCGTGCGCTCTCGCCGGCCGGTGCCCCAGGGCGCACGCCGGCGCGGAGCCCGGCCTGACAGCGACGGCCGGCGCGGCGCTCGCTCGCAGCGCCGTCTCCCCTTGTCCCCGACGAGTGACAGGGGCGGCCCGCCACCGCGCGCAGCCGCGGGCGCCCGGCCCCCCGGCGCGGCGCGCGGCACCCCGGGGGGAGCGAGGCTCGCGCGCGGCCCCACGCCCGGCCCGCCGCCGGGAGCGCCGCCGGGGCCAGGGGGCGGGGGAGGGGCGGGCTCGCGGCGGGAGGAGGCGGAGGGGAGGGGAGGCTGACGGGGGCGGAGGGCCCGCGGCGGGGAAGCAGCAGGAACCGGGAAGGGGGGCCGGGGGAGCCGAGGGCGCCGACAGGGCCGAGGGCGGCGGGCCGTTGGCCGACCGCGCAGGGCGTCCGGGGCGGGGGCGGCGGGCGCGGGCGCGGCGGCCGGAGGAGGGCGCAGGGAGGAGGGAGGAGGGGAGATCTCGCTCTCGCTCTCGCTCTCGCCCCGCGGGAAGGGGGAGGTGGAGACGCGACCGGCTGCGGGAGCTGCAATTACCGTGTGGGCTGCGGAATTCTCGTGGTGTTTGTCGGGGAGATGCGATAATGGCGTCCGTCCTCGCGAGAGAAGCCGCCGCTCTGCGCAGGCGCCGCGAGTCCCTCCCCGCGGCCCTCCGCCCTGCACCGTCTGCGCACGCTCCCTAAGCGGGGCGCGCCGGGCGCAGGAACGGGGCGAGGGGGGTGGGGCCTGCCGCTCGAGGCCTCCCGCGCGCGCCTTCGCCCGCGCCGACGACCGCCGAGCATGCGCACGCGTCCCCCTGCCGCGCCACAGTTCGGGCCTCTCGGGGTCCTTACCTCCCCCAGCGCAAGCTCCGTCTCCGCGCTAGCCCAGTGAGAAGTTGCGTCGGCGGACCGTGAGAGGAATTTACATTTTCTCTGAGGCTGAATGAATAGGAATGAGCTCTCCCCTCGACGACTACATAGCCCGGGGGTCTGTGCGCGAGCCGCGAGCGGTGCTTTCTGGGAATCGTAGTCCCTGCGTGTGCGCTGAGCCTGCCGGTACTTGTAGTCTCTCCGTCCTTGGGTCTCCCGTTAGGGCCGGTGCCCACGGCTGCTGGGACTTGTAGTTGAGACCGTGGGGCCGCGGCCGCTGCCGCGGGGGAGGAGTGCCCCCAGGTAATAGGAGGTCCCCGGGGCTGCCCCGCGTCCGTCCACACCTCCCGGCGCTCCCGCGTGGGAAAGTGTGTTGGTTATGTGACGTGTGTTCCGTATGTAACTAATGTGTTACACACCGTCCGAGACGTGCCTCTGTAACGTTTGGGCTATCTTAAGGATGAGCACGAATTCGGTGTGAGTGTGCACGTGTGACACGTATGTAGCATAAATGCACGCTTGTTGGTACTCGTGGGAAGAAATCCCTGAACTGTAGACAATCCTCCTGCTTACTGCCCTCAGCGTCGCGCCCCGCGTGTGCTGGGGTTCCCAAAGCTTTTCATTCTTCTCTGGACTCGCCTCTATTTTCCGAGCTGTTTACAAAGAGCAAGAACAAGAGTGTGGAGCTGTTTTCATCTGGGAAAGAAAATGCTCTCCTGCAAGTTTCCTGCCACTTCCCTTTTTGCCAATGACAAAAAAAACCTGATTCAGGGCAGCAACGGGCCGTGTGACCTTGGGCAACCTCATTAGATAGAGTCTCTTCCAGAATGAACACCTGGGGGTTCTGAGTCTGGTCATTGGGTTTCTTTGCAGGAAAAGTGCCTTAAAGAAACTCCAGAGAACAGTCACAGAAGGTCAGTGCTAGAAAAGATACTTATTCACATTGAAATGAGAATTTTCTGTGTAGAGATGAGGGAAAATTGCGCGAAAATTGCTCGGCAAGGTCACAGTGCTGGAAAAAGACAAAGCGGAGTTCGGAATCCAAAACGCTGTGGTCTAGAGTCTGCTCATAGTGGGGAAAAGGGTTGCGGAAGCTGAGCACACAAATCCTAAGAGATGAGTGGTGGCAAAACGGCTGCAGACGGCCTTGCCTTCTGTCCTCACCCCTGCCTCAGTCATGGCCGAGGCTAAACACTTAAGGTTTCTTAGATACATGAGTGTCTGACTACAGGCAGATACATGTAGACTGATATTTTTCATATTATTTCAAAATATCACAAAGGTGTGGGTGGCTGACTCCTTCCGGGCCAGGCCTTGCTCACTGCTGGGCCCCACACCACTGCTAAGTCATCATCAGACCTTGAACCAATCAAAACTGTCATTGGGCTTATGCCAGAGTCGCTGACTTCTCTTTCTCGTTGTCGATGACTCAGATTTATGTATTTTTCACTTAGCCACCCAGGAAACTCAAATAGAGGAGAATGTTACTCAATATTGACATCTAGCTGATTAACCATGGTTTTAAAAATAATTAAATAGCTGGAAATTGGCAAAGCCAGCTGTCTACCAAAGGGGGCCCTCCTCCATGCCAGTCCATGCATACGAGAATCCAGTCCAGTTAACTGGAGTTAACTAGTGTCCCGTTAGTGGGGGCTTTATGGGAAGAGAGGGAGGGGCACTCTGGCCTGGGTGGCACCAGAAACGGGGGACCCTCTTCCAAGTGTGTGCCCTGGGCATTTGCAAAGATCTCAAAGGCCCCACCAAAATTGTGCAAGGCCACTTCAAGCAAACCCTGGAATCCTGCAGAAGCGTCCTGTTCCTGAAGGTGTCACTAGGCTGAAGGGAAGTCCATTATTCATGAAACGCTCAGTTGCCCAGGAAAGGCCTAGAACACAACACAGTTGTCTGTAAGAGCAGGGGCATCGAGTTGGCCTGGCCTGGGCTTGGAATCCCAGCGAGCTGTGGCACTGCCGAGGCCTTCTGAGCCTTGGCCGCCTCCTCTGGAAACTGGCATTTCAAACTCACAGCTCGTGGGAATATTGGGAGGGGTCAGTGAAGGAGAGTTTGTAAAGGGTTTTGCAGAAGATCTGACTCAAGAAATGATCATATTATTGGGGCGCCTGGGGGGCTCAGTCGGTTGAGCATCCGACTTCGGCTCAGGTCATGATCTCATAGTCTGTGGGTTCGAGCCCCGCGTCAGGCTCTGTGCTGACAGCCCAGAGCCTGGAACCTGCTTCGGATTCTGTGTCTCCCTCTCTCTGCCCCTCTCCCCTGTTCACTCTCTGTCTCTCTCTCTCTCTCAAAATTAAATAAACATTTTAAAAAAATAAATGATCATATTGCCATGTGTTAAGTTGCCATGCCTTGATCCCTATTCTTTGTGAAGAACATGAAGTTCAGAGAGGTTAAGTAACACACCCAGAGTCACACAGCCATAGCAGTGCTAGAGCTTTGAGGAGGAAGGTTGTGAGATATGGCAGGAAAGGTAGTTAGGATATAGGCCGTGCAGGTCCCTGTTGGCCAAGGGACGAGTTTTGTCTTGATCCCAAAATACTGCAAAGACTTGTCAAGGTTTGGGACAAGGGTAGATACGATAAGATTTGCATTTGCAAAGGTCACTGTAGCTGCAATGTTGAAAAATGAATTGGGGATGAGGAGGAGGAGGGTTCCTAAGTGAATTTGTGTGGGGGGGAGCGGTACTTGAGGCTGTGGCAGGGGTCCTGGCAGGAGACGATGGAAGCTGGAACTAGGGTGGTCAGAGTGGAGAAGAGAAGTGGACAGTATCAAGAGATGTCATGGGATGAGGTCAGCAGGACTTGACCACGAACCTGATACTGGAGACCAAGGCAAGGTGTTGCGGTGGGGGGAGGCGCAGCATCTGGGATGTCACCTGGGCCCGCAGTTACAGAAAAACAGATGGATAGAAGCACCATTCCCTGAGATGGGGAGCTCCGGGCACTACCAGCCACCGGCCACCACCCATGGCTCTGCAGACTACCCTGAACAGTGCCTCTTTATAATCGGTCCACCTACAGGGGACAATCTGTCATTCCTCTCCTACCCCAGGACACCCTTTTCTGCCTCACACAAAAGCACCTGCTGGGAAGAGATGAGGTTTGTGGGTGAACTGGAGTCCTGGAGTCCACGGGTGGTTCAGGGAAAATGGGAACAAGCAACACTCAGCAGGCACGGTCGCCTCATCCCCCAGTGACATGGATTCTAGCCAGCCACGAGACAGGCCACAGCCACACGTTCTGGTCCATCAGGAGAATTAAGGACCAGGAAGTAGGTCAGCAATATGGTGGAATAGGAGGTCCCCCCTCCTCACATCCTCCCTCAGCAATGATCATTTAACAGCCATCCGTGGCCGAAGCCCTCCCTGAAGCAGCCCTGAGACCCAGCTCCAGCCACTCGTTAACTGTGGTCCAGGAACAGTCCCATCCACCCAGGGACACGGAGGGAAACCCGCCCACCACACCAATAAAATGAGAACCACATGAGCATCTCAATAGAAGCAGAAAAAGCATTTGACAAAATTCAACACCCTTCACGATAAAAAAAAAAAAACTTTCAACATGATAGCCATGAACTTAGTAATAAGCCTCAGCATAATAAAACCCACGTATGACAAGCTCACGGCCAACATCACATTCAGTGAGGGAAGGTTGAAAGCTTTTCCTCTAAGATCACAAACAAGACAAGGGTGCCCATTCCACAGGGTCCTGGAAGTCCTAGCCAGAGAACTAAGACAAGAAAAATAAATAAAAATCCTCCAAATCAAAAAGGAGGAAGTTAAATTGTCTCTGTTTGCAAATAACACGATCTAGAAAACCCTGTAGACTCCACCAAAAAAAGGGTGGGAGCTAATAAATTGAGTAAAGTTGCAGGATATAGAATCAACATGCAAAAATCTATACACTGACAATGAATGATCTGAAAAAGAGATGAAGAAAACAGGCCCATTTACAATAGCACCGAAACAATAAAATAAATTAAGAATAAATTGAACCAAAGAAGTGAAAGATCTGTACGCTGAAAACTATAAGACACTCATGGTGAAGATTGCACAACTTTGTGAAGGTACTTAACAGCACTGAATTGTGCATTTAGAATGGTTAAAACGATGAATTTTATGTGATGTCTATCTCACTACAATAAAAAGAGAGAGAGAGAGAGAGAGAGGGGTGAGGGAAAAGCACTCAAGCAGTTTGGCAAAGTGTAGACAGTTGAGTGGGTTATTACGTGGTCCAGGGAAAGGTGCAGCGCTCGAACCCTGCGAGCAGTCGATGGTGGCAGCTGTGGGTGTCCCATTAGCAGTGGTGGCGTCCAAGTCATTTGCGTGGATACAAAGTCTGACAAAAACATCAGGGTAAGTGTCCCCTTTGTGCCAGATGCTGTGGTGACCAATGCCCACAGTCAATTTCAAAATTTAGAAAGAACTCTGCAAAGGAGATTTTATGGTCCCGTTTTCCAGATGAGGATACCGAGGCCAGGCATGTCACGTGACTGGTCCAGAGCTGCACAGAGGTAATACGAGCCGGGAGTGGAGTCCATGTCACAGTCTGTACTCAAAGGCACGTATGTCACAGGTGACTTTTATGAGGTGTCACCACGCCACTTTCCAGGGCGGAAACGAAGGCACAGGACGTTTCGGTAGCTTTCCCAGATTCGCAGGACATCCTATCCGTGCAGCAGTGATTGAATAGAGTTCTCTCTGAAGACTTTAAAAACATAATTTATTTTCCAGCTTTACTGAAGTAAAATTGACAAAATGACGATCTCGGGTGTGTACCTTGTGAAAGTCCCACCGCAAGCAGGTTAATGAGCAGCGCCACCACCTGACACGGTTAGCATCGCTCTTTTAGTGGTGAGAGCACTTGAGGTCTTGGTCATTTCCAAGTACACGGTGCCGTCCCCATACTGTACGTTAGGTCCCCCAAAAGCGTTCGGCTTAAAACTGGAAGTCCGGGGGCGCCTGGGTGGCTCAGTTGGTTAAGCGTCCGGCTTCGGCTCAGGTCATGATCTCACGGTTCATGAGTTCGAGCCCCACCTCGGGGTCTGTGCTGACAGCTCAGAGCCTGGAGCTGCTTCAGATTCTGTGTCTCCCTCTCTCTCTGCCTCCCCCCCCCCCACCACTCACACTCTGTGTGTGTCTCTCTCTCTCAAAAATAAACATTAAAAAAAATTTTTTTTCAATTGGAAGTCCGTACACTTTGACCAGTGTATCCCATCTCCCCCACCCTGGCCCTGAAAACCACTCTTCTGCTGTCTGCTTCTGTAAGTTTGAATTTTTTTACTTTACTTTATTTTACTTAAAAAATGTTTATCCATTTTTGACTGAGAGAGAGAGAGGGCGAGAGAGAGCGCACGCGGAGCAGGAGAGAATCCCAAGCAGGCTCCTTGCTGTCAGCACAGAGCCAGACATGGGTTCGAACTCATGAACCACGAGATCATGACCTGAGCGGAAGTTTGATGCTTAACCGACTGAGCCCCCCAGGCGCCCCATAAGTGTGACTTTTTTTAAATTTTTTTAACATTTTATTAATTTTTGAGAGACAGAGAGAGATAGTGTGATCAGGGGAGGGGCAGAGAGAGTGGGAGACACAGAATCCGAAGCAGCTCCAGGCTCCGAGCTGTCAGCACAGAGCCTGACGCGGGGCTCGAACCCACGATCCGTGAGATCATGACCTGAGCGGAAGTTTGATGCTTAACCGACTGAGCCCCCCAGGTGCCCCATAAGTGTGACTTTTTTAGATCCCACACATAAGGGAGCCCTTGCAGTGTCTGTCTGTGTCTGGCTTACAGCACTTAGCATGATGCCCTCCAGGTTCACCCGCGTTTCACAAGTGACAGGATGTCCCTCTTTGCTGCGGCCGAAGAGCAGTCCATGATCTTACCTAGGCCACACCTTCTTCACCCGACCGCGGACACTCAGCCGGTGTCCGCGTCTTCTTTTCGAGAAGGAGGCCGCGGTGAACAGGGAGAGCGGACGCGTCTTCCGCCTGCGTTCCGGGCGGCTGTGCACCCGGCGGTGGTTGCTGCGTCACGTGGGCGTTGTGTTTTCAGTTTGTTGCGGACCCTCCGCACCGTTTTCCACAGCGGCCACGCCGGTTTGCATTCCCAGCAACAGTGCAGAGCGGCCCCTCTTGGATGGATTCCTCATATATTTTGAGTACGGGTTATCAGATATATGGCTTGCAAAGATTTTCTCCCGTTTCTCAGGCTGACTTCACTGCACTGTACAAAACCTTCTGAGTCGGTTGCAGTCCCCCCCCCCTTTTTTGTCTTGCCTTTGTTCCTGTGATACTGGTGTTTTATCCAAAAAACCATCACGAAGACCCATATCGAGGAGCATTTCCCCTACGTTTTCTTCTAGGAGTTGTATGGCTTCAGGTCTTACCTTTAAGTTTTTCATCCATTTCAAGTTGATTTTATGGACGGTATAAGATGGGGGTCAAATTTCGTTCTTTTGCGTGTGAATATTCGCTTTTTTCAGCGTTGTCAGTCCTGCCAGCGTTTGTGTGCACGTACGTTTTCACTCCTCTGGGTGTGTGCCTCGGAACAGAGTGGCCAGGGCTCATGACAGTTCTGCATTCGACCTACTGAAGAGCCCGCATGCCCCCCTGAATGTCACTCCTCATTGTCCAGAGTGAGCAAACGCTGCCTTCCCGATTCAGAGAGCCCACACCGAGAGGAACCGACAGCCAGCGGCACTGCCTTGGCAGGGGGTCCTCCAGTCCCCGCTGATGCCTCCTGGGGGCAGAGACGGGCTCTTTCCACCGAGCCCTGCTCAGATCGCAGATGCGTGAGCCCGGGAAGTGTTGGCTTCAGCCCCCGTGTTTTCGAGTCACTTGTCAGGCAGCAGAAGATAATTGGGGCACAGGCTTCCGTGCGCTTTTTATTCCATCCAAAAACCTCCTTGCACCAGGTAAGTATTTGGAACAGAGGACTAGCCGTTCCCTGCAACGCAGCAAGCACGGATTACACGCTGCATGGGCGGGGCTAGGGACGCAACGCCTTGCCGATGAGGCAGCGAGGCAGTGAGCTCCGGACCACGAACCTGAGCCCCGACTCTGCCATTTCCAGCGACGGAGAACTTAGACAACGCGCACATCGCTGCTCTGAGCTGCGGTTCCGTCGTCTGTGGGATGGAGACCAAAGTGCCTGCCAGGTCCGGGCCCTGTGGGACACAGGGAGAGTGTAAACTAGTTGCATACGATCAGAGGAACTCGTTGATTGCCATAAACGACACGTTTGGAAGTGCGCTTCAGGACAGGAAGAGAACTCGCTTCAATGTCATAGTCTCTCTCGCACGCGCACACTCGCTCGCTCTCCCCCTCTCTCTCCGTTTCCAGCCTTCCCATCCTGGGCTCAGTTTCTCTCCATTCTTGAGCGAGATCTCAAGAAGAGCGCCCTGCAACGGCACACGGTGCATATTTTACCAGTTTCACAGTCTCTTTCCCCATAATTGCAGCAAAACTTCCAGGGTTAACACTGGTCGGCTCAGGTTACCCGTAAATGACTTCCCTCTGGTTGGCCAAACCTGACACGCATCAGGGACGGGGGCAGCTTGACCTGAGCCCCATGGATGGCCAGGGAGGGAGGGCTAGTGTCCCAGGGAAGACTCAGGCGATGTCATCAGAGGGAAGGGGCCGGTGTCAGGCAGGCATACGCAGCATTCGCCCCTGGGACGTGTGTCCCGGGGCTCTCACGAGACCCCAAAGAGGCACCCAAGCACAGGTGAGCAGTGAGGTCAACATCGATGTCTGTCTGGTGGTGCTTCTTTTCTCCCGGAAGCTATTGGTTCGTACTTTCCAGAAGGAAAGGCTGAGTATGTTTCAACAAAGAGGAGAAAATGTCTCTCTAGGGCTCCCAGGCCCCCTTGATCCATTGAGTTTCACTTGACTCAGGACGTGGTGTGATTAATCCGGGCAGGTGGTGAATATCACACTAGCCCTGCCGGGTTTTAACACCCTTATGAACAAGAGGTTTCCGCCACAGGCATCCCCTTGGCCGCTCAGGTCAGGGAAACAGGTTTATAACCCATAAAATCAATAAAAGTGTGCCCAAAATTGTACTATAAAAAAATCCCTGGAGAACAAAAGAGATTACTGTGAACAAAATGCATGTAGAAACTTGCACGTGTTTCCAAGATTTTTGTCTAATCAGCATTTTTTCCTATTTCCTTCTTCTTTTTTTCCAACTAGAACAGAATTTCTTTATGGACAGTGTATGTATCATTTGGGGATCTTAAAGTACTTTGGAGAGCATTCAGTTGCAATTAGGGATGAATTTGAACTTCTGTCATATAAGAATAAAGCCCTATTTGGAGAGAGCAATGCCAAGAAATTCGAAGCGTCTCACAGAACAGCGAACTCCACGCTTTGATCACGCACTCGGGTCAATAAAAAGCTTTGGGCATGCCCTCCCAGCACATGTGTATTTACGGATAAATCATTCCTGTGTATTAGGTTCGAATACTGCGTACTCTATGAAACATGTAAAATAGAAATTATGACCAGTGAGAGAGGAAATAACGATAGAAATTCCTAGCTTTTCTTCCTGCACATTGAAGGACAGTCTGGAGTTGGCTCATGTGACTGAGAGGTTTAGCAAGTCCAAAATCTGATGGGGCTCCGGGTGGGGGGTGGGCAGGGGTCAGCAGGCTGGAGACCTGGGGGGAGACCTGCAGAGCCCAAAGGCAGACTGCTGGCAGAATTCCCTCTTGCTCAGGGTTGGTCAGTCTTTGTTCTATTCAGGCTTTCAACTGATTGGATGAGGCCCACCCACCGTGGATAATGTCCACTGATTTCAATGTTAATCACAGGCCAAAAATGTCTACACTGAGGGGTGCCTGGGTGGCTCAGTTGGTTGAGCGGCCGACTTCCACTCAGGTCATGATCTCGCAGTCCCTGAGTTTGAGCCCGGCCTCGGGCTCTGTGCTGACAGCTCAGAGCCTGGAGCCTGCTTCGGATTCTGTGTCTCCCTCTCTCTGCCCCTCCCCTACTCGTGCTCTCTCTCTATCTGTGTCTCTCAAAAATAAATAAACATTAAAAAAGAAACACATCTACTCTGAAACATTCAGGATAACGTTCAACCAAGTATCTTGGCGCTGCGGCTCAGCCGAATTGACAGAAAATTAACCATCACGATTCCACATGAGAAATTTTCAGTTCCGGCAGATGATTACACATCATATGAAGGCCACTGATTGTTGTTTTATGTGCAAAGGAGGTACTAAGGAATTAGAAGGCGTCGGATTGGATAAACATGAGGCTCTTTGGCTCAAAATACAAGGAAATTGGGTGAGAACAGAACGTGGTGCACTCCCTCAAGACCGTAAGTTGGCACTTGCATCAACTGTTTTAATACATTTGTCCTCTGACCCACGGTTGTCAAAAGTGGGAATTCCACTCAAAGATGCTCAGTGCAGTGTTACTTATAAGACAAAAAAAAAAAAAAGAGGCCATCTGTAAGGGGGGTGATTTGATAAATTATGGTATATCTTTTCACAGAATATTCTGTAGTTCGAAAAAAAAGCAAAAACCACGGATGTAAAAATTTATTCATGATAATTATCAACTGACTATATCTGTATCTATATACACACACACATATATACCCTTTACACAGGATATGATTATCTCCTGTGTTAAAAATAATGAGCGGGACGCCTGGGTGGCTCGGTCGGTTGAGCGTCCGACTTGGGCTCAGGTCGTGATCTCATGGTCCTTGGGTTCGAGCCCCGCGTCGGGCTCTGTGCTGACAGCTGGGAGCCTGGAGCTGCTTCGGATTCTATGTCTCCCTCTCTCTCTGCCCCTCCCCCACTGGTGCTCTGTCTCTTTCTCTCTCTCTCTCTCAAAAATAAATAAACATTAAAAAAATAGCAAGAGAGATGTATAGGATTTTATGTCATGGAAATTTCTGGAAAGAGCCTCAAGAACCTGCTATCAGAGTGTAGTTCACAAAAAGAGGCTTTCATTTTTCACCTTTGACCTGCTTCAAATATTGTCATAACATGCATGTAAATGGCTTTTCTGTCTCTTTTAATGGCAGACATTTCAGTTTCTAATGTAGTAGGGATTGAAATGATGTTTGAGTCGTTGGGGAGGGATGTGCGGGGCAGGCTGGGTTGGCAGTATTTTTTCGATCGAGCAGAGCCCTGCGTGTGGCTACAGGGAGGACAGGGAGACCCCAGGTCCACGGGGACAGCCAGCGTGGCATTTTACCTCAAATAGGCCGGCTGAGGACGGCCAAGGGCATGCCCTTCAGAGCAGAGGGGGCCGCTGAGTGCTGGCTGATGGGGTCCCCAATGCCAGGGAAACCCCCGTCCCTTCAGGGCTCAGCCAGGGCCTGGAACGCTGAGCTCTCTCCTAAGTGCATTACTCACACCCTCACACCGATTCGTTAAACCCCGAGGGCGACAGAGCGGAGTTAGTGCTATTATTTCCCTGCCTTACAGAGGCGGGAACTGGGGCAAAAGTCAATGAATGAATGAATGGACGGACGAATGAATGAAGCTACCCAAGCGTAGGCACCTTCGTAAAACACCTCTGCGGAAGAAACGCACGCCAGTTCCAGAGCAGCAAGGAAGGCAGGCAGACTCGGGGGCCACCGGAGAAAAGGTCAGAGTTCTGTGCACGCGACCGTCAGGGTTCTCGGGGGCCCCCCCGGGACCTAAGTTCCGAAGCTCTGTTCTGTGGGGATTTCCAGATCACAGAGTCCAGGATTCTGTAAGTTACGACGTCCCTGACCCTTTGAAGTTTGTAAGCTTAAAACTACCCCTCCACCCCCGCTGCCAAAATTAAAATTACTCCAAATTCACCCTGAAGTCTCCATTCCACAGGTAAAAAGCGTCAAGAGGAATAGACTCCCGTTTAGTCCAAAGTAGGGTTGTGATCTGGCACCTGAGACTGTCCCAGTTGTACAGAGTGACGGCCTGACTCCCTGCCGAAATGTGGATACTGTGTGTGAAAAGGGGGCGTCACATCCATGCCGAGGCCACACGGTGACCTGGGAGTGGCCCGGGCCGGCCGGGGCATGTTCCTTTAGGCAGAACAAATTGTCTGTTCGTGGCAAACGGGGACTGGCTGCTTTTCCAGGAGCCCTGGCAGAGAGGGGTCGCCCGCCCGCCCTCCCCTCCATCTTGGCAGCGCGTTGCCTAATTCCTGTCCCTGCACACTGGAACCTGTCATTCCCTCCACACACACACAGACGGCTTTGTGCCTGGCACGGGCATACAACACGGCTCCTAACTGGGGGTCAACATCCAAGAACGCTCCTAACTGGGGGTCAACATCCAAGAACGAGGCCTTTGCTCTCCCCTGTTGGCCTCTTGCCCTCCCTCCAGCGCGAGCAGTGGGCCCTCCACGGGGTTCTCCTGACCCCTGGCACACGCTGCTGTTTACCAGATCGAAGCTCAGTGAGCCGAGGGGCCGGCCACAGTGAAGGCCACTGGTCTGTCGGGGGCGCCACCCCTGTGCCAGACTGACCGGCGTCTGGAAGCTGGCGCACGCGTGGGTTGAAATTTAACCTTCAGGATCAGGGGGTTGGGTCAGTTTCTACAAAAAGAGGTGGACTAAGCCCATCCCACAGTCTTCCGGACCAAAGTGAGAGCAGATAGTGGGAAAACCACCCTGTTTCTACTGGGGTCTGCGGGGAGCAGTTACAAGATGTTAAGGACCCTGGTGTTGGGCAGAAGCCTTCGGAAGTCATCCGATTTCTCCGTCTCGGCCAAGCAGATGTGGGGGACCCTCTGCAGTCACCTGCTAAGGCCGGAGCGAAGGTGCTCACAGGGTCCCTGTGCGCAGAGAAGTCAGACCGATGCTTGTAAGTAGACCCTCGGATTTCCCCAGGTTCAGTTTGATGTTTGGCTAATTCTGTAGCATCTTCCAAAATGGGAGGCATCAGAGCCAGACTGCTGGGGTTCAGCTTCTGCTCTGCCTCCTTTCCCGTGGCTGAACTTGGATGATTCCTTTAACCTCTGTTCCGCGGGGCCGTCAGGAGGGTGAGATCCTCAGAAGAAGACAGGTAGCACGCGCCCCCCTCCCAGGATGGGCTGTTAGTAGGACCCTCCAGCCCCCTAGAAATTAGCCCTGCCAACCAGTCGTTAGAGCTCTAGAACCCCTCCAGCAGAGAACATTCTCCGCACACGTGCAATAAACCCATCGCCAGACCAGCTAGCTCTGTCCAAAGACTGCCCCAGGTCAGCTGCACCCTGGCGGTGGTGTCCTCAACGCTCTGTGACCTTGGACTCATGGCTCCTTCTTCGTGGGTGGCAGATTTCTCCTCTGTCCAGAAAAAAGGCTGGCTGATGAGGTCACAGGATTTTCATTCCTGAAATGTCCACACCTTCCAGGTTTGGCCAGTGGGACGAGCCTGGGCTTCAGGACCAGCGGGTCCTGAGTGTGGGCACTCGGGACAGGTGACTCTTGTCAGAGGGCAGAGCGGGGCCGGCTGCGTTCAACCCCCTGAGCCCCAGGCTCCTCATCTGTAAAATGGGAGAATGGAATGTCTCACAGGGTCACACAGAGATGGAACCACGTGTGGAAGGCCTGGTGTACAGCGGGCTCCCAGGGAACATTCCGGACTCGTACTCAGGGCAGGTGCCTGGAAGGGCAGCAACGCCAGCACCCAGGAGCCAGAAGTAGGGCCCTGCCCTAGACCCACCCGTAAACTTCAAACCACGCAGAAAGGCGCTCACACCTGTACCCCCTCCGACCCCAACTCCCAGAAGCCACTGCTAGGTCTACGTCGGGGCTCAGCCTCTGACGCTTCCCTGCGCGCACGGGAAATGGGCCTATGCACTCGCGAGACTTCTCAAAAAAACAGACCCTGACCCCACTCTACATGTCGATCGGCAACTGGGTTCTCTCTACTCAACCGGAGACATCTTCACAACTGACCCTTCTTTCACACCTGGTGTGACCGCGAGGAGCATCAGGCCCCCCGGACCGAAGCCCGGCCCCACCACTTCCGGGCTGGGAGCCCCCGGGCGGGGTCCGCAACCTCTTCAGCCCCAGGTCATCACGGGTATCACCCCGCGCTGTGGGGGCAGAAACGAGGTCGGGAACGGACAGGCCTAGAACAGCGCCTGGAGCTTGCAGACGCGTCCCGGGCACTAACTGTTCTTACGGTCACTGTGGGCGCCACGGGGACGCCCCTGTATTTAACCATTTCCTTTTGGGGGAACGCGACGTGGTTTCCGATCTTTAACTATTGCCGAGCACACCCTCACCCCCGTGCACGGGACAGAGGGACGTTTTGTGTCAAGTGCCGTGGTCTTCAAACTCCGCTCGGGGGAACCCCAGGACGCGGCATGGTTTCAGAGCGCCGCCTCGGACAGCCTCTGCCCAAGGAAGACGCGAGCTTCCGAGAGGTTTGTGGCCTCGGGTTACCGTGTTGTGCGTTGGTGTTTGGCGGAACATTTCCTTTGGGGGAAAAAGAGAGTTTGTTACTAAATACACCAGCCCCCCCCTTCCCTGGGGCCGGGCCGTTCCAGGAGCCCCTCGGACTCTCGAAAGGAGGTATGGAACTTTACGTAGACCATTTTCTCCTAAACACGCAGAGCCCCAGTAAGTTTAATTTATAAATTTGGCACAGAGATGAAAGTTACGTAAATGTGGCCTCGCTGCACCGTACTCACCTTGCGGTGACGACATGAGGTGACAAAACGCCCGGACAATGAGGTGACACGCGAGTGAGCGCGTCAGAAGGACGACCGCGGTTGACCGCCAGTCACTGAAACCGCAGACAGAGAAACCTCGGATGAGGGGACCTCCGTGTGACTCCAAGTCACTGGTGGTTCGGCCTAAAGAGAAGACTAACAGCGTTATAAAATGTTCCAGAATCATCTTAATCGTGTGTTCTCTGGCCACGCCCCCGGGACCCACGGGAGCTACCCTTCACCGATGGGGTGCGTCTCTTCCCCAGGCTAGACTGGTGACCTCCGTGCTGGCGGGAGCATTACACCCTGGCCATGGCAGACACCGCCCACGCGGGCCCCTGGGGACAGCTGGCTGCTACCGCCGACCACCACGCCACGGCAAGTTCTCGGGCACGTGAGAGGGCGCTTCTGGCTCCTGCGTCCACAGGGCTTCCCCGATGTGGCTCGGCCAGGCTGCAGGACAGGTCCAGACCTGTCCTGTGCGTCCCTCCCGGCATTTGGGCTGGGGCTTCACCCACGGCAGGAGCACGGTAAGTTCCTGTTGAGTCAGAAAACGGAAGATATTGTATTACTCTTATTACTTCCCGTCAGACACCTGCGTTAGTGAAGACAAGACTTACTTTGCTGCGTAGCCCTCGCCACGGAGGGACACGACACGGCCGCCAGGGACGAGCCCGGCAAGCCCATCCGGGATCCAGGCAGCCTCGCCTCACTGCGTGCCGTCACGAGCACCGCCCTGCCCTGGGGACGGACACTGTGTCCACATGGTTGGCAGCCTCTCTGTGCGGCCCGGTAACCTGAACACACCCGCTCGTCCACACTGAGCATCTCCGTGTCAGGGGCTGAGTTCAGTCTCCGCGTGGCATGAGGGCCACCTCTGTGACATTGAGCCGCTCCCAAGTTCCACGCACACGTCAGGCTGTGACACCACCGCGGGCGATCCCCACGGGGAGGATGGAGGCGAGGGTAGTTCACAAGGCGGCCTGTGTGTTAGATGTGGCTTCCCATCAGTCACGGTCGTGACGTGTGCCCGCTCAGTGGGGCTTCAGGGCGATAACAGACAGCGGGAGACCAGAGCTGTGGAAGGAAGCCGGGACAAAGGACACGCGGACGAAAGCCCAGGCAGTTACCCTGGCTCCTGAGTCTGTCGTCATCCGTTTGCCTATCCTGACAAGGAGAAGGCCAGCCAAGCTCAGGATGCGCCTGCAGAGCATGGTCATCGTGTTAGGGCACAGAAAGGGACACTGCGTGACAGGTGACAGTGTCTTTGCCGGACGGCGGGGCCGGAGGAGGGAGTAACATGTGGTCTGCGTGCCATCTCCCCTCATCTTGGCAAACCTGTAACTATACGCTCTTAGTCTCATGTTCACAGACGGGGAAACTGAGGCTGGGCGGGGAGAAGGCACACCACCCGCCTAGTGTTAAGGCGACTCAGAGACCAGGTTGGGAGGGCTAATTATCCGGCCCACAGACGCGTCTCCCTGCGTACAATGTCCGTCTGCATTTCAACGCTGCGAAATGTCACGTGAACAGCTGCGTTTTCGTCCTCTCTTGGAAGAGGTCAAGATCTGGCAACAGCGGGCTTGCTCTCCCTCTAGCTGCTGCCCTGCTCTGCCACGGTCCTCCTCCCCCTGCGGCCCCCCAGCCCTGGGGGGAGGGTGGAATCACCTGACTGAGCAGCCCAACCCCGGTCGGGCGGTGAGGAGACAGCCCAGCCCCTGCCTGCCACAGGGGCCTGCTTCCGTGATGATTCCCAGAGATTCCGTGATTCCCAGAGACAGGTCTCTCCCTGAAGGCTGCTTCTCGCCCACGGGTAGCCCTGATGGCCATCTCCCATCTGTGCCTCGTGGGCACTTCCTCACCTCCACCCTCCGGCTTTTGGCTCTGTGCTGCCCCCACCCCACTCTCAGACCTACATGTCAGTTGTTGGGTTTTAATTTTTGTATTTACAGGATTTTCTTTTCTCTTGTTTTCCCTTCCACATCTTTATTTAAATTCTAGTTAGTTAACATGTAGTGTAGTATTGGTTCCAGGAGTAGAGTTCAGTAGGTCATCACATACGACACCCAGTGCTCATCCCAACACGTGCCCTGCAGCCCCCACCTCGCCCACCCCCCACCCACCTCCTCCATCACCCACCTAGCCCATCCCCCACCTATCCCATCCCCCACCCACCTCCTCCATCAGCCCTCAGTTTGTTCTTTATCGTTCCAAGTCTCCTGTGGTTTGTTTCCCTTGTTCCTCGCTCCCCCGTATGTTCATTGGTTTTGTTTAGGGAAGGTGGACACCTGAATGTAATGGTGGGATTTCAGGCCTTGGGCAGCCATTGGTGGAAGGGCTTGGGGCATCCTCGTCAAGGGTCTACAAAGAACAAAGGAAAAATCCTACAGGGCCTGGGAGGCAGCCTAAGCAGCAGGAACCTCAAGGGCTTAATTTTCTTGCCCCTGGAGTAGTAGCACCTGCTCGTAGGAGAGGTTGAAGAATAAGGTTTGAAGGATCGGCCGCACCATCAGGTGCACGTGGCTGCTCTGGGAAGGGGTCCTAAGCCGCTCTGCGCAGCCTCTCCCTTCCTGCCAGCAGACCTCCTCGCCTGAGGTCACACCACCTGCAGAAACCAAACTGCTCACCTTCACCTTCCCGCCCTGATCCGGAACCGCTGTGGGCTGGAGCCCTGGGGGGGGGGGGGCACGGACTTCCTGTGATCACCCTGTGACGCTGACCACGGATCGAAACCAAATCAATGCCATGTGGGAAAGCTGGTTTTGGGGGAGATGGTTCAGAGAGGAGATGGAGCCAGGGCCCCACGTGCAGGGGCCGGGGTTGAGCTCCTGGGCGTCTGGTGGCCCCGGGGCTCCGTGTTGGGCCAGCTTCCGGAGGCCTGGCGCCTCGTTTGTGCCTCAGCTGCCTCCCCTGAGGCGCTAATCACTCGACACATCAGCGGAAGCCTCCTCTTCCTTCTCTCTGTTCCAGGGCACGCCCTCTGGAAGGGCCCGGTCTCTGTACCGGGGGGCACCCGGCAGTCCCCCATCAACATTCGCCGCGGGGACAGCATCTACGACCCGCGGCTGAAGCCTCTCCGGGTCTCCTACGCCGCCGACAGCTGCCTCTACGTCTGGAACACTGGCTACTTCTTCCAGGTGGAATTTGACGACTCCACGGAGGGGTCAGGTGAGCCGGGCCGGGGCTTGTCACAGCCTGAGAGCAGGGTTCCAGGCCGGCCAGAGAAGGGGCCCAGGGCTTTGCTGACACACGGTGTTTGGGGGCAAAGAACAGAGGCGTCTCAGGGCAGGGAGGTGATGCTCATTTTAAGGATGATGATGCCCATGCCCGACACTCGCCCAGCCTTACTGAACATCCCGGGGGCTGGTCGGGAAGAAACTGTAAGCGAGTAGAAACGCACATATACGGCAGGTCACAGAGAAGAACAGAGCAGGTTGGGGAAAGAGGCAAGGTGGGGGCAGGGCCTGCAAACAGAGGAAGAACGAAATTGTGCCAATGATGAGGCCGGGCATCCAGAGCCGGGCGCCCAGTTCTTGCCCAGAGGACGCCCAGTGGCTGTGAGGCCCAGGGGGTGCAGCAGGGACCCAGCAGGAGGCTGGCAGCCAGGAACAGGGGAGGCGGTGAGGGCCTGACCCTTGAGTCTGGCCCTGCGGGGTCTTAGCACCCTGCCGAGGGCTTGGTGTGAACCCTGCCCTGAGAGCCTGGCCAGGACCCTCGCCAGGTTTTGGGTGGAGGGTCCATGAGGCCTGGGAAGGTACCACTGGCCCCTGCTTTCCGTCAGGACTGCTGCTGGGTTCCGTCTGCTTCCGTTCAGCACCTGCTGGTGTCATCGTAAACCTTGTTTGTGCCGCACGCCCGTCTTCCTTCTGGGCGGGGGCGGTCGTACATTCGGGCAGAGGGTGCTGCCTGACCAGCCCCAGTGGAAACGTGAGGCAGCAGGCCTCTCACGGGCTTCCCTGGTGGACGCGACTTCCCACGTGCCATCACTGCTCGTTGCTGGGGGGACTCGGCCTGTCCTGTGTGGCTCCGCGAGAGAAGGCTCTGGAGGCTGGCGCTTGGTTTCCTCCAGACAGCGCCGTCTACGCCGTTTTCACAGATTCGCTTGCGTCATTTTGCTGCATAAATCTTGGCTGTGTGTAGTGTCTGCGCCGAGTCTTGGGAGCCCGCCCAGGGGGTCATCAAACCTGGAGACCCCCCGGCCCAGCCCCCAGTCCCAGGTCCTTGGTGGGCCAGTCCCCAGTCCATCCCCTTCCGCGAGCCCAGTCGTCTTACTTGCGCATTATCGCCTTGTGAGGACGCCAGCCCCAGGACGGCAGGACCTCTAGTTCACACTGGGCATCACGGTGCTCAGTAAACTGGGGGATGAGCAGCGAATGAAAAGTTAAGGGAGCACACGAGCCGCCATTCCTCCCCCCGGGAGTGGAGAGCAGGGTGCCGGCCTCCAAGGCTGCTGAGGGGAGAAGGGAGGCCACTCCAGGGAGGCACTCAGCGACTCCCGGCGTCGCACGGACCGGCTCCCTACGCAGGCTGCCGCCACCCGCTCTGGCTGCTGACCCGGTACCCGCCGTCCTACGTCACCGGCCGCAGGACACCGGAGCGCGAGCTTGGTCGCGGGCTTGCTCTTGCGCGGGGCGCAAGGGCAGATGCGGAGCCTTCGTTGGAGCCGAGCGCCCTCCCTAGAGCTGTCAACCTGCTCCCACCGTCAGAGGGAGGCGCCAGCCCTGCGCCCCGTCTCTGTCGTGACTGTCGTGACTCCTGCGCTCGTGCTTCCGCCAGCAAACACTGATTCTGTGTCACCCGGGGGAGGCGCTGGACGGTGAGCGGAGGCCCAGCCAACATGCGGCGCCTCTGTTGGACGGCGCCTCTCCCCCTGCCGGGCCCTGGGAAGCGCTTCTCGGACAGCGGAGCTCACCTGTCCAGGGGTCTCTGTCTTCGCCTCACAGGTAAGAAGGACCCGGCTTTCCTGAGCAGCTGCCCGCGTGCCCAGAGCTGCTCACAGGTTGGTCTTCGCTGTGACCCTCGAGCACGCCTGTCACACGGCGCTCACTGGGGGGGTGGGGGGGGTGGGGGGCGGAACGCCAACTCCAGCCAGCGTCCACACAGGGGAACTTCTGGGAAGGGTAAGATGGGCTCAGAGGAGCCGGGAAGCTGCATTCTCAGAACCTAGAAGGCGCTGGAGCTGCCCGGCACAACGTGCCTCCCCGTTCAGTGTGCCAACTGCGTCTCTGCCCTCGCTGGTCTCTCCCGAGCCCGGCTTCCCAAGGAGCAGCTAAGATTGGATTTTCAGGTTCAGTGTGCTTTGTACCATTTTAAAAAAATTTTATGCAGCAACTTTTTTTTTTTTTAAACAAATTTTTTATGGTTTTTTAAAATTTATTTTTGAGAGACAGAGAGAGACAGCGCAAGCAGGGGAGGGTCAGAGAGAGAGGGAGACACAGAATCCGAAGCAGCTCCAGGCTCTGAGCTGTCAGCACAGAGCCCGACGCGGGGCTCGAATCCACGAACTGTGAGGTCATGACCCGGGCCGAAGCCAGAAGCTTAACCGACTGAGCCCCCCAGGCGCCCCTAAACAAATTTTTTAATGTTTATTTTTGAGAGAGACAGAGCGTGAGCAGAGGAGGGGCAGAGAGGGAGGGAGACACAGAATCCGAAGCAGCTCCAGGCTCCGAGCCGTCAGCACAGAGCCCGACGCGGGGCTCGAACTCACGGACCATGAGATCATGACCTGAGCCAAATTCGGCCGCTTAACCGACTGAGCCCCCCAGAAGCCCCCATTATTTTTAAGTAAACTCAACCTGAAACATGGAGCCCGAACTCGTGACTCCAAGGTCAAAAGCCTCGTGCTCTACTTACGGAGACGGCCAGGTGCCCCTTATGCACCAACTTTAAAAGACTGAATAAAGAATAATAGTTCTGAGCTTTTAATTGCTTGATTAATAGTCATGTGAATATACTAATAATTTTGAGAAAACAGATAACAGGATGAGTTACTCTAGAATTCATCCTCCTCCCAGATAATTATTATGGGTCTTACTGATACCCATGTAACAGATTTCTTTTCCTTTCAGTCATAAAATACGAAAAGCTTTGGAGGTTACTGAGGACTTCTGCCTGTGTGTTGCAATGTTTGACAGAACGCGTTCCGATTCCCAGGGGAAAGGGTGTGGCGGCTGAGCGTTGCACCTGCTCAGGGGCTGGTTGGTGGCACACCTGTAATGCTGACCGACAGCCTCACCAAGACCACGCGCTCGGGAAGCGGTGGCCCCAGGGCCTGATGCCGTTTCTAGAAGGTGGAAGGTTTGCCGCGCAGACAAGGGAACACCCACTTTAAAAAGCACCTCCGTCCGATGACTAACAGCACGGCCCTGAACAGACCCCACAGCAGACAGCGTGCAGCTCCTCATTCTCCTCAAGGACAAACAGAGGCCCAGGTTCAACCCCAGTTCCCGCTGCTTGGAAAACCCACATGGAGTCGTTTACTGGCCGCCTCTCCTTGCCAAGGCTGTGCTTGTGGAAACTTGAGTTGCTCCTTCCGATTGCTGACATGGCTGTTGGCTCCCATTTGACAGATGAGAAAAATGAGGCTCAGAGACATTCATGGCCAGAAGTCACAGAGCCCTCGGGACGGGATTCTCTGCTCTCCAAAGAAGGGAACTTCACAAGTGTGACTGCTCTGTGGAAAAAATCTGCACCCAGCATCCACAGAGATCAGGCGTGAAGCCATAGGCGCTGACTGCATGTGGTACCGGGCTCGTGGTCAGGTCCCCAGAGGGCCAGCAGCTGCTCAGGGTGCCGGCCAAGCCCATGTGCAACGGGAGGGCCAGGGGGCCTGGGTTACCCCATCCCTCACCCACCAGCAAGAAGCCCACGCCCGACTCCCCTGACAGGTGGAGGAGGGACGTGCCAGCAGTGCTTCAAGGGTGAAGTTGTTACTATTATTTTTGTCTGGGCGTCTAACAGCGTGTGCGACGCTGTTCCTGGATCCTCTGGGAGCTCAGGCTCAGCTTGGAGGCCGGCACGCTGGGCTGTCACAGATCTTGATTAGCCCAGAATCACAAATCAAAGCCTCCTCTTGGTCAAGAAGTTCAACCTCTTGAATTTTTACGCAAAGCGTAACTCACAGAATTGGGCATGGCCAGCCCCCAGCCTCTCTCTGCTTCCAGGATCTGCCCAGGGGTGGGCGTGCAACTCCGATCAGATCGCTGAGCGCCAGAGTCCCCTGGGAGGTGCCGGAAGAGCGTCCCTTGCCTCCTGTGCTGTGCGGGGGCAGCTGGGAGCCGGCCCGCTGGTCTTCAGGGGAGAGCACAGCCAAGAGGCGGGGAGAACTTGAGGCCTGAAGCCGTTGTTGGAGCCTCTAAATGCAGCTCTGCCTGAGGCCAAACCAGCCCCTGGACCAATACATCTCTCTCTCTCTCTCTCTCTCTTTTTATTTTTTTTGCTTAAGTCAGTTTGATTAATGATAATTCTGCCCCTTGTTTCCAAGAGCCCTAATACAGAGGACGGAGCTGAGAGAGAAGAAACGGAAGGGAAGGAGTCACCTGGGAACCAGCGGCCTCCCTCCTCTCGCTTTCTGCTCAAATGCGATGCAGGGGCAGCCAGGGTCCCTGAGGCTCAGGGCTGGGGGGACGCCGCACTTGATCCACAGAGGTGGGGGACAGAGCACGGGGCTTGAAGGCTCCAGGTCCGGCCTTGGGGAAGCAGAGCCCAGGTGAGCCTGGCTCGTGTGGTGTCGGGAAAGGTTTGGCACCTGGCCTTCCAGGGCTCGGGGCAGGGACGGGAAGCCACTTTCCCTCGTGTAAATACTGCCGCACAACTGGCCTCAGTCTCCAACAGTCATTGATCCCAGGTGGGGAAGAGACAGTCACTTCCCAGGAGCCAGCTCCAGTCAGTCCCCCGTGTCACTGTCCCAGGCCCTCCTCCCTCCCAGTCCCTGCTGCCTCTGAGCTCACTCGGGCTCTCCAAGCGAGGCCTTCTGTGTACTGGCTGAGACTGTTGCATGTGGCAGAATCTCAACTCAAACTGGCTTAAGCAAAGAAGAGGAAACGTATCGGCTCAGATCCTGAAAAGCCCAGGGTGCGGCTGAGTCAGGTGGTGGAGGGAGCACAGAAGGAAAGGAAGGAATGGAAGGGAAGGTGGAAGGAACCTGAGTCCTCCCAGGCGGCTCTGCTTGCCCCTGGTGGGTCACCCCAGGCCGGCCATTCCCCAGGGGAGCACATGTGGCGTCTGGCTCACCCTCCTGATTGAGCGGTTTGGAGGGACAGCGCCCCTGCCCGGCAATCCCAGCAGCCCCAGGCCCGGGGCTTATCCCCAAAGCCCAGGTGGTCGCGGAGCCCATCACAGGGACCGAGGGCGAGGGGACCCGCCCTGCAGCAAGGTGCCGTGCCCAGAAGTGAGGGTGGTCGGGGCTGGGAGGCACGCTCCGAGCTCCGCCATGGGGCCTGGCGTGCTTGCTCTTGGCCCTGCGCTGACCGCGGCCCACCCCCGATTCAGGTGGCCGTCAGCGTCCAGGACTTTCGCGCCCTGATGCAGCCAGGCCTGTGCACTGACCTGGGCCTGACCCTCACTTTCTGGCTTCTGCACCCACTTCTCAATCTGATTCAAAGGGACTCACCCCCCCCACCCGCCACAGACCGAAAGAATTATCTGGGTGTCTCTCCCTGGCCATATAAATTACTAGATAATTCCCCCTGTGGCTCGTGTCCATACAGGCCAATCTGGTTTTACTTTACTTGTCATTTTCCCAAAAACCCAGTTTCCTTTCTCTCCTGCTCGATTTCACATGCCCCACGCCCCCACGCCCAGCTCGATTCCCCGGCTTGCTCTCCCTGTTTCCACCTCTCCCGCCTTTGCTCACCGCCACTGGAAATTGGGAACTGCCAGGAGCAAAGGAAATGAAAAACGCGGCCGAAGATTGGAGCGCATTAAAACACATTTGCTGCAAGAAAATGAGAAAAAGGGGACACTCCCATAACTCAAAAAAAAAAAAAAAACAAACAGAAACAACACTGGATAGAGGTCAAGGAAGTGCCTCTCGAGTGGGAAAGGGAGTGAGCGGAGAGGGCACTCGGTGCAGAAGTAATTTTGCAGACTCTGTGATCGCTCAGGTCCAGTTACGCAGACAGGTGACTGCCAGAAACGCAGAGAGAAACATAACCAGGAGGCCGCGGACATTTTCCGTCAGCGTGGAAGGCTCCAGCCGTTTTTTTTCCAGAGAGCAAGGAATACGAGCGCTTGGAGATTAGCGCCAGCCAGGGATGATGAATAACAGAGGTGGAGACAAGCGGGGCATTCCAAGGGACTGGAGAAGCAGCCAGGGCCAAGGGGGCTGGTGCAGGGGTGCTGGAGGGAGAGAGCTTCCTAGGAGGGAGGGAGGGAGGAAAGTAGGCAAAGGCAGACTCCCCTCCCGCCACACACACCACCTCTCCCAGGAAGCCCCCTTGCCCCAGTCCCGAGGGGCCATCCTCCAGAAGGGGTGACAGTGCCCGCCCAGTCCGCCAGATGGGCGCTCGGCGCAAAGGAGATGCGTGTCCAGTGACTGGAGTGACGGCCGGCCGTGGCGGGGTCCTCCCTGAGTGGCCCGGCCGTGCGCTGAGCTGGGCACAGCTTTTACCCCCTTTGATCCTCACGTTCACCCCAAGAAAGAAAAAATGTTCCCACACGTGGAGAGGGGACCCTCACCCGATACTCCGCCAGGGGCCGTTTCCAAACCCCTCACCCTGCTCCCCAGCGCTGCAGCCTTGCAGGGGTGGAGCCTGAGGCCAGGCGCCCAGGTGCCTGGCTGCCCTGTCCCTGTTCCCACCCCGTCCAGCTGCGTTGGGGAGTGAGGGGGTGTGGACCGCAGAGGGGGTGTGGACCTCTGTCCCACACGCTAGACGGGTCTCCTGTGGGGGCTACACCGCATCTCTGCAGCCTCAAGGATTCCCGAGGAGCAGGGAGAGTACAGCATGGGGGTGAGGGTCCCGCTGTGGGGCAGAAAGAGAGAGACGGACAGGGAGGGAGGGAGAGAGAGAAGGGTGCAGAGCATGTATCTGCTCTAGTGAGTCACCTAAACTCTCTGACCCTCAGTCTCCTCCTCTGTAAAGGGACGATCTGCCTGGTTCCAGAGGAATTCAGGAAGGCTCCGGGAAGCTCTGTGAGCTGAATTAACAATTCAATGATAGTTGTTGCCTTTGTTCAGAATCAAATGACCCAAGTGAGGCTCTGGCCATGTGCTCTTCCAACGTCTTCCACTAGAGGGAGCACGGAGAAGGCGGAGGAGCCGCTGCGGGCCAGGCGGGGTCTCCCGTTCTCTGACCAGGGAGGACTCCGTGTGCTGGCGTGACCCACTCAACCGGCAGAGGGAGAAAAACTGGGAACTGCCGGCGGGGAGGCCCCTTCCTGACGTGTGAGCGGCCGCGAGGAGGTCCCTCGTTTGCAAGGACAGGGACGCACACTTTGAGGCGTCAGGCGCCAGAGCAGCAGGCACGCTGAGGCCCCTTCCAACAGCAGAGTGAATTTTAAGTCGCTTGTCCAGTGGGGCCGATGACAGCCCTTTATCCCCTAAAGGACAGTCGGTAACCACCGCCAGTGCCAAGAGATCCCACCAGGCCGGGGTCCTCGAGCGCGAGTCCATTCACCACCGGGACCGGCACCCGGTGCGCACAGCAGTCCGTCCGTGGGGATCGTCAGGTGCGGGCACATCAGCCGACGCGGAGCTGGCTGGAAGGATCTGGGGGCTCCCTCCCGGGAAGGCAGGCGGGAGACGGGGCCCGGAGTCCGGTCAGGAACGCGGCAACAGGGGCCGCTCTGCCACCTGTGTGTCCCCGGCACCGACCCACTCGGGACCCGAGTCCCGGGGGACCCTCCACCTGCTGCGTCGGCGAGGCGACCGGAGGGAGGCGGGCACCCGTAGTTCCAAGCCTCTGCCTGGGGTCGGGGGTGAGGGGCTTGGAAGGGGATCCTGGGCCTCACGAAGAGGCATGTGCTGCACCGACCACAGTCTCGCCTTGATGGCCATGAGATGTCCTGGGGCAGCTATTTTGTCCCTCGAATTTGTAGGCTGTCTATCCAGTTCCCAAAACCGTGTCTTTCCACCTTCGTTCCTTATTTATCTGCTGTCTTCCCTCGGGTCCTGGGCACGGGGATCGTGGGGCCAGAGGCAGCGTTTTGGAGCTCAGGTGGAGGGTGGCCCTCCGGGCTCGGGTTCCGTGGTTCTCAGTAGGAATGAGGGCCCCTGCCTGGGAAGGCCCGAGAACCCAGAGCCACCCCTCTGGCCTCTCCTCCTCCCCCTCCCCTGCTCTAGCCTCCCCTCTCTCCTCCCTGCCCTCACCCTCCTTCCCTTTAGCTGGTCCCTGGCCCCCACCTCACCCTGGGGCCACACACACCCTCCCTCCCCTGAGACCGAGACCCACTTGCACAGGGCTGGGGCAGGCCTCCTGCCTCCCTCCTCCTTCTCTTCCCCCTCCTCCCTGCATCTGTCCAGACCACCAGCTCCTCAGGCTTGGGAACAAATCACGGGCCCAGGGGCCAAGGGGGGCTCCCAGCCATCGTGGCAAGTCTGAGCCCCCATCTGGTCCAACCCTCCCCGACCACTCCCGTGGGTCCGTCATGGCCTCGCCCTTGGGGTGCAGGGCAGTTGTCTGACAAAACGCTCCCCTTAAGAGGTATCAGCCTAGAAACGGGAGGGGATCCTCGTGCAGCCGCCCCAAGTCCCTGTCACGCCCTAATGCCCAGCGTGGTAGCGGTTCTCTGGCCCTCTGTCGCCGGAGCGCCGCTGACCATGCTTCTGAGGGGCACCCGGCAATTCGTCGCTCCTGGTCTGCCCAAGAAGCCAAGCTGGGTGCCTGCGGTAGAGAGGTCCTGCCGTGTTCTCCCGGCGATGTCTGGGTAAGGACTCTGCCAGCCTGGTGAACGCTAAGGGCCCAGGACGCTGTCCCCACTCGCGAGGAGACCTCACGTCGGGACATACAGGGAAAGGGAAATTGGAAAGGGAACAGGGGTGCGGAGTGCGAACCCCCGCCCATCCCATACCCCTCCCCACAGCTCTCCTCCGGCTGGCACCCTTCCGGGGACCCTGTGCGGCCCTCAGACAGGGCAGCGGAAGGAGGGGCGTGTGGAACAGAACGGGTTTCTCGGGGTGGAAGAGGGCCAGTTGTAGCGAGTACGCAGGGTGTGGCCTGGGGGGTGTAGGGGGAGGAGGAGGAGGGGAGACCGTCTGGGAGGGGACAGGTGGGGGGAGACCCATGGGGAGGGGGAAGGAAGGGGAGGGACTTGCCAGCAGCTGGCAGGGAGGCCTTGGGAAGCTGATTTTAGGCCCTTCTGAGCGAGTGGACCCCTGGCACACGTCCGGGAGAGCCGCTCGACCCGGCCTCCCCGGCCCGGCTGTGGCGCCTCCGTGCCACTCGGCCCTGGCCACGCTGTCCGTCCGGGAAGGGGCTCCGAGCCCACACCCGGGCACGTGCCACCCTTGCACGCCTTCCCAGGAGGACAGCTTGGAGTCAGGCCCCAGCAGTTGAGGAATCAAACACTTGATGGCACTGGGCAAACCTCGCGTGACGTGTCCACTTTTGAAGACAGGGACATTCGGTCTGCTGACAACGGCGCGTGGCTTGGCCTCGTGCGCCCACGCCAACCCCTGCTCTGGCCCCTCGGACTCTCCGTCCCGTCCTCTGTACCTCTTTCACTTTCTGCCTAGAACCGTTCTTTCTCTCCATCCTTAGGGCTCAGCGGCAGCCCCACGTCCTCAGGGAGGCCCGCTGTGGTGCTCAGAGTAGGGCCCCCAGAGCACCCCACCACACCTGCCACGACGCTCCTAATGCGCCCACTACGCATTTTCTGACCGCCTGTCCCTGCTGAGTCCGGACTCCAAGAGGCAGAACTCCGTCTGTCTCATTCCCTCTCCATCCCCAGTGCTTGGCAGAAGGTGTGGCGCGTCGTAGGAGCAAGGACTTCTCTTCTTTTGTGCTCAGGGGCTGGCCCAGCCCCTTCTAACGGGCACTTTCTTAAGGTGCGTTTGCCCTTCAATGTCTGTACACGCAGGTCCTATCTTGGAGGTAACAGTGGCCTCAGGTCTCTGCACAGCTGTGCTTTGATGATGATGCTGGTGATACTGGTGTGATAATAATTTTAGTCATGACAGTAATACCAGGAATAACAACAGAAAGTGCAACCACTAGCGGAGCCCCTTCTGGGTTCCAGGGGCCGTGTCCGGGAGCGTTTTGTAAGCGTTACGGTATTGGATGCTCGCCGTGTTCCGACGAAGTAGGTGTCCTTGTCTTGAGATGCAGAGAGATGAAAGAGCCCACGCAAAGGTGAGCTGCAAGAAATGACTTTGAGTCCAAGTCTGCCCGGCTTTAAAACGAGAGCCAGGTACCACCTGGGGGCTCAGTCGGTTAAGCGTCCGACTGCGGCTCAGGTCACGATCTCACAGTTCGTGAGTTCAAGCCCCGCATCGGGCTCTGCACTGACAGCTCGGAGCCTGGAGCCTCCTTCGGATTCTGTGTCTCCCTCTCTCTCTGCCCCTTCCCCCCGCCCCCGACTCTGTCTCTCTCTGTCTCTGAAAAATGAATAAACCTTAGAAAATTAAAAAAAAAAAAAAACAGGGGCCAATATGTGATCTTAGAACGCAACTACCAGCGAGGAATCTGGATCCCCTTTCTGGAGGATCCTAGGGGGTGGGGCTGTGCTGCTGGTGTGCCGGCCGCCAGCTGAGGCTCGGCTGGCTGAGAGAATGGCAGGCCTTCCTGGTCCAGGGAACACACACAAACGCTTAGTTCTTGTGTGTCACAGCTTCGGAATGTTAGTTAGATCCCAGGGTGGCACCAAGAACGGGCTGATACTTGGCCATGTTGTGTTATTTTCAGTTTTAACTAATTAGAGCATCTCAAACTCCTCTTGTACTTATTTTAAGCCTTAAAACAACCGTGCCTGCCAAAAGCCTGCTTATTATGGTAAAAGCAGTGAACTACAGAACTACAAATAGATGACTTTTAACAGCGGCTGTCGTAAGCATAGAGACCACAGCATCTGGGGACAGCAAATTTCAGCATGGAGGCAGCTTCCTCTGGGCGGGGAGGGGGTTTCTGGCAGCAGCTGGTGCAATTCCCCGATTATGTCTCAATGCACCTGCCCAGGGAGACAGCTGGGGGAGAAACAGCCCACTGACGCCCGAGTCTTGGCCTTAGCCTGGCCAGCTAAAGGCCCCCAGCTCACGAATTAGGCTTGCTTTCTTAAATTGTTTTCTTAAACGGAATTACCCTGACGGTACATTGTCATTACGAAAAGTCATTTTGAAGTTATTTTATCCAGAGCTGCGGCCTTACATTGAGTTCCTAACTTTCCTGGCAGGGAAGGGTGCAGAGTTTGGCTACACAACGGAGGGGCTGGACCTTCAAGCAGGCCTGGGTTGGGGTCGCCTGGTGTCCTAGGGCCTTCCTGAATAGGGAAGTTGTGCTTTCTGGCCTGCTGTTTTGCTCTCCCTGAGGTGCAATTAAAGCACAAAAGGGAGACCAAGTTTTGCATTGGCCAAAAGGACCAGATTCCATTAGTGTCCACCAGCCTGGGTTAGGGTGCCCCGCCCCTCCAGCCCAGACCCCGCCCCTCCAATCCAGGCCCCGCCCCTCCAGCCCAGGCCCCGCCCCTCCAGCCCAGGTCCCGCCCCTCCAGCCCAGGCCCCGCCCCTTCAGCCCAGGCCCCGCCCCTTCAGCCCAGGCCCCGCCCCTCCAGGCCAGGCTATAAACCGTCCTCTGTCTGCACACACCCGCTTCCCCTCACTTATCCTCTTAGACCAGCTCACGGTGTGCTGATCTCCTTGTCCGCGTTTGCACATGACAAGGCTGGGGAGGCGCCGCAGCCTGCTAGGGGCTGTGTTATGAGCCCGCCTGGTCCGCGGCCCAGGATAGTGTCATTCATCTACAAAGGGTCAGATGTCAGCGTGGAGGAGACGCCTGTCCTGGAGGTCCCGCTGAACAGGACCCTTCTTCTCTGAGGTGGCCTGAGCCCCGGGATTTCAAAGGATGGGCTTCCCTTTTCATCGCCTGCGGACGCACACAGGCAGGCGCCAGCTGGCAGGAGTCTGCTTCAGTGAAGAATTCTGGGGAGAGTGAGGGGTCACGTTCACGGGCGGAGGGTGAGAAAGTCTTCTGAGTCTGCAGCTCTTCACCTGCCGAGGAAGGAGTAGTGGCGGTGCCCACAGCCCCTCCCACCCCAGCGGCTTCCCAGCCCTGGCTCCCTGTGGTTCGCAACACGGGAGATCGTTCTACACGGACGTTTTTGGCAGGGTGCACCCTCACCCCTCAGGCTCGCCTCCTGGTCACTGATGGGTGCGCTTTGGTGGTGCAGGGTCTCTGGCTGGCCAGTGCTCCCAACGCCCTTGGCACCACGGACACCAGGCGGGAACAAGCACGAAGGTTTCCACTGCTCGAGTTCGTGGCCCTGTAGTTTCCTCAGATCGTGTTTTCTGCTTTGAAGGATAAAGTGGGAAAGGCATGGGATTTGGTGTGAGATCTGGGCTCAAATCCTAGCTCCCCCTGCTGTGCTTACCAGCAACCTGCCTCACCTCCCCGATAAATGACGACGAGACACAAAACTACAAGGGCCGGGGGGCTCAAGCATCGTGTCCCCTCCAGGGAAGAAATCATCCCTCTCTGTACTTCTAGCCACAGAAAATCTCCATTAAAACCGTGCAATTCGAACCGGCTGGGAGGTCCTCCCGTCTGTCCTGCTTTCCCACCTGCAGAGAGGCTCCCGATGCTGCGCGTGCCATCGGCACCTGCACATTCAGACCTCGTGACTTATGGTGTTTTATGTGCTTCTTCCTGTGTGTTATTAAAGATTGCGTTATCGTCCACGTGTGTAAGATCGCGTTATCGTCCACGTGTGTAAGATCGCGTTATCGTCCACGTGTGTGCGCTCAGGAGAGTAGATCGCCTCATAAAACCTTACGACCTCTCAGTTAGGTGAGACCCTAATGATGTTCTAGACCAATAACCCTCATCTCCAAGTGAAGAAACGTGGCAAGAAGCTCTATGACCTGGTTGAGGGCAGAATTGTGAACTGAATCTGGTCAGCGCTTTCTGCTCCTTATACTTTTTACGGCAAAACCAGGAGAGAAAGCACCCCAGCCGGTAGCCGCTGACGCCGTCATGGCCTCCGTCACACCACTAACTGTTCCCTGCTCTTGCCCCTGCAGAGGCGTTGGTGCGGGCAAGGCCAGTCCCGGGGTCTCCTGGGGTCTCCAGACCAGTAGCATGTGCTCACTTCCATTAAAAGCAAGATGTGCAGCAACTGTTGGTGGGAATCTGTTACCAGAGTGCAGTTAGAGCCCGGCTAGCCCGGGGCATTGGGCTCTCAGCCCTCTCCCCGGACTCAGGGTGGCGCCCACCTTTCCTCAGTTTAGAACCAGGTCCCCCGACAAGGGGCCCTCCCGTCTGTGCCCCTGAGCCTCATGCTAACAGCTCTCGGAGATGCCATGCCGGGTTCTCAGGGTGACTTAGAAAACAGTGTTCCCATAAAGCCTGGTCATACGGTGAGACTGGACTGAGCAGGGGCCGCGTACAGGTCAGCCTGACGGGGAAGGTAGCGTGTTGTGTCTCAGGATTTGCTTACGTGAGCATCCCGCTCATTACGCATTAGCTTTGGTGATGGAATTCAAGCTGCCACTTTTTAATTCAAAAGACATCATGTTCTTGTTTTTGTTTTTTAATTAAAGAAAAGTCTGGAAATCTAGGACTGGCATAAGTCTCAGAAACGGTGTTCTTCACCTTAACGGCTGCGCCACAGGGGTTGAGCTCCCTGCCGCCACCTGGTGGCAGTGCTGGCTTCTGCATTCACTCTGGCATTTACCGTGAGCCTGTTGTGGGCCAGCTGGGGCTCAGTGACAGGGACACGGGTGAACAGACAAGGTGCCACCCCGCACAGGGCCTGCCTTCCGGTTTGTCATTTCACTAGGACCTGAGTCTTTCCAGAGCAAAATTGTGTGACCTCAGGGCAAACAGACACTGTCACAGCAAACCCCAGTCTGACAAACGGACAAACTAACACATCAGTTGCTGCTCTCACTTTCCAGGAGTCAGTGGCGGCCCCTTGGAAAACCACTACAGACTGAGGCAGTTCCACTTCCACTGGGGAGCAGTGGACACGTGCGGCTCGGAGCATACGGTGGACGACCGCGTGTACCCAGCAGAGGTCTGTAGACGCCGTCCTGGCACCACTTACGTGGGTGCTCCTGGCATCACATACATGGGTGCTTTCCACGTGCCGCTCACTCCTAGGGCGGCCGGCCAGCCCGGCGGCCCAGAGAGAGGGTTCCTGGGACACGGGACTCCCTGAGCTCAAACTGAAACAGTCGGGCGTCCCGCCCACCCCACCACACAGCTGTCCTGGGTGAGGGTACTATTCACACTGTCCTCTAAAAGAAGAAGAGACTGAGGTTCCGGGTGGCCTGTAACTTGCCAAATCAGCCAGCTGGGATTCAAGAACAGAGTCTGCACTCTTAGCCCCACACTCGGCCACATGCTCGCTGCCGGTCGGTCACAGACTGGAAGCTTCCCGTCTTTCAAGGCATTCAGGGCCTCTACTGAGATCTGAAAATCTTCACGACGGAGACCATCTTCTTGAAACAACGGGACGTTTGCACATCCCCAGATGGCAATCTGTAAAGAAAACGAGCAGGGATGGATGTCAGGAGTTGGTTTTCGTAGGTGTGGTGGGGCGGTACATGGTGCCTTACTGACTTTCCCCAATATTTTATTACGAAATTTTCCCCACATATGGGGTAACCGGCAGGTCTATACAGTGAGAGCCTGCGAGGTTGGGGCCCAGAGCGTTTTGCCCAAACTCCCTTCATCACACCTCCGTCCACCCACCAACCACCTGACTTCCTGATGCAGCTCACGCTAGGGGCTGTTTCTGTTTGAACTTGAATGGAAGTAATGCTCTAGTTAAAACAGTTAAAACAGGAGGGGGATCCAGGCAAACTAGAACATGAAGACACCTGCCACCCCACACCCAACCCGACCTCCGGGGACAGATTATGAACAGGAAGTTCCGTCTCTGGCTGTAGGACACACGCATCTTTACAAATAGCACGGACACAAAGGGCGGGGGCCTGTTACCTGCTCGTCCTACTTAGCACGTCTTCTGTGTTGGTAACTGTGTGTCTGCACAGGGTTTTTGATGAGCAGATGATTTAACAGAAGAGGTTGTTACCTAGAAGTCAGAGCAGAGCGTGGGCCCGCCAGGCGCTTGCCCTGGGCCGGCGAGCAGGGGCCGTGGGCCCGTCCTGGCCGGGGCTCTGGCCCGTGCGGGAGTGTCCGTTTCCTGTTGGGGTTTGGACGGCAAATCCAGTTCAGTGGGGGGTCCGTGAAGGAAGAAGCACTTGGGGTTGGGGCCTTGAGCCCGGCTGCCTTTATTTCTGGGAGCCTCAACTGGGACAACAGGTGGGGGATTCCCAGTGAGCCACAGACGGGCAGGGAGAGGTCAGGCCACCCTCTGTGGCCCCGGTGCCCGTGGCTGTCTGGAGTGCACACGGACTGCACCCTGGGCAGAGTGAGGGGCTTGTTGACCACGAGAGCTGGAGTCTGTCAGTGTAGACCTTCTGGAGTCTGTCGGTGTGGACTTGGGGCTCCGGCCACTGCTCACAATGACCCCGAGCACACCAGGAAATACGTGCCGGTGCCCAGGCCCCTCCTGGGTCTGGGCCAAGCTCAGCACGGGCAGGGCCACGAGCTCTCATCACACGGAGCCCTGGCCAGGCCCCGGCACCCCGCCTCCCACTCACCAGCGACCCCGGAAAGCGTGTGTCCCCGGCTCGTCCTCTGACCCTTGTTGAAAGCCTTGCCAGCTGGCCAATCTTGATGGCGAAAGTGGAGTGGGGGAGACCCAAGGAGGGACGTGAAATAAGGGCATAGATGACGTTCAAGGAGGGTGACAGACGTAGGGGGAAAATGCAAGTGGACCTCATGCTTGCATTACAAATGGCTCACTGTGTACCTGAAATCCGGATTTGACCGAGTCCCGTACGCAGCCGATCTGGCGACAGGCAGCCAGGAGCCTCCTCTTTCTCGCCGGAAGTGCCCAGGCCCTTTCTGCCCGTGGTTTGCCCGAGTTCGGGAGCTGCAGACGGGCCGGTCCGCACTGCTCCCGCGGCCGCGCACCCGACTCGCTCACGCAGCGGACGCGTCCGCCCCAGCGAGGCACCTGCGGCTGCTGTGTTTGGGCCGCGTCGAGTGAACGTACATCCTTTGTCATCTGTTTCAGCTGCACTTGGTCCACTGGAATTCCGCGAAATACGGGAGTTACGAGGAAGCCGTGCTGGGGGAGAGCGGCGTGGCCGTGATGGGCGTGTTCGTGCAGGTAACGGGCGCCCCTCGCCGGGCGGGTGTGCGGAGCCCAAGCGTGGCCCATCAACCCCTGTCCCTGGACAGCGGCCTGTGCCCGCCGCCCGCCTGCCGCCTCTTCAAACCAGCCTTTCTCATCCGCGTCCGCAGCTGGGGGCCCGGCATGAGCCGCTGCAGAAGCTGGTGGACGTCTTGCCGGAAGTAAAGCATAAGGTGGGCCGCGCGGGGTGAAGTCAGCAGAGACGCGAACTCGTTTCATTAACGATCGCTTGTAAGAATTAAAGATCCATTTGGTGGAAGGGTGTGGCGGGGGTGGGGGAGGCTTAAGTGCCGTTCTGGGAATGGGGCTCCCCGGGGCTGACGCCGGCGTGTCGCTGGCAGGCTCACCCTCCGACGTCCACGGGTCCCTGCTCCCCGTGGGCCCCTCCCTCCTCAGTACAACGGGGGTGCTGGACCCCATCTGAGCTCCCAGAATTCAGCCCTCAGGCAGCGTCTTGAAGGTTTTGGCCATGTCCCCCTGCCACTGGTACTGTGAGTGACTTAGTATTTTTCCTTAAATTGATCAGTTCTTAAAATTTTTTAGCCTTGTCCCAGGCAACGGCATCTGCTAGGGATGATGTTGGTTTTAAGCCGACTGAAATAAATGCCTAACGGTTAACATGTAAGAGCGTCCATCCACATGCCACCTGGCGCACTCCTGGTGGGGGGGGGCTCACCGTCGCCCCATCCCAGGAGAACAGGGTGGGAACCGGGGAAAGTCTCGCCAGCCCGGCTCAAAAAGACAAGGGACAGCAATGCAGATTTTCTCCAACAACAGCTGAGAAAGGACTTTGATGGAGAAATGGAAATTCCAAAGAAACGTAGTTTATTTGTTCAGCACCAAACAAAAGAGTTCTGGGCCTCAAGGAGGTAACAATGACAAGAGCGGCTCCAGACGGAAGCGGGGCCGGCCCTTCCTCGCCGGTTCACAGGGCCCGTTTGATCTGTGCGGGGTGCTCCCCTTGATGTCGCCCTCCGGGCCGGCCTCGTGGGAGCGGGACCAGGTCACCCCCGCTGCCCCGTCCTCCGGCTCAGGAACTCGGCAAGGTCAAGGTGCTGGGAGCATCCTCTCCTCGCTGGTCGGCAGCCAGAGTAAACCCGGGATGTTTTCCCCGCGTGCGCCCCTCCCACGCGGCGTGGCCTCCACCTCTTGGTGGGAAAGAGCGGGCCTGGCCGTGAGGTGCTGTGTACCCTGGGGTCTGTCTCCCTTCCCCGGACGCTCTGGAGCCCGTCTCTCCCGCGGGCCGACCCAGCACCTGGTGGGCAAGTCACACGGGAGAAACGGTGTCAGCAGGGGTGAGGAGGAGGGCGTCAGGGGCCTCACTTCTGGTCCTGTGCTCGTCCTCGGCCCCAATTTCCTCCCCTGAGACATAAGAGTGAGGGTCCAGGGGACAAAACGTCCAGCCTGTAGAGCAGGAGCCTGTGAGTCACGGAGCCGCGGGGGGAGCCCCGCCAGCCTCCGTGGCCCCCTCCACACCCCACGATGGGCAGACGTGGAGACATGACGCTGAGTGAGAACCTGGTCACAAAGGTGGCATAGGATAGGGTTCCTTGTAGGAAATGTCCAGGACGGGCAAATCCGTGGAGACAGGGCACATTTGTGCCGGGGGCGGGGGGAGGTTAGGGAGCGTGGTCGGTAAAGAGCATTTACTGGGGTTCCTTGCTTTCTGGGGGTCCTTCCTGAGGTGCAGAGAATGTTCTACAGCTGACTGGTAATGGCTGCACGTAGCGACTTGGATACACGGAAAGCCAAGCACCGTGAGCTGTCAATGTGTGGGTTCTGGGCTCTGTGAATTGCATTTCAATTCCGCTGTTTCTTTTTTTAAGTTTTATCTATTTATTTTGAGAGAGAGAGAGCGAGACAGCGAGCGAGCACGAGTGGGGTGGGGGTGGGGGCAGAGGGGGGGGAGCGAGATCCCAAGCAGGCTCCGTGCTGGCAGCACGGAGCCCGACGAAGGGCTTGAACTCACCAGCCGTGAGATCATGACCTGAGCTGAAATTAAGAGTCGGACGCTTAACCGACCGAGCCCCCCAGGCGCCCGCTACTGCCGTTTCTTAAAATTACCCAGGCAGCTGCTCGCACAGTGCGCAGCCAGCACGGCCAGCCAGGGGTAGCCGACAGCAGGGGTGAAGCAGCTCCCTCTGGGCCGCCTCTGACGTCTTGCCTGAGGTTCCGTGTCTGACCGGGGGGGTCTGCACTTAGGGTACAGCTGGGCCACCTGGGCCCCTAGCTCCCGTGTCTGGCGGGCGGCTGGGTGGAAGGGTCAGGGCGAGCAGGGAGGCCTCCCTCCCCCGGGGCCGAGCGTGTGTCCTCCCCGTGCCCGGACCCCCTCCCGAAGTGCTGGCCCAGGGCGGGGGCCGCAGCAGAGCTTGGGCACACGGGGCGCCAGTCGGGGCTGTGCCGCCCCCGCGCTGCCCGTCGGCCTTGGTTTCCCTGGCTCTGCAGAGCAGTGGGGCCGCTGCACGGGCCTGCCAAGCCCAGGGACCCCGAGGGAGCCTTTCTTCACTGAGCAAGAGCCTGCTCGAGGCCTCTGGCGGGGCAACCGAGAGGATCTCCCTTGTCTGCACCTGCTCCAGGCGCCGTGCGCCCCTGAGCAGAAGCAGGGGTGCCCCCGTCTGCAGGTTCCCTGCCCCCCACCTCGTCCCTGATTTTGTTTCTTGCTTGCTCATTCCAGCCGGGGAGCCTCTTTGCTACTCCTCAAGCCCGTCAGGCCACAGCCTGCCTCAGGGCCTTTGCACTGATTCCGCCCACTTCCCGGAAGGCTCTTCTCCAAGTTCCGCGAACGTGGGTAGTTTGTCCTCTCTGTCTCTGCCGTACCCCCACGCCTCAGGTCGAGTCAGGTGCGCCTCACGGAGCTGTGGGTGCGTGAGTGAACGTGGCGCCCCGTCTGTGCGCCCCGGGACTCAGAGGGGCAGCTTCCCCCCAGCCTTTGGTGAAGCACGAAAAGCAAGTAAGCGTGCGTTCTGAACGGAGACTCCCGAGCCGGGACGTGCTGACGGTCCCCTCGGGGACGCAGCGCAGGAGCTTGGTGCCCGGTGGTCGAGGACAGCTGTCCAGAGAGGGAGCGTCGAGCCGCTTCCAGGAGAAGCACCTTCTGGTGCAGCCACCACGGGAATCCGCCTGGCGGTCCCTCAAACAAGTAAACACAGTTACCGCGGGGTCCAGGATCTCCGCGTCTGGATGTTTACCCCAAATCAATAGCTGCAGGCAAGTTCTGGAAGGGGCGTTGGCGCCCATGTTCGCAGCGGCGTTTCTCCCGGTAGCCAAGGGGCAGAAGCCACTCGAGGGTCCGTGGAGCGGGAAGAACGGGTAAGCGGCGTGTGGCCACGCGCACGGCGGAACGTCACCCGGCTGGAAAAGGAGGCAGTGCTCGCGCCTGCTACAACCTGGACGGACCCGGAGGGCGCGCTGCTCGGTGCCATCGGCCGTCACGACAGGACAGGCGTGGCAGGGTCCCCCTCACACACAGAGCCGGGAACGCATGGGGGCGCCCGGCGCGCGCACTCACGAGTGGTTTGGGTGGCGAATTTCACGTCATGTGTGTTGCTTTACCACACTTTTAAAACACGTCGTGTTTTCTTCACGGCTAAGGTGCACACAAAAGAGCGTTTAAAGGAAAACTGTAAGCGTCTGGTGGGGACCCCTGCCCTGCATGGGACGGTCACGTTTTCCTGTTACTGCTTCCAAACGTGACCACCGTGGCCCCTCGCCCACCCCCCCCCCCGGGCTGCAGACAGGGCTCCATTCCCGTCCTTCCTGCACGCTCCCCGTCTCAGCCTGAGACCTGACGCCGCCGTGGTCTTGGTCCCCCAGGGTGCGCGGGCGGCCATGGGCGCCTTCCAGCCGTCCTGTCTGCTGCCTGCCTGCCGGGATTACTGGACCTACCCGGGGTCCCTCACCACTCCTCCGCTAGCCGAGTCGGTCACCTGGATCATCCTGAAGGAGCCCATCCACGTGGCTCGGGACCAGGTGAGCTGCTCCTGACCCGGCGTCGCAGGATGGTACCGAACCATTCCTCTCGCTCCGTGTCACCGAGATGCCGTGAGCGAGTGTCATGGGTTTTATCTGCTGGTGTGTGTGTGTGTGTGTTTAATGTTTATTTATTCTTGAGAGAGAGAGACAGACAGACAGAGTGTGCAGGGGGGAGGGGTAGACAGAGAGGGAGACACAGGATCCGGAGCAGCTCCAGGCTCCGAGCTGTCAGCACCGAGCCCGACGCGGGGCTCGAACCCACAAATGGTGAGATCGTGACCTGAGCCGACCGAGCCCCCAGGCGCCCCTCTCTGGTGTGTTTTGGATGTTCTTCCCCAAGAAGAATTTTCCCACTGAGACAGGAGGCGTTTCCGTTCTTCTTCTGACCCTGAGATAAAAGTGCTCGAGAGAGACAGAGGCGGAGATTGAGAGACAGGGAGAGAGAGGGAGGGGATACACGTACGGAAACACACATCTGGGCGGTACCGCACCCCTAGCGGCTTCGAATTCGGACGTGGCGACATCGCTGATGACAGACGGTGGGACAGGCTCAGGGCTGGCTTTTCCGTGTGTCTTGGGCTAAAGTCATTTCACAGGAACACAGGTGCCGTTGTAATCGGGACCTGGGTCCTCGCCCATAATGGGACCTCAGTAGGTATTTTTAGGTGAACAAATTAACCAAGAAAGGAATGTCATCGACGAATTTTGGAAAGCCGTTAAAGAAGTAGGGTCTCTGAAGGAGAGAAGATTTTAGGGTTTGTCCCACTTATTTGGATGACAGAATAGTCAACAGTCGAGGCCGCAGAACCTTCTCTCACGTGCTGCCTTAAGACGTTATACACGCCGGGAGAAAATTCTAGAAGGATTACATCAGTCAGCTGTTGCCACAATAACGCTGCATAACAAAGCACCCCAAAACTCAATGGCTCACAACAAGCGTTGACTTTCCCTGCGTTCGGGTCTGTGGGTGGCCAGGGAGACCCTGTTTCAGGCTGTGGATGGCACGGTGGCTGGGGTCCGTGTCTCGTGCGCCCTGGGTCAGTGGCTCCCCAGAGCCGGTCTCCGCGGTGCGGCAGACACGCAAAGGACAAGCACGTGAGCGGTGCAAACTGAGGCCGCTGCAGGCATTGCGTCTGCTCGTGTCCCGTCAGCCACAGTGGGTCCCAGCAGGCAAGGCTGACGCAGGCGGGGCAGGGGGGAGGTGAGTGAGCGTCCCCAGAGCAATGGCCAACGTCTCTCACGGTCTACTCCACACGGTTACGACCGGCTGCCCCGGCGTTTTGCAGCGCGTTCCTTCTCCTCCTCTTCCTTTTCCAAGCATTCCATTCCCCCCACAGTAAGCAGACAGGTGTTACTCGTTTGCGTTTTAAAAACTAGAGTGTCCCTCCCTCGGGGAACCTCACGAGTGTGCAGACAGGCTGTGTCGGGCCATTCCGAGCCCGGGGACGACAGACGCGCAGCGAGCTCGCTGCCCCAGGCCCGCGTCGCCCGCCACGTGCGCTCTGGCCGAGGCTCCGGCCGTGCGATTCCGTGATTGTCCCTCATGGGAACGTCCCGGAAGGACGCCGTTTGCTGCGGGAGGCGGAGCTCTCCACTCCTCTCCCAAACCAGAGCTGTCAGAGACACGAGGGGGACCCTGGTCACCAAGACCCCTCCCGTCGCTCCACACACACGGAACGACCACCCGTGGCATGTCAGGGACTGTGGCCGAAGAGGGCGGGAGGTGGGTGGTGGCAATGGGGACAGACTCTGCACACTGCGGTCTGGGGGAAATGGCATCCAGACGATGTTGTGAGGCCGGGTGGGGAGTGTCACACGACGATGCAGGGTGAGAAGCCCCTCGCCCTGACCGGGGGTCTGGGGGGTGCGTGCACCCCCCGGCATGGCAGGAGTTTGCCAGCCGGAGGGAGGAGGATCGCAGTGAGTCCGAGAGAGCCGGCAGGCGGGGCCCGGACGGGCGCCCCGTGTCTGAGTGCCTGAGCCTGCGGGCGCCGTGCCCCTCACACCTGGGGCGGCGGGGGGGGCGGGGGTCCCCAGCCAGCCGTCCGGATCGAGGCTGCTCGGTACGCGGTCCCCGCCCCCCGTGTAACTGGACCCGTGGGGGATTCTCACCGAGCTCCTCAGTGTATTCCGAGAGCAAAGGAGCTGGTAAGAAATGGACTTTTAGCTCCTTAAGCGAGAAGTGAATCCATGACTTGCACTGTTGTGCTCTGTGGTCAGTGATCTGGTAAGTTGACGACAGGACGCGCGGGTCTGCCCGTCTCTGTCCGTGCGCGTCTACGGCCGGGCAGCAGCTCCAGGAGTTAGCGGCTTCAGAAACCAGTCGGGGCGCCTGGGGGAGCAGTCGGTTCAGTCTCCGACTTCGGCTCAGGTCGTGATCTCACGGTTCGTGGGTTCGAGCCCCGCGTCGGGCTCTGTGCTGACAGCTCGGAGCCTGGAGCTGCTGCGGATTCTGTGCCTCCCTCTCTCTCTGCCCCTCCCCTGCTCACGCTGTCTCTCTCTCTCTCTCAAAAATAAATAAAACATAGAGAAAAAAAATTAAAAAAAAAAGAAACCAGTAACCACTACTATCTCTCCAAGTTGCCGTGAGTCGGGACGTGGGGGCTTCTGGCTTGGGCTCGCTCGTGGCGGGGTCGTCAGAGCTCTGGAAGCTTCAGTGGGGCTGGAAAGCAGCTCGCTCAAGTGGCCGACGAGTCGGTGCTGGCTGTTGCCGGGGTGGGGGGGTAACCTCACAACATGGCAGCCGGCTTTTCCGGAGCAAGGGATGCGAGGGAGCAAGATGGAAGCCGCAGTGCGTCCTCTGACCCCGCCCGGGAGTCCCCTCTGCCACCTCGTGTTGGTCACGCGGGGCCACCCCTGATTCCGTGAGCGGGGGGGAGGGGCTGGGCGCTGGTTCACGCCGTACCTGCACCCAGCGCGCCCTGCTTGCTGCCATTCCAGCTGGCCGCCTTCCGCGCGCTCCTGGCGTGCGCCCCTGGGGAGGAAGAGAAGGCGATGGTGGACAACTACCGGCCGCGCCAAGCCCTCGAGAACCGGAAGGTCCGCGCGTCCTTCCAGGCTACGGGACCGGCCACGGGACCCTGAATGCAGTACGTCCACGTCAACGGGTAGAACCGGCTCCTCAGAGGAAGAACGGTGTCCCACGCTTCACGGTCTGATCAGCCCTAACCTCCGAGGTTAGAAGGAGAGAAAGCGATCGCTGTGTCGGTCAACGGCCTTTTCGGTTGCGAGGGACGGAAATCACTTCAAAGAAACTTGAGCAGGGCGGGGAGCGGAACCCGGGACGCAGGGCATCCCGGGGCCCCAGCAAGCACCCGCTGACCGAGGCCCCCCGCCCAAGCCCCTGGCGGTCCGTGCTTTCTTCCCTCTGCTTCTGCACACTCGTGGCCGCCCCGTGCTTCCCCGGGAGACACAGTGACTGGGACCCACGTGAGTCTTTTCCGCCTCCAGATTCCCGGGTTGGGTCAATGGCCTGGGGCTGCTGCAGCGAATGACCACAAACCAGAGGGGCTAGAACAACAGACGTGCGTTGCCCCTCACTTCTGGAGGCGAGAAGCCCACGTTCAAGGCGTGGGCGGGACTGGATCCCTCCGGGGGCTCACGGGAGGCCCCACTTGCAGGCCGGCCCACCGCCTGGAGGCGGCCCGTCTTCCTCGGCCCGCGCCCCCTCCTCCAGCTTCAGAGCAGGGGGCTTTCCCAGGTGGCTGTGAGGCGCCTGCTGCCGCCTCACGGTCGTTCTGGAAGGCGTGTAGCCGTTTCTCTCTGGGGGGGTTTGGGTTTTAGTTGTGCTGAGACACAGTGACATAAGTGACCGTCTCACCCACGTCTGAGCGAACAGTTCTGTGCTTTGCGGCGCATCCGTGAGGTTGTGCAGCCGTCCCTTCCGCCCGACCCCATCCGTGCATCTCACAAGGCGGCTCTCTGCCCCCGGGCACACTCCCGCCCCCCCCAGCCCTGGCAGCCCCCGCTCCGGCGTCCGTCCGTCCGTCCCTGGGGTTTTGACGGCTCTAGGAATAAAGCGTAATGGAGTCATACAGTGTCCGTCCTTCTGTGACGGGTCCACTCATCTCAAAGCGCGCGTCGGAGCTGTCCTCCCTTCGCAACACCCTCATCGGTGACGGCACTGTGTCATCACGGATATGCCCCTCTGGTAGGGACGCGCCTGTGCAGATGACCCAGTCAGGGCCCCCCCCCCCCCACTTGCCCTTGGTGGCAGGGGCGGTGACGCACAGACAGACAGACGTAGCTGGGCTGCCTGCTGAGGACGGCGGTACGCTGCATCTCATTTCGGGGACACGGAGGATAAATCGGCTGATCACGGTCCACAAATAGCATCTCCAGTCACGGGGAGCCTACGACCCAGGTGTGGTTTGTTCTGGCAAAGTAGACGTTCCCCCACTCAGATCGCCCTGGGGCACCCACGGCTTGCGGTCTGGCTCGGGCTCCGCGAGGTTCTGGCGCCGCTACAGAGAGAGCGGCCCCACGCTCCCTGCGTGGGCCTGGGAGGTGCCCGCGGAGGCCATGGGCACGAGGCGGGGCCGTCAGCCTGGGCGCAGAGCTGGCTGGGGGGCAGCTCCGGAAGGACAGTCCGGGAGCGAAGAGGACAGTTTAAAGTTTGGCTTGAACCAAACACATTTCTTGTCTTCTGGGGAGATGCCACCACTCCTGAGTCTTCAGTGAGGTGGGCCTTCGCCCGCAGTGGCTGCCGCATGAGGTGCCACAGAACCACAGACTCGGTGGCTTCTGACGCCGTGCATTCGTTGCCTCACAGCTGGAGGGCCGAGGTCCGGCGCGGCCGCACAGAGCCGCAGTCAGGGTGCGGGCAGGTTCCTGCTGGAGGCTCCGGACGGAGCTGTTTCGGGGCTTCCCCGCCCGCTAGAGGTGCCCGTGGCCCCCGGCTCGTGGCCCCCCGTCCACCTCCCAAGCTGGGCGCTGCCGCCAGCCTTCACCACACGGTCCCTCTGACTCTGACCCTCCCTTACAGGGGCCTTGCGAGTCTCCGGGGCCCACCACGGTCCTCCAGACTCGTCCCCTCTCGTCTCCGAGTCCCTTTGCCACGTGATGTCACACGTCCGCAGGTTCCGGGATCAGGACGAGGACATTACTCAGCCGTCCACGGAGTGTATGCAGGACCACACTGTGGCAGCTTCAGCCTAGCAGCCCTGAGACTGGTCTCCTCTGGAGGCGGGGGGAGGGGTGGATTGGGAAAGGTATGGGGGGGCTGCAGGGGTGGGAGGGAGGGGACATTGAAAACGCTCCAGAGCAGCGTTGTCCAATTGCACGTTCTGTGATGGTGGAATGTTCTAGAACTATACTGTCTTATGGTATTTTCTGGGATGATAGAATGTTCTAGAACTGTGCTGTCCCATAGGACTTTCTGGGATGGTGGAATGTTCTAGAACTATACTGTCTTATAGTACTTTCTGGGATGATAGAATGTTCTAGAACTGTGCTGTCCCATAGAACTTTATGTGATGATGGAATGTTCTAGAACTGTGCTGTCCCATAGCACTTTCTGGGATGATGGAATGTTCTAGAACTGTGCTGTCTTATAGTACTTTCTGGGATGGTAGTGTGCTCCGGAGCTGCATAGGTCCCACAGCACATCTTGTGATGATGAGATGTTCTAGAACTAGGCTATCCCATAGCACTTTCGGTGATGATGGAATGTTCTAGAACTATACTGTCTTATAGTACTTTCTGGGATGATAGAGTGTTCCAGAGCTGCATTGGTCCTATAGCACCTTCTGTGATTACGGAATGTTCTAGAACTGCGCTGTCCCATAGCACTTTCTGTGACGGTGGAATGTTCCAGAATTTCATCGTCCTATGTGGCAGCTCTTGGGTACACATGGCCGTTGCACACTTGAAACGTGGTTAGGGCAATTGAGGGATTGAATTTTAATTGCACAGGACTTCGATTACGCGGTTGCAAACGCCGCACGTGACCGGCCAGTGGCCACCACGGCGGACAGCGCAGCTCTCTCCCGTGAGCGGGGTGCGTATGTTACTTGGCTGCCCGCCTGAGGGCTGAGGTTTCTGAGGCCCCACAGACAGGACGTGAGGCCACCTGGGATGTCAACTCCACGTCCGGGAATCCGTGGAGCAAAGTGGGAGGTTGGAACCCGCCACCAGGAGCAAACCATCCTCTCCTTATAGCCTTCCTCAGCTGCCGAGGGCATCACAGACTCCCCAGGGGACCGGCCACCAAGGGAAGGTGGCTCTGTGTACTGATCAGGACACAGCCAATTCGTTTTCAACAAAAACGGCTTAAAATAGACACGTTTTGACCCTTGAAAGGGTCGAATTTGGTGGCGATGCTAGGCGAGAGAGGACTGGCCTGAAGCCACCAAAATAGACACTGAACGAGGAATTCGCCAAAATGGACACGTTCCTGTTCCACGTCCAAGCTGACGTCCCCGGAACGACAGAGCACCGTGTGGGGGTGTCCCCGCCCAGGCCCCGGGCTGCTCTCGCACACACTCCGCAATCCCCCCTCCCGCCGCGTGTCAGAGCCGCACGGCGCCCAGCCCTCACCCCCAAAGCGTGCGGTGCCCCTGGGCCGGGGAACGGCGTTTCCAGGAAGCGGCCCAGCGAGTGCTTTGTGTGGCCAGCAATCCCGTGTCGCTGTTGTCACAGGTTCTGTGGAATTCTGGGACATCGCCCCAGGTCTGAATGGGGACACTGAGGCTCACTTGAGAGGTGAGGCTCTCGGCCGGGAAGAGGCCGAGGCGGGAGGAAGAGCCGCTCTGCAGGGGGAGGCGGTCCTCCAGGGCCCGGGCCGCGGTTCGCTCTCGCCTCCTCTGATGAGTGCGGGTCAGCACAAGGACACGCGCAGCCTCGCGTCAAACAGATCAAGTCCCAAACTGCCCCGTTCAGCGAGAAACCTCACCCCACACTACCCGGCGGTCACATCCCGATGGACGCTTCCATCCGAAGAGGCGCCCGCTGAGACCCCCCCGCCGCGTCTGGGCATGGCGTCGGGGGCGCGGCTGGGGTCTCTGAGGCGGAGCGGGGTAGGGGCGTCCCTTTCCACAGGACGCCGGGGGCAGAGGAAGGCCCGGGGGTCCAGAGGGGGGCCTCGCAGGAGGGGGACAGGGCCACGGCGCCCGGGCTGGGTCCCACCTGCCAGGCGGTGACGTCGTGTCCCGGCCAGAACTCCAAGAACAGGTGGGGGTGCTTCCACCTTCACGCGGATGTAGGTCTTTCCTCCGGGCACAAACGCCTTTGTCTCGCGGTAGGTGTTCTCTTTTGTCGGTTATTTTTAAAGGCCGGCGTTCACCCTGAGACGCGGAGACTCTCCCGGGGGCCACGCCGAGCCAGCGGGGACGCATCGCACTCCAGCCACAAACACCCCGACCGGAAGGACGCCGATCCCGGCCCTCAAAGCCACGGTACAAAAAACAAACACGGGCGCCCCCGCTCCCTGACGCGGAGGTCAAGGTCAAGGTCCGCGGGCCTGGGGCCGGGCTCTCAGTGGCGAGGTCCGTATTGTACCAACTCTGGCCCCGACTTGAAAGCCCACACGCTCCCCCGGGCTCTCCTGTGGTTTTATCACTTTCTACAACACGAATGTGTAAGAAGCGCCAGTTCCCGGCCCGCCCTCCCCTTCCCCTTCCTGAGCCGGAGCCAGAGGCGCCCCCCCCACCCTCCCCCCCAGTGGGCCGCAGGCCCGAGTCCCCTCCACGCACCCCCCTGGGACAGACCCGCGGGCGGGCGATTCTTGTGCGGGCGGCCCCCGCCCACCTCCCTGCTGACGTCCCCCCCCCTCCCGCCCACGGAAACGCCCGGCCGTGGAGCCCCCGGGGCCCCCGGACCTGGGGTTCCTGGTTCTGTGGCGCCCACGAGTCCGCCTCGGTCAAGGGCACCTCCACCCGCGCCCCCAGCACCAAGGCCAGCCTCGGGGAGCCCCTCGCAGCTCCTGCCCCCGCTCCCCGCACCCAAGGCGGCCCCGGGCCCCTAGCTCGGCACGTGTCCCAGATCCGCTCACCGTTCTCTGCGCTCTGCGCTGCTGCCCCGGCCGCCCCAGCTCTGGGCGCAGGCGTGCCGCCAGCCTCCCCCTGTCACCCCTTCTGCGCAGACACCCCCGCTCACACCCGGTCCACTCTTCTCTCCGCGGGGCGGGTCGTCAACAGACCACGGTCCTCTCTCAACGCCCGGGCTCCCTTCACGCTCGGAACCGAGCACAGGCTCTTCCCTGCGAGATCCGCACCCCAAGTCCCTCCCGCGTTGCCATCTGTGCGCGGGGTCCTCCCGGCTCGGACCGCCGCCCCCAGGCTGCTTGTGTGAAACGCCCCTCATTGTCGTCCTCCCCTTCCTCACCCCTGCCCTGACCACAGGCCTCCCTGCAGCCTGGACGGGGCACTCCCCCCGTCTGCGGGGCTCGTGCCCGTCCGCTGGTCCTCTGCGTGTCCCCGCGAGGGTGGCGTGCCCACCTACTCGCTGACTCGCAGCCCAGAATGAACACTCATCGTGCGGAGGCTAAGCGAGGTGCTCCCATCCACGAAGCTCGGGCGCTGCGTGCCGTCTCCCAGTCAGCGTGAGTGCTCTTGCTTCAGCACCTTCGGCCACGCTGTTCCCTCTCCCGGGTATGCCCTTCCCTTCGGTTCTGCTCAAGAACTTCTGTCAGCAGGCTCAGCCCAGTGCCTCCTCTGCTGTGGTTCTTCCCTCAGCACCGCCGCAGACGGCTGACCCTCTCCTGCCACCACGCGTCCTGTGGGCGTGTGGCAGCGAGGGAGCGAGAGCATGAAGCAGCCTGAAGCGGTGGGAAGCAGCATGGAACAGCATGAAACAACATGGAACAGCATGGAGCAAGATGGAGCAGCGTGGGGCAGCATGGGGCCGCATGGAGCACGTGGAGTAGAATGGAACGGCATGAAGCAGACATGGAACAGCATGGACAGCTTGGAGCATCCCAGGTTCTTGGCGCTCACAAATAGGGAGCATCGTGTAGGGTGGTGAGTAATCTCCTCCTGGAGATTTCTGGGGTATAGAATTACATCCTCATCTCCCCAGATCTACCTGTCAGCTCTGAGTCCTTTCCCTGACTTGGTGTGTGTGTCACCTGCCCAGCGGCCGCTGTGCCCGCAAGTGGGAGGAAGAGCCCAGTGGCCTGAGCGAGGGGCTCCGAAGACCGTGGCTTCCAGAGCGTGGGTCTCCCCGGACCCTGCAGAGCCCTAGGAGCCCCTCCCGAGGCGCACACACCGGCCCCAGCACGGCTCAGGGCCGCGCTGCAGGGCACTGGCCGAGTTCTCCCGACCAGCAGGGCGGGGGCAGGGGGGGCGAGGTCAGTGTGAGCCTCAGCCTGTCCACGCGCCGATGGTCCACGCGTTCGGCGTGCACGCCCGAGGCCGAGCGGCAGCAAGCCTGGCCCCGAGGCCGTGGCCGTGTCACGAAGCATGTCAACAGGAAGGACGCGCTTCTGTTTCCCGCGTACGCAAGACTGTGCTCACAGACGGCTGCATTGAAGATTAAAGCCGCGTCCTTTTTTCAATTATTCTCTGTCAGAATTTCCGGCGTCAGGGTGGGGAGTTTTTTTTTTAAGCAGCATTGAAATCGAGAAACTATTTTTAAGTAAAGTAAAATCTTCTGATCCTTTCTGCTGAATTCTGGAAAAGTCAGAAAGGCCACCCTACAGGTGTCCTAGGTCCCTGAACACACAAACACGAATCGGAGGTGTAGACATCAGACAGGCTTTCCGTGTACATCTGTGATGGCCTAGTGAGACCCGCAGCCTCTCCCCGTGGTCCAGCGACCACGTATCGATCACCTCCCGCCACCGCGTTCCAGTTAGTGCGCGAGGCGGATGGGCTACACCAGGGAACCAGACAACAGAGCGAAGCAGGCCCAGCCCCGGCGGAGCCTGCAGCAGCAGGGAAGACGGCACACAGGTGGGGTGGAGCGAGTGTGGAATATGCTAGAGGTGACCAGGGCCCCCAAAAATGCAGAGTGGAGGCTGGGAGCGGGGGGGCTGGGGTCAGGGCGGGCCTCACTGAGAAGCCGACATCTGAGCAAAGATTTGCAAGAGGTGAGGAGGTGAGCCCTGCAGATACTGGGAGATGGTTCTGGAAAGTTGCAGAGCATCAGAGAGACCAGTGTGGCCAGATGAAGTGAGCAAGGGCAACACGGCAGGGAGGGAAGGGCAGAGATCTGGTCAGAGGGGGCCAGGTCCAGACGGGCCTTGGGGCCACGTGACGGGGGGGCTTTGCTCTGAGGGCAGAAGGGAGAGAGCGCGTCAGGCAGGGCACGTCTCACTCATGTTCCGACGCAGGTCACTGGTGAACCACGCCAGCAGCGGGGGCGGGAGACACTTGCTCTGTGGTTTCAGCACCCCCCCCCCGGGGCTGTGAGATCCAGAGAAAGTGGGTGTCAAGGGTGAAGTCAGGGCATCGGAGCACAGCTTGGCCTGGATGGCTGGGGGCAGAGGTGGGGGTGAGGGTCCCCCTTGTCCCCCTTGCAGCTCTGGCTGCATTTTTTCAGTGGCCTCCAGGGACGACAGCTACGTTTTCCATCAGCCTTTCCGTGTTTCCATTGCCCGCTCACTTCTGGAACCGCAGAAGGGCCAAGTGCAGTGAAACAGACGTCTGTGTGCCTCTGCGCTGCTGAGCGGGGAAGGTGGAAGTGAGGGGGCCAGACCCTCAGCAGGCGGGCGCAGCCCCGTGGGCCTCGGGGAGCGGAGTGGCTTTGGGGCGACGGTGCCGGCTCCCGGACGGTGGGCGGGACCTCGTCCTGAGTCCTCCTGGCTGCCCGTGTGCGGGGGGCAGAGGCAGCCCAGACCTTCCTACCACTGTCCGTGTCCACCCAGGACGGGATAAGTGACGGCAACAGGGCAGATCTCCTCGTCCTTCCTTCCTGCGGGCCCGAGCTGCCCCCAGAGCCAGGCTGACCACTGGGAGTGACCTCCTTCCCCACCCCTGCACCCCGAGACCGAGGAAAATGCAAGGTGTGAGATGGCCCGGAGGTGGCCAGTCTAGGGAGGAACGCTGCGTCACAGAAGAGCAGCTGAGTCTCCGAAGCCGGATGGGGCCCTGTCTGGAGCACCACGAACCCCAGTGGCGAGGCCACGTGTGACCCCAGGGCCCCCGAGTCCAGGCCTGCTCCCTTTTCTCTTTTTTTGAGGTAAAAACACAGAACTGACCACTAGCCATTCTAAAGTACACAATCCAGGGGCGGCTGGGGGGCTCAGTGGGTTAAGGGTCGGACTTCGGCTCAGGTCATGATCTCACGGTTCGTGGGTTCGAGCCCTGTGTCGGGCTCTGTGCTGACAGCTTGGAGCCTGGAGCTGCTTCAGATTCTGTGTCTCCCTCTCTCTCTGCCCCTCCCCTGCTCACGCTGTCTCTCTCTTCTCAAAAGTAAAGAAACATTAAAAAATAATAATAATAAAATAAAAAAATGTTTAAATAAAAAAAAAAATAAAGTACACAATCCAGGGGTCTTTAGCACATTCACGCTGCGGTGCAACCACCGTCTCCCCGAAGAGAAACCCTCCATCAGTGGTCACGCCCCACCCCTCCCCCGCCCCCAGCAGACATGAGTGTACTTTCTGTCCCTATAGGTTTGCCTTTGTTTTTCCCATCTGCACGCTTGACGAGGTGGGACCCCTCCCCCCCACCCGTAATATCCTCTTAAGGGGAGAGAGGGGAGGCTAGAGCAAGTGGGGGGGGAGGAGAGGGGTGGCTCTGGGTTCTCGGGCCTTCCCAGGCAGGGGGTCTCATTCCCACTGAGAACCACAGAATCGGAGCCCGGAGAGCCACACTCCACCTGAGCTCCAAACGCTCTCTCTCTCTCTCTCTCTCTCAAAAATAAATAATAAAACAAACAAACAAAAAAAGCTAGCACAGCCCTTGAGTAGCAAGCCGACTCACACCACACTAACCAGCGAAGGGTCACCGGACTCCCTCCCCGGCCAGCCGGAGCCAGCCCCCTGGAAAGGACAACCGTGCAGGTGGCCCTGGGGGGGAGGGTCGGCTGGCGCTCTGCGGCCGGTTCTATCTGCCTTATCTCCGCACGCTGCCAACAAGCACCACCACTTCCCCTTCGTACAGATGCGGGAGCTCAGGCCCGGGGACTCCTGGCCCCACGGCTACAGCTTCCTTTTAAAGCCAGGCCACGAGCCACTCTGCATGCGTTTAAGCAAGGGCGGCCTGGGTAAAGAACACCGGGGAGGACGGCCCAGGGTGGGCGGCAAGCCTCTCACTCCCCGTGAGGCAAAGGGAGCCCCCGTCTGTCGGAGCCACGGGCCAGTCTGCAAGGCGGAAAATCAGCGTACGCGTCTACTTTGCAAGTTTTATGTACCTTCGGGGACAACGGGCTTGCTTTAAGTGAAGGGCACACTTGGGGATGACTTTTGCTTGGAATATTCGTGAAAGACGCTGAAGTCACTTCTGCCGATGGGAGATTTGTAAGGCCCTTCAACGCTCTCTGGGGGGGGGGCCAAACTCTCTTTCCCAAGGCCAAGAGCGGGGATCAGAAAAGGGCAGTCAGAGGCGAAGCCAGGTGAGCGGGGGCAGGACGTCACATAGGCTCCTACTTTCCCCAGGGAGGAGCTGCAGGCCAGTCTTGGCCAAGCGACTCGGCTTGGAAAGGGAAGCAGAACTCAGGTCGCTTGTGTGTGCCGTGGGAACCTGCCTTCAGCTTGGGGGGTCTGTGACGTGGGGCCTTCAGGAAGAAAGTGCAGAAACAACAGGGAAACATACAGAAGAAAAAGCACCCCCCCCCCGAGATGGCCGCCATCACCGTTCCGTATAATTCATCACATTCGCTGTTTTGTAGACACTGTCACCACTGCTGGCGGCTGCTGCTTGCAGACTTGTTCTGTGACGACACTGTTCTCGGTGCCCTGCGTGCATTCGTTCATCTGTAGCAGGAGCACAGGATCTGCACTGCGAGCACAGGAAACTGAGGCCCAGAGAGGGGCCAGAGTTGCCCGGTTCCTTGAGCCGGTGGCCCAGTGGACGTGGGGCCCGGGGGCAAGCTCAGGAAGCCTGAGTCCAAAGTGGAGATTTCCACTGCTGCTGGAAGATGCCCCCACTGCCTCCCAGCTTACCGAGATGGGATCGACGGGCACATTTACCAGTTCCACGGGCTCAGTGTAATGGTCCGCTTGGATGTCCTGCAGAATGACACCACGGTAGGTCTACCCAGCACCCAGCACCTCACAGAGCTCCTGACGTGGGAAACAAAGCAAAAGAAAAAATTAAATTCCCTTAGTGCCTACAGCCCGTTGACAAGTTCCTGGGACAGGCAGAGTGACATTCCTCCAGGAGCTCAGCTGTCTCGATGATGACACGTGGTTAAGGGCAAAAGGCCATCTTAGCCCAGCACCCCCCCCCCCGCCCCCCAGGATCCCGAAAGTCTCCTTCAGCAAATAACAATTCCTTTGGAAACTTCCTTTATCTCTGCCCCCCAAGACATATGCTGGTGACCATCCTCCAGGCGTACGGCCCCCTGATCTACATCAGAAGGGGCTCATGACTGAGTTTTGACTAAACAGTAATAAATGGCCCTTTTCTAGCAATAGCTACCCCCCTCGAGGTCCTGGAAACCGTGCTTCCAGAATACCTTGGAGGCTTGTGCTGTCCCTGACCCCCTCCCAACTCGAAAGTGTATAATCAGTCACCTGTCACGACCCCAGTGCGGCTCTCTCTGCCCACGGGTCCTGCCCCTGCCTTAATAAAACCATCTTTTTGTACCAAAGGTGTCTCAAGAATTCTTTCTTGGCTGTCGGCTCCAAACCCCAACGTTTCCATATTGGTTACCATTCTTTTTCTTGTGATGAGAACTTTTAAGATCTACTTTCTTATGGGGCACCTGGGTGGCTCAGTAGGTTGAGTGTCTCAGTTGGTTGAGTGTCTGACTTCGGCCCAGGTCACGATCTCACAGTTTGTGAGTTCGAGCCCTGCGTCAGGCTCTGTGCTGACAGCTCAGGGCCTGGAGCTGCTTCGGATTCTGTGTCTCCTTCTCTCTGCCCCTCCCCAGCTTGCACTCTGTCTCTCTCTCTCTCTCTCTCTCAAAAATAAATAAACGTTAAAAACAATTTTTTAATAAAAAAGAGATCTGCTTTCTTAGCAACTTCCAAATACACCGGATTGGTTAACTCCAGCCCCTTGCCACCCACGTCATCGCCAGCACTTATGACTCAGAGTTTGTGCCTTCTGACCCCCTTTGCCCTTTCCCCCGCCCCTACCTACTCCCCATTTCCCCCAAAGCCTGCATTTTGCCACCAGGAACCTGAACACCAGGGCAGCTTTGGAGGGAAGAGGAGAGAGTTCAGAAAGCAGGAAGAAAAAGTTCGCAGAGCGACTGCTGCATTGGCCCAGCGCTCAGCCTATCTTCCCACAGCTGGGGGGCCTGGGACAGGGTCTCTTCTCCCAGGAGACTCCAAACAGGAGAGAGGGGCCACCTAGAAGGGGTCATCATGTACAAGCCCCACAGGAGACACAGCTCTGTCCTGCTGAAGCACCACGGACCTTTCCCTCCAGGGCAGTTCCGCTTCTCCAAGGACAATCCTCCCTGTTCCAAGGCCCTGGGAACGTTCCTCCCCACAAGAGGCAGTGGCCTTGATGCCTGGTTACACCCAACACTTGAGAAATGAATGGTCCTTCCTCCAAAACGGCAGGTCTCCCAGATCTCAAAAATACAGAAGTGGGGCCCCAGGTTAACCAGAGCACCGACGGATGGCTGACGCTTTGTTACATCGCACCATCCTCTTCAATAAATCAAGAACAGACTGTGCCGGGAGAAGATTCTTTCACATCCTGAGTTTTAACAGTTATGCTGGATCCACCATCGTGTACAACAACATCTACCAGAGCAAGTGTGTTGGGTGTTCGGTTTCTTGCCATTGGCTATCATGCTTTAAAGCTGTAATAAACAACCACGTAGCCAAAAATACAGCACACACCTTTTTTCCTTAGAGAAAGTCCCAGAAGGGGAATTACTGGGTAGAGGGCGCACGGCTTTAAGGCTTTTGACAGAAACTCCCGGAACTTGCCTCGATAGAAATGTTCAAGATATTCTCCCCACCAGCCCTCGTGAGGGTAAACAACACAGCTTTTAACAAATTAGAAGCCAGGGCTGGCTGGTCCTGAAAAGACCACTGTCGAGTGAGCGGTTCCTTGGAATCTGCAGAATGAATAGCTCCTTAATGATGCCACCAGTAGATGGCACTGTTTGCTAAGATTTTAGAGTCAGCTTTCAAGTAAGGTGTTTTAAGACTTCATTCGACTTGCGTCAGAAAACTCTGAGATATGTATATTTCAAAGCATATTTGCAGGAGGCAATCTAGAACGTTATATGAAAACCAATGGACAGTGTTGCGTAACGGTGGGACCTTGGGATCCTGGGGGAGCTTGAAAGCGTTCCTGGGGCGGTGTGACCCTTCCAGCTTATGAAGGTCTCCCAGGCCCACGGGCACACGAGGGTCCCTCTGCCTCCCTGGTTAGTTCTCTCATTAATCTCTCTTGTTAATCCCGGGAAAGCCGAATGGGACCGGTCTGGTTCCTCCTAACCAGCTCTTCAGGTCCTAGCAGCGCCGTCTGCCTTGTCACGGCTGCAGTTTCACAATTCTGTGTGTGATTATTGATCGCTTCCGTCTTGTTGGAAGAGGCCCTCCCCGTCATGTGCCTGGAGCCCAGGGCAGCACGCGACACAGGGCACAAGCCCTGCAGGTGTCTGCTGCGGGAGTGCGGACGAGGTCCCTGGGACCTTGTCTTAGATCTTTGCTACATGATCGCCCTCCTCGAAATCCATCTCGAAGTGGTCGAGTTTTAGCTGCTATGAGTGACATAAATAGAAATTTAACATCAGCGTAGAGGTGGATACAGCAGAGGAAGAGTGAGGAAGGCCCAGAAGTCCACGCAGATTCAGGGCTGGTCAGAAGGGTAGGTCCCAGCCCACTTGCTGGTCAGACAAGTTACATAACCCCGTCCAGCCTGTCTCTCAGCTACAAATTGGCTCTGAATCAGAATGTGTACACGGAGGCCTCGGCACAGTGCCTGGCGCCTCCTACGGGCGCAGTAAGTTTGCTCGGCCATTGGTGGCCGGGTCTCCTGCTCAGGAAGGGCAGCGGGAAGAACACAAGTGGACTGTTTTATCTCCCCTAAGCCACCAGTTTGGACAACATCTTGCCAGTTAATATTTGTGTTGTGTGACCTCTCAGCGGCCGGGATTTCCTTCAGTTCTAACGTTGCAGGGGTGCAGCTGCCACATGGGGGGGGGGGCCTGCTGGGGGACTGGGGGACAATGGTCCAGAGTCACGCAGCTTGGCTACACACCCCCAAGTTGCGAGGCTAAGTTCTCTCCCTGCGCGCATGTCAGTTGAATGTCTTTTCGATCCTTTCCTGCTTCCAGGCCTGGGGTGACTGGTCATCCTTCCCACTCCCGACCTCCAGCTGCCTTGCAGCCATTCTTACTTAAGGTGCCTCTTGGGGTCTTCAGGACCTACAGACTCCAGGCTCTTCACCCTGCACTTGCCTTTGAATTCCCGCGGGATTTGGGGGAAGGGTCCTCAGGGTTCTCCTTCTAGAAATCCCCCATCAAGGCAACGTTAGTGGGCCCAGGCAGACTTCCGCAGCTCCAGACTCTGCTCTTTGGCGGGGAGATTCCCCTTAGGACAGATGGTAATTGTTAGCCTGGGAAGGGGCTCAGAATGTGGCCTTGGTTCCCTCTTTTTTTTAATGTTTATTTATTTTGAGAGAGAGGGAGGGAGGGAGGGGCAGAGAAAGAGGGAGAGACAGAATCCCAAGCAGACTCCGTGCTGTCAGCCCAGAGCCCTTCGCAGGGCTCGAACCCACGAACTGTGAGATCATGCCCTGAGCCGAGACCAAGAGTCCACGCTTAACCGACTGAGCCTCCCCGGCGCTGCGCCGGCCTCTCTTCTCTGAGCTCCGCTCACTCGCCCCGTGACTCAGTCCCCAGGCCCAAGCTGGACCACCCGCTGGTTTCCCTCAGGAGGGCAGGTTCTGGACACCCTCAAACCTCCCCGGCCCGCTGGAGGGGCAGGCCGGGGGCGGGGGTGGGGGGGGGCGCGGGGGGCCCCATCGCCTCGGCCCGCCGCGCCCCACCAGGCCTGAGCGCCCTCCTGCGCGGAAGGAAGGCGGGCCTTGTCCGAGCCGCCGTCACCCAGCTCCGAGCCTGGGTCGGGGGCGCCCGGCCCTCGGGCCCCCTCGCAGCCCTGGCAGGTGCAGCGCCCGCGGCCGCGTGGGGAGAGGAGGGCCTGGGGGCGGGGCCGCTGGACGGCGGCGGGGCGGGGCGGCGGGCGGGGCCGAGCCGGCGGGCGGGGCGGCGGCGGCGTATAAAGGGGGCGGAGCGGCGGGGCCTGACGCAGCGCCGGCAGAGGGTCCTCGCTGGGCGGCGGCGCGCGCGCCTCGCGGCCCGGCCGGCGGCATGGCAGGCACCGGCCCGAAGCGGCGCGCGTCCGCGGCCCCAGCGGCGGCCGAGGAGGAGGAGCGGCAGGCGCGGGAGCGGATGCTGGCGGCGCGGCGCGCGGAGGGCGCGGAGGGCGCGGAGGGCGCGGAGGGCGTGACCCTGCAGCGCAGCATCACGCTGCTCAACGGCGTGGCCATCATCGTGGGCACGATCATCGGCTCGGGCATCTTCGTGACGCCCACCGGCGTGCTCAAGGAGGCGGGCTCGCCGGGGCTGGCTCTGGTGGTGTGGGCCGTGTGCGGGGTCTTCTCCATCGTGGGCGCGCTCTGCTATGCCGAGCTGGGGACCACCATCACCAAGTCGGGGGGCGACTACGCGTACATGCTGGAGGTCTACGGCTCGCTGCCCGCCTTCCTGAAGCTCTGGATCGAGCTGCTCATCATCCGGCCCTCTTCGCAGTACATCGTGGCCCTCGTCTTCGCCACCTACCTGCTCAAGCCGCTCTTCCCCACCTGCCCGGTGCCGGAGGAGGCAGCCAAGCTCGTGGCCTGCCTCTGCGTGCGTAAGTAGCGACCTCGGGGCGGCGGGGAGGGGGCGGCGCACCGAGCCGCGGGCGCCGCGGGGCGGGGGCCGCTGCTCTCAGAACCCACGTGGGTCTCATTCATTCGCGCGCCTTGGGAATCAGCGGTGAGTCAGCAGGGTCCCCGCTCTCGGGGTCTGCGGGCGCTGCACTTCCTCGGCCCGTTCGTTCAGAGGCTGGAGCACGCATCCCCGCGTCTGGAGAGCGGCCGCTCCGGGTAGGGTCTGAAAACATATTTACTGTTCGAGGTTCCCAGTGCTGACTGCTTATCGGGAAAATTGTAAGTTTAAAAAAAATCATTCATTTCTGCGCTCCAAACCGGCTTATCAGGCGTCAGCAGAGGCTGGCTGCTACAAAACCACTAGGAACAGAATTCCGAGCTGCTGGTTTGGGCAGCAGTGTCCAAGTAAGTAGCAAAAGAGGGGGAGTTGGCTGCAAATGAAATGTGTGTGTGTTGGGGTGGAGGGTGGGTTTCGGGGGGCCCGGCTTGTGCAGAGAAAACAGCCCCTGGTCATATTCCTGATGTTGGGCAAGGTCTTGGGATGCCGGTGGGCACAGGCCTGGCACGTTCTTCACCTGTGAGTGCTTTACAAAACAGTCGTCCCGTGGGATTTCAGGAGAGCTCATTTGTACCAAATGCCATGTGATTTTCCTCTCTTTTTTGGCTGCGGGTGCTTTCTACACCGACCCCTTGGCCACCCTCTTAGGAGCCCTGCAAGGTGGAGGCGTCCGGCTTTCAGAGCTGCCGCCTGATTTGAGGATTTGCCCACTATCAACATAGTGGGTGCAGGTCGAGAGGGAGCAGGGCCCTGGGCATTCAGGGTTGGGGTTCCAGGAGGGGACTCGGGACGAGCCGTGGGGGTTCTGGAGTGTGTGGGCCGGGATTCCCGCGGGAGCCACGCTGTGGTGTAGGGGGAGGCACATTTCCCGAAGCGGGGAGTCCAGGAGGCGGAACCGTGCACCTCTGCTCAGCTGCCCTGAGGCCCTGAACAGAGCAGCCACGCTGGCTGCAGGAGCATTGTTTGCCTTTTTTGGGGCGGTCTCAGTCGGTGATGTGGATCTCGGCTTTAAAAAAACTTGGGTCTAAATCTACGGAGAGTAGATCTGCCGGAACCCAGGAGAACCCGTGGCTTCCGGTAGGTTGGAGATGAGGGTTTTCGTGGGACAGCACATTGGGCTGCGTCCGGGAAAGCCTGTCTTCACCGCGGGACGGCTCTCTGCTTCGCTGTTACCACAACACGATTTAACATGTGGGCCTAGCACGCAGGGAAATAAGCGATATCTTTAAAGTGCCAGTTCCCTGGTCTTTGAAAATAAATCCTTTACTTTTTTAAGCTTTTGGGTTTGATGGATGGCAGGGCGCTGCAGTGAGTCCAGCCTTGCCAGCCACCCCCGCGTCCCCCGTGTCACTGCCCGTGTGAGCTGTGAGCGGGAGCGACATTTTCCGTGTGGCAATCAGCCCTGGGGGCTCTTTTTCTCTGAGCCACCTTGTGGGTGGGTGTGGGTGGCTTTCTCCCGTGGAAAGAGGACTTTCCATTGCAGAAAAGGACACACTACATGCAGCGCACCGAGTCTAGAGCCTCACTCTGTCAGGAAAGGGATGAGGGCTTGTCCGAGGCTCACAGAGCTCAGGGCTGACCAGCACAGGCCGCCCGGAACCGAGCAGGGAGGAAGGTTGTAGATGTTCAGGGCACTAGGCCCGCCCTCACAGGGGCGTCTGACAAGGCAGAGGAAAGCCGTGGAAAGTTTCTGAGCGTTCTTCAAATATCCCACAAAGGCCGGGTTCTAGAATTTCTACTCAAGAGGAAGGGCACTCTGCACGGCTTGCCTCCCGGAGCGCATCCCTGCGGCGCCCCGTGGAAGGGCCGGGTGGCCCGTTCCTTCCAGCAGCGTGTCCTGGGCACTGGAGCAACAGTCTCCGTCTTGCTGGTTGGTCTTTTCGGTGCCCTGGGCACACCCGCCACAGTTGCTCTCTGTTCTTAGAAAATGGTTTTCCGCAACAGGTTGGCTTCGGTGCTTAGACTGGTCCTCCCGGCTCTGGATATGGTGGGAACAAAAGCCCTTTTCTTGTAGGTCTGACCGAAATGACCAGTAATGGGGCCCCTTCCTGGGGTTTCTCGGTGCGTCGTGGAGGTGAGAGGAGCTAGCTGCGGACGTCTGTCCCGACGTGGGGGGTGCGACTGGGGGGCTCAGTCGGTTAAGGCTCAGGTCATGATCTCACGGATCGAGAATTTGAGCCCCACGCCAAGCTCCATGCTGATGGTGTGGAGCCTGCTTGGGATTCTCTCTCTTCCTCTTTCTCTGCCCCTTCTCTGCTCTCTCTCTCTCCAAATAAATAAATACACTTAATAGAATTTTTTAAAAATGGGTCCAGTGGTATCCAGTGAGCCCAGAGCTAGGAGGCTACAGCTCGAGCTGGCCTGAGGTCCAGACACCTGTTTGGGTCCTTTACGTCAAGGGAGAGGCCCCTCTGCTGAGTCGTGGTCACCCCTACCCCAGGCGCAAAGGTATCCGGCAAGTGGCTGCGGGCTGCTGGGCGCCCACCCTCCTCCCCCTCTCCAGTGAGTGGGGGGGGGGG